>CM053027.1:355013392-355373392 GCA_028564925.1 Lithobates sylvaticus | reverse complement strand
CGCTAGCTCCGTGACCTGGCATGGATTTAAAGGGACTCCCCACGCCGAAAAAACGGCGTGGGGGTTCCCCCCAAATCCATGTCAGACCCTCATCCGAGCACGCAGCCTGGCAGGCCAGGAAAGGGGTGGGGACGAACGAGCGCCGTACCAGGCCGCGTGCCGCGTGCCCTCAACATGGGGGGTGCCCTGGGGCCCCCCTACCCCAAAGCACCTTGTCCCCATGTTGATGAGGACAAGGGCCTCTTCCCGACAACCCTGGCCGTTGGTTGTCGGGGTCTGCGGGCGGGGGCTTATCGGAATCTGGGAACCCCCTTTAATAAGGGGGCCCCCAGATCCCGGCCCCCCACCCTATGTGAATGAGTATGGGGTACGATGTACCCCTACCCATTCACCTAAGGTGTAAAATGTAAAGTACAAAAACACACCCACACTTTTGAAAAAATCGTTTATTGCACTGCTCCGGGGGTCTTCTTCCGTCTTGGGGGTCTTCTCGCCGGACTCCCCCGCCATTTACCAAGCTCTTTTACCGAGCGGGGGAAGTCTGGCTACCTTCTTCGTCGCCGCCGCCGTCGTCTGGGGGTCTCGATCCGCCTTCGGGGGTCTTCCGGGGGTCTCTTCTGTTCTTGCGGCGGTCGTCGTCTTCCGCGCCGCCGGCGCCTTGTCCTTCTTCTTGTCCTTCTTGATCTTCTTCTTCTTCTTCTTCTTCTTGTTCTTCTTCTTCCGATGTTGACCCGACGCTCTCTCTGCCCGGAATGCCTGTGCCGCTCTGCGCTGAGACTTATATAGGACATGGGGGACAGGGTCACATGCACATGTCACATGGTGACCCCGCCCCCTTGTGTTGTCACAGTCCCGGAGGATGCTGGGACTGTGACATCGCAAGGGGGCGGGGTCACCATGTGACATGAACATGTGACCCTGTCCCCCATGTCCTATATAAGTCTCAGCGCAGAGCGGCACAGGCATTCCGGGCAGAGAGAGCGTCGGGTCAACATCGGAAGAAGAAGAACAAGAAGAAGAAGAAGAAGAAGATCAAGAAGGACAAGAAGAAGGACAAGGCGCCGGCGGCGCGGAAGACGACGACCGCCGCAAGAACAGAAAGAGACCCCCGGAAGACCCCCGAAGGCGGATCGAGACCCCCAGACGCCGGCGGCGGCGACGAAGAAGGTAGCCGGACTTCCCCCGCTCGGTAAAAGAGCTTGGTAAATGGCGGGGGAGTCCGGCGAGAAGACCCCCAAGACGGAAGAAGACCCCCGGAGCAGTGCAATAAACGATTTTTTCAAAAGTGTGGGTGTTTTTGTACTTTACATTTTACACCTTAGGTGAATGGGTAGGGGTACATCGTACCCCATACTCATTCACATAGGGTGGGGGGCCGGGATCTGGGGGCCCCCTTATTAAAGGGGGTTCCCAGATTCCGATAAGCCCCCCCGCCCGCAGACCCCGACAACCAACGGCCAGGGTTGTCGGGAAGAGGCCCTTGTCCTCATCAACATGGGGGACAAGGTGCTTTGGGGTGGGGGGGCCACCCTTTCCCCAGGGCACCCCCCATGTTGAGGGCACGCGGCCTGGTACGGCTCAGGAGGGGGGGGGGCGCTCGTTCGTCCCCACCCCTTTCCTGGCCTGCCAGGCTGCGTGCTCGGATGAGGGTCTGACTTGGATTTGGGGGAACCCCCACGCCGTTTTTCGGCGTGGGGATTCCCTTTAAATCCATGCCAGCTTGCGGAGCTAGCGCGGCGGCATTTACTGCCTACGCTAGCTACGTAACCTGAAGTTACGTTCGAAATGAACGGACTGCTCCGTGTGTGGGCAAGTCCGTTCATTTTCAAAAGTCCCGCGGACTTTTGGCCGGCGGATTATCCGCTGGAGAAGTCCGTGCGTGTGTGGGCAAGTCCACACGCTCGGAAAGTCCAGCGGACCTAGCTGGAAAGTCCCGCGGGATTGTCCGCTGGACTAGGTCCGCCGGCAAAAGTCCGTACGTGTGTACGAGGCATAAGTGTGCTATTTTCCGGGACTGCAGGATCATTTATTGACGCTATAGTAAATGACCCCCCAAGTGTGTTTCTTGGAACAGATGCAGAGAAGGCTTTTGACCGGGTCAGTTGACAGTTTATATTTTCTGTTTTAAGGTATATAGAACTGGGAGACAAAATGATTTGATGGATTTACAGCATTTAAGGTACATTGGGTTTTATCTTCCCCATTTAAGGCTACAAATGGGACCAGGCAGGGGTACCCACTGTCTCCCTGTCTATTTGACTTCTCTCTTGAGCCTTTCTTGTGTAAAGTCTGGTTAAACGCTGACATTCAGGGAATAATGGTAGATGGAATTCAGTATAAGGTATCGGCTTATGCTGACTAAATGCTTTTTTCACTGATTAATCCGGTGATATCCCCTCCAAATCTTTTCTAGGAAATAGAGATCTATAGCTCACTATATTATTTTAAGATACATTTTTCTAAATCAGAAGCCATGGGGGTAGGGGTCCCTAATGTCATGTTAAAGACACTGAAATTAAATTATAAATTTAAATGGAGGCATCAGGCCTTGAAGTACCTGGGTATCTTCCTTCCAGCGGATCTCTTACATACATATGAGCTTAATTTCCTGCCACTTCTACATAAAGTACAAGCTCTCTTGGATTGATGGCACAAGGGTTTCCATTCCTTGTTTGGGCGATGTAATATAATAAAAATGAATATTCTACCAAAGTTCCTATTATTCCAGGCTATACCCATTGCCATTCCAAGGCTATTCTTTAACCACATGCCGACCGGGCCATAGCCGAAAGACGGCTACAGCGCGGTCGGCTTATTCTGGGAGGGCGTCCATGGACGTCCTCCCAGAATCTTGCTCCCACGGGCCCCCTGGGGTGCGCACCTGGGAACATCTGTGACCGCCGCATCATGGATTACAGTAAACGGGCGCTGATAGCGTCTGTTTACCATGTGATCGCTCCATCAAATGACGGAGCGATAACTTGTAAACAAACCGGCGTCATGTGATGACGCCGGTTCCTCCCTCCCCTCTCTGTACTTATCGGTACAGTGCGGGGGGGAGGGGGAGAGGGGGAGAGATTGCAGCAGCGCTGTGAGCTGGATGTGTAGTGCCCACAGCACTGCTCAGTGCCAATAATCTACAGTACTCTGCCCATATTCTGCAACACTGCGCAATACTCTGCCAACACTCTGCAACACTCTGCAACACTCTGCAACACTCTGCAATACTCTGCCAATACTCTGCAACACTGCAATACTCTGCAATACTCTGCCAACACTCTGCCAATACTTGTCAATACTCTGCCAATACTCGCCAATACTCGCCAATACTCTGCCAATACTTGCCAATACTCTGCCAATACATTTTAAAAGAAACAAATATATATTTTTTTTTTTACCGAATTTTCAGTCTTTTTTGATTAATAGTGCAAAAAATAAAAAACCCAGCAGTGATTAAATACCACCAAAAGAAAGCGCTATTTGTGTGGAAAAAAAGAACAAATATTTAATTTGGGTACAGTGTTGCATAACTGAGTAATTGTCATTCAAAGTGTGAGAGCATCGAAAGCTGAAAATTGTTCTGGTTAGGAAGGGGGTTTAAGTGCCCAGTGGTCAAGTGGTTAAACGAACAAGGATTAGAAGGACTCTTCTGACTCTTCCTAAGCAATATGGTGGGTTAGCGGTTCCTGATCTTTACAAATATCATCAAGCAGCTCTTTTAAGTCGAATTAATGACTTGAGTCGACATGGGGACTTCAAAATTTGGCCGAGATAAGAACAGGCACAGAGTTGTGTGCTTTTGCATAGGGCTCCATGGTGTTTTATACACTTACTTATCGGGCCAACGTTACGGATGTGTCACAGACTTTTCTCTAGGAGTAAACTATCCTCAAGGGATTCCCCTCTGTTCCCTATTTTTGCAATTGGAATTTGCAATTTTGTATTTTTTATTATCAGAGACTGTCAGTCAGGGCAGCCATCAGAAGTTTTTGGGCCCCTTACACAGCTTTAAACCTGGGCCGTCCGCCCCCCCCCCCCCCCCACTGAGACTGACCACCAACATTCCCCAGGCCTTGCCTATGGGCCATCCTACCGAATCCGCACTGGCCACCCCACCTGTACGCACTCAGTCCCCTCCTTAATCATGTATATATGAATCATGTATATATGTCAGCCCCCTCACACCTGTATATTTGTCAGACCCCCCAAACCTGTATATTTGTCAGCCCCCCTCACACATACACACCTGTATATATGACAGCCCCCCTCACACACCTGTATATATGTCAGCCACCCCACACACCTGTATATTTGTCCGCACCCCAAACCTGTATACATGTCAGCCCCCTCACACCTGTATATATGTCAGCCCCCCCCCCACACCTGTATATATGTCAGCCCCCCCACACAACTGTATATTTGTCTGCCTATCTCACACCTGTATATATGTCAGCCCCCCACACACACCTGTATATTTGTCCGTCCATCTCACACCTGTATATATGTCAGCCCCCCCACACACACACACACCTGTATATATTTCAGCCCCCCCTCACATACACCTGTAGATATGTCAGCCCCCCCATACACACACACACCTGTATATATGGCAGCCCCTCCTCACACACCTGTATATATGGCAGCCCCCCCACTCACACACACCTGTATATATGGCAGCCCCTCCTCACACACCTGTATATATGTCAGCCCCCCCACTCACACACACCCCCTATATATGGCAGCCCCCCCACTCACACACACACACCTGTATATATGGCAGCCCCCCTCACACACACCTGTATGTATGTCAGCCACCCCATGCACCTGTATATATGTCAGCTCCCCCACGCACCTGTATATATGTCAGCCCCCCCACGCACCTGTATATATGTCAGCCCCCCTCACACACCTGTATATATATCAGCCCCCCCTCACACAACTGTATATATGTCAGCCCCTCCACACACACCTGTATATATATCGGCGCTCCCCCCATACACCTGTATATATGTCAGCGCCCCCACACACCTGTATATATGTCAGCCCCCCCACACACCTGTATATATGTCAGCGCCCCCCCCCCACACATCTGTATAAATCTTAGCCCCCCGCACACACCTGCATATATGTCAGCCCCCCACACACACCTGTATATATGTCAGCGCCCCCCCACACACCTGTATATACGTCCGCGCCCCCACCCACACACACCTGTATATATGTCAGCGCCCCCCACGCACACACCTGTATATGTTTATGCCCCCCCTTACACAAACCTGTATATATGTCAGCGCCCCCACACACCTGTATATATGTCAGTTTCCCCACACACACTTGTATATATGTCACGCCCCCCACACACACCTGTATATATGGCAGCCCCACATACACAAATCTGTACACACACAAGCCTGTGGCCCCTCCCTGTACACAAACAGCCCCCCATTTCCTTCACAGCCCCACTTGTAACTTCCTACCTGGTCCCAGCTCGTTTTTACAAAGCTGACATGTTGCTGAGAAGCATAGTACAGGCAGATCACTGTCACACAAGGGGTACACATGCACATTGTAGCCAGAGGTGGTAGTAAAGAGCTTGATGTCTAAAATCAATGACACGAGAACTGCAGAAACTGTGAGATTGTTTCTATACTGCTCAGCACAGATCACCTTCACCCGTCCTGCCATCTTCTGGCCCGGGCTGGCCCCTCGGGCCCCGGGGCCCCTTACAGTTGTAACGCCTTACCCCCCTGATGGCGGCTCTGCTGTCAGTGTCCAGGAAGGAGGACAGGATCATGTATATAGCAAAGAAGTTGTCCCTGTTTATTGTTGCAGTCAAGCTGGGCATCCCATAATTCCTATTTCCCATCCAAGTTATTAGCACTAATAAACAACAAAAAAACAAGCTCTAAAGCCCCATACACACGGTCGGACTTTTTCATGGATTCTGTCCGATCGGACAATGTTGTTGAAAAATCAGACCGTGTGTATGCACCATCGGACAGTGTTCGTCGGTTTGTCCGACGGACAAAGTCTTATCTCCTGCTGGAAAGATTTGCCGTCAACCCGGTCCGATCACACCAAACCCGATCGTGTGTACTGTTGTCCGACCGGACAAAGTGCTACGCATGCTCAGATCACATTACAAGACCAAAGCTATTGGCTACTAGCCTCTACGTTGTCCCGTCGTAGGCAACAAACGTCACCACGTTCAGAATGATCGGATTTTCCGACAACTTTGTCCGACCGTGTGTACGCAAAACCAACATCGGACAAAGTACGACGGACATGATCCGACGGACCTGGTCCGCGGATTGTCCGACCGTGTGTATGGGGCTTAAGTGTGTCTGGATGGAAGTGGAAAATGTTTGTTGCCTGGCTGTGCAAGAGCAGGGAAAAAAGTAATCTGCAGCCCCTCCGGGAGTAGTGCTACACTCATGTAGATTGATTCTTCGCCCACACATAAGTTTCAGTAATATGAGCATGTAATGCATTGAGATGCTGCATAAGCCAACAAAGATTACATTCCAAGACCATTCTGATGAATTCTTTACAGCACTGAAAAAGTTTGGTTCGCTTAATGGTCCTATAACATTATGAGAGAGAAAACCACACATTCTTCAGAGGAAATCCAGTGCCAAGACTCACAAAATAATCTTCACGTGCTTACGCCTATAAAGCCAAAACTCAGAATTTTCACTACGTGGCACATTTATGGGCTATTTTTAGGTAATCATGTTGAATAGCATTTATTTCAGTTCAGATCATTTTAACTTTCTACAATAATAATAATTGTTAAATCTACATTTTATTAACTACGGTAATAATAATAATAATCATTTTATATATAGCACAGGACTGGCCTTAGGATCCACGGTGCCTTGTATAAAATTTAGCATGGTGCCAACCCTACTAAATATTTTAAAAACAATAGTCTGCCTAGTCTAGATTTTAAGCTCTAACGAGCAGGGCTCTCTAATTCCTCCTGTATTGCATTGTATTGTAATTGTACGAACTGTCCATGCTATATAAATCCTGTATAATAATAATAATAGTGTCTTTGTAACAATTGCCTGTGAATTTGGCATCCCTTCCTTATAAAGGCAGATGAGTGAATGCTGCGTTTTAAAAAGTACTTCTTCAATCCGTAGATCTGATGCTTTGCCAGTGAATGCCATGTGGCCACCCTACTTCTTATGCCTGGTACACACAATGAGATTATCGAACAAATGATCATCTGTTTTTTTTTCATGCTAATCTCATGTTCGAAAATGAAGAGGTTACTAAAGTTCCGAACATTCTTGTATGAAAGAATAAAAATGTGGAAGTGATGTAATGTGTTGTGTAATGTGTAATGTGTTGTATTTTATTTGTATTACATTTTCGGATGAAAACTGTACTGATCAAACGAAAATCGTCTGGCATCTGGTATCATGCGAGAACAATTTCCATTCTTGTTCCATCAGATAATATTGGATAAACTGTTGTGATCGCCTCTCGACAGCTGGGTAATAACGATCAGATTAATTTACCATAAAAAGCGGCATTTTTCAGAAAAGTTTCTGATCATCTGTATGGGCCATTAACTAACCTTCAGATGGCAAAGCAGCCTAAATGTAGAAAGCGACTTCTTGATAAAAAAAATATAAAAATAAGCAGGTTCTTTTTATGAAAATAGGAGGGCTTTATTAAAAGTATTTTGAACTATTGTATAAGTGGTGAAAACCTGTGTTATGCCTCGTACACACGCTCTGAAATTTGGCCAGAAAAAGACAGATGAGAGCTTTTTGTCGGAAAATGCGACCGTGTGTATGATCCATCAGACTTTTGCTGGCGGAATTTCCGCCAGCAAAAGATTGAGAGAAGGTTTTCTATTTTTCGGTCGGAAAAAATTCCTATCCGAAAATGCGTTCATCTGTATGCAATTCCGGCGCGCAAAATTCCTACTCATGCTCAGAAACAATTCGACGCATGCTCTGAAGCATTGAACTTAATTTTCTCGACTCGTCGTAGTGTTGTACGTCACCGCGTTCTTGATGGTCGAAAGTTCAGAGAACCTTTGTGTGACCATGTGTATGCAAGCCAAGCTTGAGCGGAATTCCATCGGAAAAACCATCCAAGATTTTTCGGACAGAAATTCCGCTCGTGTGTACGCGGCATAACTCTTAGGCTGCCATTTACCCAACAAGCTCATTCGCTTCTATCGAACATTACTACTTATATATGCTCTTTAACCGCTTCCCGACCGCCCACTGCATATATACGTCAGCAGAATGGCACAGGCAGGCAAAACCACGTACCTGTACGTGGCCCTTTAAATGCCTGCCCGTGGGTCGCGCGCGCGCCGCCAGCGGCACGCTCGCGACCCGGTCGGGAGCTCCGTGACCCCGGCCGCGGGACCAGCGGACCCGATCGCCGCTGGTGTCCTGCGATCGGGTCACGGAGCTGAAGAACGGGGAGAGGTATGTGTAAACAAACTTCTCCCCGTGCTTCCTACTCTGCCTGTCATTGATTGGCTGTTCCCGATCATCGGGAAAGCCGATCAATGACGTCAGACGTCAGCCCCGCCCCCTAATGTAAAAAAACACACACGTCAGAGCCCATAACCCCTCCCCTCCCCCTAGTGGTTAACTCTTTCACTACAACTGTCATTTATACAGGAATCAATGCATTTAAATAGCATTGATTGCTGTATAAATGACAATGGTCCTAAAAATGTGTCAAAAATGTCCGATGTGTCCGCCATAAAAATCGCTGATCGCCGCCATTACTAGTAAAAAAAAAAAAATATTAATAAAAATGCTATAAAACTATCCCCTATTTTGTAAACGCTGTAAACGCTATAAACGCTATAACTTTTGCGCAAACCAATCAATAATCGCTAATTGCGATTTTTTTTACCAAAAATATGTAGAAGAATACGTATCGGCCTAAACTGAGGAAAAAAAAATGTTTTTTTTATATATTTTTTGGGGATATTTATTATAGCAAAAAGCAAAAAATATTGCATTTTTTTCAAAATTGTTGCTCTATTTTTGTTTATAGCGCAAAAAATAAAAACCGCAGGGGCGATCAAATACCACCAAAAGAAAGCTCTATTTGTGGGAAAAAAAATTTGTTTTGGAGCCACGTCGCACGACCGCGCAATTGTCAGTTAAAGCGACGCAGTGCCGAATCGCAAAAAGGGGGCCTGGTCCTTTGGCTGCCAATTGGTCCGGGGCTGAAGTGGTTAATGGTAAAAATGCAGAATGGAAGCCTTCATTCTCTATACATTTCATAACAATGTAAGTGACCTTAAAGGCATATTCCACATTTTGCAAAAATGTAATAAATGCACCCATATTCAGTAAAAAAAATAAATGTGCATTTATTAAATACTTGCATCAAATCTGTGATCAGTGCATCGTGGCTTTTGCATTGTTTACATCCAGCCCCATGTCCTTACAGAGGTATAAATGTATGATTATGGGACTGTAGGAAGTAAACAACTTCAATTGTGATTACATTATTGCACTTGTGCTCCACTGAATTCTGAGAAGCTCTGCCGCAGTGGAGCTACGCACAGTTGTGTTAAAAAGGAAACAGAATACTGGGGAGAGAAGAACCCTGTGATTCTGGTAAATTGCAGTTTGAGTGTGGGGGGTTTGGGAATGTGACCGTGTTTTATGTTACACCATACATATGGGTGTAACATGAAACATAGTCCAAAAGATGGAGTGCTCTTTTAACAGAAAGTTATATTGCATATTGCTAAAGCTAATTCTATAGGTGGTGAATGTCCGGCAGAGGTAGATATCTGTCTGTTCTGCCTCACATCACTGGGGCACTAGAACCTGCCTCTTGATACTAAGCTGATATGTGTAGTAATATTCACTTTCCCTCTTCACTAAGCCTGCTCAAATAGATTCACCAACAAACTGGACAATCTTTGTGTGTGACAACAAACAACTGTAAAGGTGGGAGGCACTCATTATGGCATTCTAGGGTGGTCATAGACCTTGCTTTGTGCAGTGGTGTGCAGTCATGTTGGAACAGGAAGGGGCCATTCCCAAACTGTTCCCACAAAGTAGGGAGCATGAAATTGTCCAAAATGCCTTGGTATGCTGACACTTTAAGAGTTTCCTGCACTGGAACTAAGGGGCCAAGCCCAACCCCTGAAAAACAACCCCACACCATAATCCTCCAATAAATGATTTGGACCAGTGCACAAAGCAAGGTCCATAAAGATATGGATGAGTGAGTTTGGGGTGAAGGAACTTGACTGGCCTGACATCAACCTGATAGAACACCGTTGGGATAAATTAGAGTGGAGACTGTGAGCTAGGCCTTCTTGTCCAACATCAGTGCCTGACCTCACAAATACGCTTCTGGAAGAATGATCAAACATTCCCGTAGACACACCCCTAAAATTTGTGGACAGCCTTCCCAGAAGAGTTGAAGCTGTTATAGCTGCAGAGGGTGGGCCAACTTAATATTGAACCCTACGGACTAAGATTGGGATGCCATTAAAGTTCATGTGCGTGTAAAGGCAGGTGTGCCAATACTTTTGAAATTATAGTGTATATCTGCTTTTAAAGTTATTTTTGCTCTACTATTTCACAAAAAAGGGTAATGCAGTCATGGAGGCCAAGAAGCTGTCATCAATAAAAATGCTACCACTTGTTTGGAGCTGGCAAAGATCTGCCTGGGTTTCAGGTTGTTTGAAATTTGTAGTGAAAGGAACGTTTGTTATTACTATAAAAAATACTATATTTTACAGAAGCACAGTTACTCTGTTAGTGTCTCCAATTACAAAGGCAGTGACAATGATGCTGGAGACCTATCACGATTCGTTGTATAGGTGTTCACAGCTGTAAATCAACACCTGACACAAAATTACCTGATGTCATTCTTTTCCAGCCACTGGAATGCTGGTGTAGAGACATTCTTATGGTGTCTATTTATACAGCCCATGGCAAAGACAGATAACTAGGAAAGACTCTAATCAGGGAGGAAACATGTTGTTAACGCTCAAAGGTCTTTCAAGAAAATGTTTTACTCAGAAGTACTTGCAGGAGTTTTCAGGAAATGTTTCTTATTACTGGTGATATTGCCTTGCACAATGGTATAGCAATACAAGTCATTACAAGTGTCTGCTACAATGTATCACTGGAGAATCTATGCAGGATTTCCATTTTTTGTGTCTTTTCATTCCTTGTAAGCTTTTATATGTGAAGCAAAATCATGGTGTTGTAAAACAATCTGAAACCGCATTAAAATCAATCTTATGTTTTAAAGCAATATTAAAACCTGAAGTGAAAAAATGATATGGTTGCTGTTTATTTTCCTCCCATGCTTATGATCGATGTGCACTGCTTCTATATAAATGCCCTCTTGTCAGATTCCTGTTTTCATGTGGCTCCATCCCCTCCCACAGAGCCACCCTTGCACGCACACCCCCAGCATGCATAAACTCACACAGCTGTTCCCTAAGGGCTCTTTCACACGGACGTGTCCGTGTACGGAGCCCGCTCTGCTCAGCGGGGGATCGCTCCATCGATCCCCCGCTGAGCAGGAAGATGACAGGTCTGTCTCTGCACACTGTGCAGGGACGGACCTGTCAGAGCGCCGCTCTCCCCTATGGGGGATCAGAGGACGATGGACCGTAGAGTCCATCATCACCCGATCCGTTCCGCATACGGATGGAAAAATAGGGTTTTCCTCCATCACACTTTTTCGGAGCGGGTCAGATGTCAGCGAACATGTCACCGCTGACATCCGACTCTCCATAGAGGTCTATGGAGCGTCCGTTCAGGTCCGCCTAAAAAACGGACAGACGGACCTGAACGGACCGTCCGTGTGAAAGGGGCCTTAGTGTAGAGCTGCAAGCTATTCACCTGCTGCCCCTCTTGTGTCCTCAGTGTACACGCTCCTCTACCCTCACGGTGTCCCCATTTAGAAGTTTGGGGACGTAGTGAAGAGTGTTCTGGGGAGCTAAAAGACATAGAAAAGGCAAGGCATATAATTTGGCTAAAAACAAAGGAATATGTAATGTTTCCCTGTATGATAAGAGTTAGTTAATGAGAAAAAGTTGTAGGGTTTAGTACCACTTTACCTTTGCCATTGCTTATCCTAGACCACAGACCGGTTTTGCAACACCAAGCAAACTTCAAATGAGTGAACTCCTTGTTAATTTTTACACACTCAGTAGGCCACATACTTGAATGTGGCACTCTCATGCATGGGACAGAGACCTCCACTCTAACATCCTATAATTTTACGCACTCTATTAAGAGCCCATGGAATTCCCCCCCTTAAAGCATAACTTCACTGCATCTGAAAAATTCTATTTAATTCATTTTTAATATTCAAAGCAAACTCACCCACAAACTCACCCATCCACCTATGTCTCCATGCTTTATTTTGCTGAGAAATCACTTTGGAAAACACCCCCTAGCACAGTGATGGCGAACCTTGGCACCCCAGATGTTTTGGAACTACATTTCCCATGATGCTCAACTACACTGCAGAGTGCATAAGCATCATGGGAAATGATTCCTGATGACATAGCAATTATGATATATACGTTGAGGCGCCTTCCGGTCACGTCATTTCTGGGTCCGAGCTTTCGGTTCGTCTCTCGAGGGGAAGGGAACGCAAGCCGATCTTGTAGCGTGAGCTCAGCAGTGTGCGGCTCCCACCAGCAATCTTGCAGGATATCCTCAGTGCTGGGACAAGGCACAAATAAATGTAAGCAGGCATTTTTTGTATATATTCACCTTTTTAATAAAGGCAATATTACGCTATTGGCTCTCCCTTTGTCTTTCATCCTGGGCATCATGGTGGAGAGGAGTCTATAGCCTAGAAGATTGGAATTTCCCCAGTCTATCTATTTCAGGATTTTCCATCTAGCATTTTCAGACCTTCTTTTTAATTAAAGAGGTCATGAATATCTGGTAAACAGGTTTTTCATTTAAGCACATTGGGTGTGATTTCGATTTCTTGTCAAGTGGTGAAGGACTTTTTATGGTTTCACATATCAAGATTTTCACTGAAGATATATGGACTCACAAGATTTTTTATTTTGATCATATATAATTTTTCTTTGTTTCTTTCTGTTTATTTTGTATCGCCATTTGGGGCGATTTACTAAGAAGAAGGCACTGCACCAGTTCATACATTAATTGGTGCGCCGGAACAGTCATTAATTGAATGTGCGAACTGGTGCACATTGAAGCGCAAATAACGATAATAAATACCCTATTTATCGGCGTATAACACGCACCGGCGTATAACACGCACCCCAAGTTTAGGAGGGAATTTTAAGGAAAAAAGTTTTAGGAGAGAAGTTTAGGGAAAAAAAAACAACTTACATTTAAGTGTCATTTGCAGCTTGCCCAGCGTCATTTGCAGCTTGCCCAGCGTCATTTGCAGCTTGCCCAGCGTCATTTGCAGCCTTGCCCAGCGTCATTTGCAACCTGCCCAGCGTCATTTGCAGCCTTGCCCAGCGTCATTTGTAGCTTGCCCAGTGTCATTTGTAGCTTGCCCAGTGTCATTTGTAGCTTGCCCAGTGTCATTTGTAGCTTGCCCAGTGTCATTTGCAGCTTGCCAGCGTCATTTGTAGCTTGCCCAGTGTCATTTGCAGTTTGCCAGCGTCATTTGCAGGCTTGCCGACGTTTAAATTTCCCGCCGCGAGACAAACAGCGCAATGCGCGGCCGAAAAAGACCGAACCGCGGCCGAAAAAGGCCGAACCGCGGCCGAAAAAGGCCGAAGCGCGGCCGAAAAAGACCGAGCCGACTGTTCGGCTCTGCTCGGAGTCCTGCCTCCCTGCTGTTTCGGGAGCGAGCGCAGGGAGGCGGGACTACGAGCGGAGCTGAACAGTCGGCTCGGTCTTTTTCGGCCGCGGTTCGGCCTTTTTCGGTCGCGGTCGCCATTTTTCGGCGCCGCAACCAATCTTTGTCATTTTTTTGGGGGGTATCGGCGTATAACACACACCCACGACTTTCCCCCGATTTTAAGGGGGAAAAAGTGTTTGTTATACGCCGATAAATACGGTACCTGCATATGTAAACTGAAACTGGCACTAGGGTAAGTGCAGTTTCTCATTGATAATAGCGCACACCCAATACAATTGGTTAATTTCATCTCATTGAATGTGTCTTGTTAGGCAATTAGTAGGTGTACTCAGTTAATTAACCCTTTTGATGCTAATCTCATTCCTATCACTTCTAAAATATATATATGAAATGTGTTTTTTTCTTTTTTTACCCAAATCTTTTAATACATTACAAAGAACAAAGAAGTGTTTCTAAACCCAATAAATTAATATTTTCAGATCTTGATCTTTAAAGGTGACCATACACTGCAATCAGTTAGATCTTAAATAAATTAGATTTAGTGCAAGAGCCTGTTTGATTTCCTATATTTTGAATTAATTGTTCAAGTGCGTCTTCCTATTACCTATTTTGCCTAAATATTGAGTTGTACAGAGATTGGCCAATCAGATTGCATAGTGTATGACCATCTTAAGTGCCAAATTTGGAATGTAGATGTGCCATGACCCACTTGTATTTTCCTAACGATATATCTTGGGCATTATACAAGGCACATGAAAAAACACTTTTTTTCAAGACATGCAGAGTGGATCAGGAATCTTCAAACTATGGCTCTCCAGCTGTTGTGGAACTACACATCCCACGAGGCATTGTAAAACTCTGACATTCACAGATATGACTAGGAATGATGGGAATTGTAGTTCCTGAACAACTGGAGGGCCGTAGTTTGAAGACCCCTGTGCTAGACCATTATTATGCCTCCAGAATTGGGAGTGTGGCATCTACCCAACTTCTCTCTGCTGGTGGACACAAGAACCTACATCTATAGATGTAGAATCTGTACACAGGAAGTAGGTGTGTGTTTTGAGGCCAAATCATTTAGACATACACACATGACCCACACAAACACCACCATGTAAAAATAAATAAAAAATGATCTTTAATTTTCAAAAAAGGACATCTCTTCCTCAGAGAAAAGTGAGTGGGGCATGGTGGTGGAAAGAAATTAGCAGCAGTGCAAGCAACTTCCTGGAGGGGCGTGATGTCATTCCTGTGTACTGGCAACCGCTTCCGGGAACCAGATATGCGCCACAGGTACATACCTCCGTGCACACAGCAGTTGTGCAACTCACATAACTTCCTGGGTGAATTGAGACAACTTTATTGAGACTCAATCTTATGGACAATACCCAGCTTCCCAAATTGGTTGAGCCAACTTTATTGAAACTCAACATTAACAGCAAATTTAAAACTACCCCGTGTATCTACCTAATGATCATTGTGATTGATACTTATGAATTATAAGCCCGCAATCCTGCGGAAAAATAACAAAGAGAGTGAGGTTAATTAATTTAAAGGTGAAAATCCTTATATAAAGGAAATTTTTTTTAAAAATTTGTGAATTGTTAATTATAAGCCCGCAATACTGCGGAAAAAAGACAAAAAAAGTGAGGTGGATTAATTTAAAAGTGAAAATCCTTATATAAAGAAAATTATTTAAAAAAAGGGGATTTTAAAGAGAAATTATTTAATTTCAAACTAACTAAAATCCCCCTATAATAGTGGATTAGTGTTACTGTAAATATAGGGACATAATGATTAAACATATATGTCCACCATATTAATTTATTTATATATTAAATGTGATAAAAATTATATTAAATATAATAAAAATTATATATTAAAAATATATGTGTTTACTATAAACAGTTATAGCGTGTAAGTGTAGAAACACTTCATATTGTATTCGCATAGCAATATGATTTATTTATTTATTTTTGGTGTCTGTTCATACCTAATTGGACACTATCTCCACTTGTTAACCCTTCACTCACTGGTTTTTGCCATATTTCTGGTAAGCAATATATAAGTTTAGCAGTATTATGCTATGGTACATTTTATTTTTTAAATTAATAGTAAAGCAGATGCAGATTTCCAGGACTGGACTAACAAATATTTATAGTGAAAGGCAACTGGTGTTTTCTATTAAACAAGGTCTAAATGGGCCATTGACATCCATCACTGTTTAACTTAGGAATGTCTCTTTGCAGTTAAAATAAGTGAAATCCTTTCTTATTTTTGCTTGGGGATAGAGTGCAGAGCGATTAAAAGTTTTGTCAGTTTTTGGGGATGTCTGCAACCCTAATGAACACCCCTTTTCTAAATTTTGCCAGTTTCTCCTTCAAATGTATTCACTTCCTGTCACATAGCCAAACAAGAAGTGAGGGTAATACCCTACCAATGTCTTTCCTTGGAGACACACAGGTCAATCTAAATAGTTTCCCCATTAGGCAAATTGCACTCTAGCACTTTGTTGTGTACACCCCAAATTATTAGGTATTTTGAGGTTTATTAAAGGCAAATCCACTCTGCAATACAAGTGTACTCGCTAAAGGCAAATCCACTCTGCAATACAAGTGTACTCGCTGAAAATCGGAGGGGAAGCAATGGTGATTTTATTATCCAATCATGTTAAAAAAGCAAATATGCTGTTCATGTGAATGAAAAATTTAAAAAACCAATTTTCCTTGCATGTCCCCCTTTGGATCTCCAGCAACTGCACTTCCAAGTGCACTTGGAGTGCAAAGTGGATTTGCCTTTAGTAAATAAACACCAAAGTCCAAGGTACACAGCAAAATGCTAGAGTGCAATTTACCTAATGGGGAAACTATTTAGATTGACTTGTGTGTCCCCAAGGAAAGACATTGGTAGGGTTTTACCCTCACTTCCTGTTTGGCTATGTGACAGGAAGTGAAGCCAATTTTCAGGAAAGGACCACAAAGTCAAACCTACAAAAGACAAGCAGGGGTAAAATGCATTACTTGGATTGAGCATGCATCTGCAAAACAAATTATTAACAAAACACATAAAACTTAAAAATTTGGAAAACAACAATGAAAGCAAAAAACACATGTATGTTAATTTTAGACACAAACAGAATATGGTTTTGAGGTCTGACCATTTTGCAGAGGAAATTAACAGGAGTTAAAAGGACTGCGCCCACAAACGGACAGTTTCTTAAGGATTGAAACATTTAGTAGTCACAACAGCTTGAGGAATATTTTGCAAAATAATGCAGCACAGACAATTAAATCAAAGTGAATCTAACAACCTACAAACAACACAGATTGACAACATCAAAAATATTTCAGTGAAAAATATCCCCCCCCCCCCAAAAAAAAATAAACAAAAGTAAAAAATACTTGCTCTAAAACACATATGTTTTGCAAAGACGTAACAAACAAAATACAAAGAGAAAATACATGTGTTACAAACTCTATAAGGACACCCAAATGTACTCACTTGAGACACACGCACGCACGCACTCGCACACACACACAGTTTATATAACATAGGTTTGTGTGCTAATGAAGAAATTGAAAACACATGCACAGTCCATGAAACACACAAAATGCAAGTTTACCCAATGTAGAGACAGAATGTAGAGACAGAACTTCAAAGTGTGTACACCTGTTAAGGATGGGCAAACAAAGAGCCTAACATGGGCAAAAGTTATACAACAAATACCATTGCAGTCTATGGGAACTGACTTGTTAATTTTGAGAGTCCCACTTGGCTGGCATATATTCTAGTTATTGGCCTTAAAATGGATATGGGGGCAAAGGTCCCACCCTGAGGGACATATATCAATGTCACCAATTTGGACAATCCCAAAAACTAAACATGAAGAAGTGCATTTAAAAATGCAAAATTGCTTAAAAGATAGTAACTTGTGGGGGCTTACTCTACCTGTAAAATGGTGCATCAAAGATGTACAGCTTTAATGAAAACTTACAAATCTACATTGCAGCTGCAAGATTTTAGCCCAAAACAAAAAAAATAGCCTGCCCCCCCCCCCCCCCCAATACATACAAGGCCATTTGGGTCTGTTAAGGCTTAAAATGAGAAACCCCACGTGAAAAATACCACCCCAAACTAAAAAAATATTGTGCCCCTCCCACACCCTAACAAACCCCTAGCCAAACACACAGCAAGCCAGCCCATGAAAGGGGGTGGATGCTTGGGGATAGGAGTGGCTCGGGCATCCCAAAAGTCAACCACCTTGTTCCCATATTCAGGGCGACAAGGGCCTCTTCCATACAACCCTAGGCTGGGGTTGTGGGGGGCTGCAGATAAGGGGCTTAACGGAATGTGGAAACCCCCTTTAAACTAGTGGGTACAAGGTGCTCTGTGGTTGGTATTGGGCTGAGCCCAACATGGCCCAAAGGCAGACAGCTATGTTGAGTGCATGTGGCCTTGTATGGTTCAGGTGGGGGTTGGGCGATTGCTCTTCTCGCCCCTTTCCTAGCTGGCCCTGTTGTATGCTCTGAAAAAGGATGTGGTTTGGATTGGTGAAGGCAGCTCACAGCCTTTGGAGAATAGAGTGGAGTGTGGAGTTCCCCTTTAAAAGCAAAAGTTAGCCCATGGAAATCCAAGGGGTTAGAGGGGGAGACAAGAGCATTATAGAATGGAGTGTGGCGTCCCCCTTTAAAAACAAATTTAGCCCATGGAAATCTAAGGTATTAGAGGGGGGAGACAAGAGCATTGGAGAATGGAGTGTGGAGTGTGGAGTTCCCCTTTAAAAGCAAAAGTTAGCCCATGGAACTCTAAAGAGGTTAGAGGGGGAGACGAGAGCATTGGAGAATGGAGTGTGGAGTTTCCCTTTAAAAGCAAAAGCTAGCCCAAGGAAATCATATGCATTAGAGGGGGAAGGTTAAATGCCCTTTTAGGAACTGCTAGAGGAGCAAGAGTCTTTTTAAATAATTTTAACAAGGTACTTGTCAAATGTTGGCAATGTAACATGCTAACATGACCTGTGTGCAAATCTCCTTAAAAAAATATATAAAGGTGAACTAGCGTAAAAAAAAAAGTGTCAAGTTTAGATGTTCGCCTCTTCAAACCATGCAATTACATGTACGTTGCTCAATATTTACTAAGAGTTTGGCCGCGCAGTGCACAAACGCATGTGAACAAGCGCAACAACCACTGCTTACATTGATCTTGCGCAGTCACAAACGTACTTGCGGCCACAGCAGGCTTTCTCTGAAAAAGTTACTTTCTCATTCTATTTTGGGCATATTTGTTACTGGGGCAGTTGTTACTAAACTTCCTCACATCACCCCATAACATTGGCACCTCCATCTTCTGTCAATATTGACTTGGAGATGCCGTGCGCCATGTCCATAGTGGCACACAGATTGCATTCTCCTGTACATGGAGATCGCTATAGTAAATGGGGGATTCTGTTACCAGCGCACCATTTCATAACTATGGAAATGTGTGTTGCGCCTTGCTGTGTGCCTCTACTGATGGCGCACGGCTTTTGTAAATCACCCCCCATTGTCATTCCATGTTATATGCTCTTAAATTATTACTGTATTGTATTATTATTCAATTGAGTGGAATTCACTTAGTGCCCCCTACCATCACAATTTAATTATGAGAAATGTAGTTCCAAAACATCTGGGGTGCCAAGGTTCGTCATCACTGCCCTAGCATTTCTAGCCATGGCCATCTTGAGTAAGGTCAGATGATTCATGTAGCTTAATTTACTTCCTGGAATGAGCTTAGGCATACAGGCAGGAGGGTGTGCTTAGCTGAGAAAACCCATCCTCCCCTCCTGAAGGCTCCTGGGATGGAGGCATGATTTGCCTAGGCAGGGAAACCAGGAAGTAACTGAAGAAATGTTAAAAAAAACTGTTTAAATCAAGTAAATATGATATACTTTCCTATCTATAAAATCTTGACTGAGATGGTAAAGTTCCTCTGTAAGGAATCTCATTCAACCAGGCTCTACAGACTGTTCCGAGATTACTGGCTGGCTCTCGCTATCCACCTTGCCCGGGTGCTAGTCAGGTCTATCAGAAAAACTCTCTGAGAACTGCAACAGCAATCATCACAGGATTATATACCCAGACTTCATGACAGAACCTGCTTATTCACATGGTCAGGATTATTTTAGGTCATACTAGAATCAGTTCCATATGTCTATGTTATTTCACATAGCACTTCTCTTTCACCCTAATACGCACACCCATTCATAAATTTTTTGTTCACTTGATAAAATAAAAGGGCAGGGGAGCGGGGGGGACAGACCAGCTAACTTGTGATAGCTGTACATATACTCTCATTAGGCCCTACTATACAAACTTAGAAAAAGAGGAACCCCCTAGGGGTGGGACTTTAAAAGCACTACTACATGGACAAATAGTAGAAAAATAGAAAATATTTATTGAAGTAACATGAATAAAACAATGCACATATATAATACATAACCATGGATGCAAGAGATTGTACAAAATTGATGCAAAGAGAAGTGATACAACTTCCTTATCCCGTAAAGGGAAAAACCTTTGACATACAGGGTGGCTCCCTGTTCAGCAGGAGGAATGGGGGACTCACCTTCGGGAATTACTATTTAGATGATACCGCTATGCTATTTATATATTCACTTTGTTACTGTTTTGTGTTTAATATGTTATTGCTGTACTATAGATCCTACATAGTGCTAGCATTGGGGGATTCTACATGGCCACACCCTCTTACACAATGTCTAGAGTTAACACAATAACCAACCTGAAAATCATATCATATAACGTAAGGGGACATTAGTCCTTGCACAAGCAAAATTGCTGAAACGAATTAATCCTCAGGTTTTACTGCTTCAAGACTCTTGATTTACCTCCATTTCTACCTATAAACTACAGAGGCACCTATTTAGCCAATGGTTCCTGAACACCTCTCCTGTAGCCAAGGTAAGAGGTGTAGCCATAGATATCCATAAAAGTTGCAAACACATTGATTCTCAGGGTTACGTCTCTTCTATTTTTTAAAGGGTTTAATTACAGTTCACCTTTGCATCAATTTATGCCCCAAGCACATATCAACTCTCTTTCTTTGTTTAGACTTTGACTAAACTACAGGATTTTAGAGAGGTGGTTCTTAATTTCCAGGTGGTGACTTTAATATGGACCTGGACCCAGGTCTAGAACTCTAGATACCTCAACTGGAAAATCCTCACTCTTTAAATCATAATGATAACAGAAATAGGCTGATATGTCCTGCAGCCGGGCTGTATTTTGATTTCACAGCTATTTAAAACGGTGTAACTTGTAAGTGCAATATTTTTAAATAAATGTTTGTTTTTTAACAATATTATGCAACGAACCCTCTTCTCTTTTATGTATAATAACCCCACTGTTGCCTGAGAGATCATGGTGGTTAGCAGGCGGCACTCAAAAGGATTAGATTCCATGGTAACACAGGAATGTTGATTGTTGTTAATAAAGTACCCAACTTGCTTGTTGATCCAACTTGCTTCATTAAAAAAAGATTATACAAAACAAAAATAAAATTACATAAACACTAAATTGATAGTGTATATTCACAAAACTGGTTCTCAAAACTAATCATAAAAAAGCAAAAAAATCATGCAGGGTTGTTACAGTATTTAGAAATAATACTTGAAAGAGATCCAATAATACTACAGTATACTCAGTGAGTCACAAATCTGAATGTATAAAAATTACCTGTGCCTCAGACATATTGTTTTCTACATTGGACACATACCTCTGTTAAAAATGTTTACATGTCTATAATTTTATTGAACTGTTACCATGGGGTATCCTCCTAATTGTAATGCTTGCAATATGCCCTTGGTTTTCCAATTGGAAATTGTTTTTTCCATTTACTGAATGCAATGTAGTCTACTGTCTCATTAATAAAACAAAAATGTTCAAAAGTGAAAAATCATGCAGGGGTCCTCATAAATGTGCAATTCAACAGACACAGACCATAAAAAAAATCTAGCACTAGCTAACTCATAAGAGATAAGAAACAAGTCATAGTCACGTACTGTAGGCCAGAAAGTCTCCCTTTTAATACATACAACAGATATATATATCAAGTTCCTCTATTCCAAAGTCCTCATGGGAGTGTAGATCAAATAGGCAAAAAAGAAAGAACAAGCAGAAAATAGTGTGTGTGTGTGTGTGTGTAACAAAATGAAGTATTCACAGCACTATAAACAGTGTAGGGTATATCACAGCTACACACAGAATCCACTATCCACAATACTTAGCAGCTCCAAGTATGGTGATGTATACCATTCGCTGAACATGCTTTGTCAACCAGACTCCATCATGGGTTAATACCACGCAAAAGCCTAAAACCGGCCAAAGACATCAGAAGGTGATACACCAAAAATGTGTTTAGGTTAGCCTTATGCCGCGTACACACGAAGGGACTATCCCGCGGGATTATCCGCTGGACTCGAGTCCGGCGGACAATCCCCTCGTGTGTGGGCCTTCGACTGACTTTTTTTCCAAAAAGTCCAACGGACTAGGTTTTAAGTTTTGTTTTAAAATTATCCGCTGGACTTGGCAGTCCGGCGGACAATACAGCCGTCTGTAGTATGGTCCGGCGGACCAAAAAGGACGCATGCTCAGTAGCAAGTATGTCACGGAATCGCTCGGTCTGGTAAAACTAGCCTTCGTATTGAAGCTAGCACATTCGTCACGCTGCTAATTCTTTGATATTTTAATACAGCGGAATTTGTATTTTATCGTGCTTGAAGAATGAGGTTGCCTTGCTGCTTAAATATTCACGCAGAGTCCTCCCAAATGTTTTTCTTCATCATTATTTTGTGAAATTAGATATATATAGAGCGAGATATATCTAGATCTCGATCTAGATATATCTCATATATATATATATATATATATATATATATATATATATATATTTATTTTATGTTTTTTTTTTTTTTTGCCATTTTTTTTTTTGGCATTTTTTTTTTTTTTGGTTGTTTTCGGTTTGAACAAGTATTTTGGATTCCACATGATTAAATTGGGGAATCAGCAGAGCTTGCCCTTAATTCAGATGTTACCCTCACATTTCCAGCGACTGCACTTGCAGTGCAATTGAAGTTGCACTTTACACTTGTATTGTCAAATGTAACCTCCATATTATTTAGACATGTACCTGCCTACTCCTAAACAAACTATGTTTTTCAATTACAAACACATATAGCATTATCTGGTTTAAATTACATTTCCATTTATTATGGTTAAAACAAGGGGAAACAAAATAGGAAGGCAACACTGGAGCCACTTTGAGATTTTGGGAAGGCTTTTTTTCCCCCACGGCAGACATCAAGTTTGTGAACCAAAAAATTAAGATTGGGCATATTCAATACAATAGGGAGCACAACAAGATTGTCCAGGAATCACACAGACCAGGAACAGCAGCAGATTACATCTATGTCCCCAAGCTGTGGCACTACAACAGCCTGCGTCTTCTGTCAGACCAGACTGAAGCCAGGCAATCATCTCCGACTCTTCTTTGCAGCCTTCCCACCACGCTGCCCTCCAGTCTTCCCTGCACGCTTCCTTGGAGGCTGGACCTCTGGTGGCGGACTTGTGGTAGGAGGAGGAGGAGGAGTTGCTGTCGGGTCTGCATCTGTCAGGCGGGTGGATGCAGTCAGTTCACCCCTCAAACCCCCCTAAAGAGCTGCAAAAAATAGGCCCTCACACAGCTGCCGTTGGCCCTTCTCCATTTCCAGCAACCTGCTGGCCAAGTAGGTGGCATAGGCCTCTTCAGGATTGGGGGGTCTTCTGAGAACCTCACTCGCTCTATTTTTATATTTTGTTTGTTCAGAATTCTGAGTTCAGGGTGTTAATTGTTTGACATTTTTATGTTGACATCAGTTTGTCTGGCCTGTGCTGGAGTTCTGGCTGGTCCTAGGTGAGTTGAGGCACCTGTGACAGGCTCAAAACACAGTCTGGTTGTACACATTATGAGGTTACATTTGCTCGGACACAATCAGTGGGAGCGTCTGGCCCCACTGTGTATTTCGGGAAGCGGGATTTGAGATGCTGAGGTCATGTGTTCAGGCTTGAGCTTCACTTTTGATTCCTGGTTCTGGTCCGCAACAACCCCACAAGTGTTCCTGGGCCCAGGAGTGTCTGCTGGCCCTGGAAGCCTGGTCACCCTGACCAGCCCCAGAGGCCCTCGTTGTCTGTGGTGGGGATCCATCCGTTTCCGAGCCTCAGAACTGGCTAGTTTGAGGCACAGCAATTGAAGGAGGATTCTGAAGTGTCCCCGTGTCCTCTCAGGATTGGAGAGGCATAGCGACTCGTACCGGCGAACGAGTTTTCGGTTTGAACAAGTATTTTGGATTCCACATGATTAAATTGGGGAATCAGCAGAGCTTGCCCTTAATTCAGATGTTACCCTCACATTTCCAGCGACTGCACTTGCAGTGCAATTGAAGTTGCACTTTACACTTGTATTGTCAAATGTAACCTCCATATTATTTAGACATGTACCTGCCTACTCCTAAACAAACTATGTTTTTCAATTACAAACACATATAGCATTATCTGGTTTAAATTACATTTCCATTTATTATGGTTAAAACAAGGGGAAACAAAATAGGAAGGCAACACTGGAGCCACTTTGAGATTTTGGGAAGGCTTTTTTCCCCCACGGCAGACATCAAGTTTGTGAACCAAAAAATTAAGATTGGGCATATTCAATACAATAGGGAGCACAACAAGATTGTCCAGGAATCACACAGACCAGGAACAGCAGCAGATTACATCTATGTCCCCAAGCTGTGGCACTACAACAGCCTGCGTCTTCTGTCAGACCAGACTGAAGCCAGGCAATCATCTCCGACTCTTCTTTGCAGCCTTCCCACCACGCTGCCCTCCAGTCTTCCCTGCACGCTTCCTTGGAGGCTGGACCTCTGGTGGCGGACTTGTGGTAGGAGGAGGAGGAGGAGTTGCTGTCGGGTCTGCATCTGTCAGGCGGGTGGATGCAGTCAGTTCACCCCTCAAACCCCCCTAAAGAGCTGCAAAAAATAGGCCCTCACACAGCTGCCGTTGGCCCTTCTCCATTTCCAGCAACCTGCTGGCCAAGTAGGTGGCATAGGCCTCTTCAGGATTGGGGGGTCTTCTGAGAACCTCACTCGCTCTATTTTTATATTTTGTTTGTTCAGAATTCTGAGTTCAGGGTGTTAATTGTTTGACATTTTTATGTTGACATCAGTTTGTCTGGCCTGTGCTGGAGTTCTGGCTGGTCCTAGGTGAGTTGAGGCACCTGTGACAGGCTCACAACACAGTCTGGTTGTACACATTATGAGGTTACATTTGCTCGGACACAATCAGTGGGAGCGTCTGGCCCCACTGTGTATTTCGGGAAGCGGGATTTGAGATGCTGAGGTCATGTGTTCAGGCTTGAGCTTCACTTTTGATTCCTGGTTCTGGTCCGCAACAACCCCACAAGTGTTCCTGGGCCCAGGAGTGTCTGCTGGCCCTGGAAGCCTGGTCACCCTGACCAGCCCCAGAGGCCCTCGTTGTCTGTGGTGGGGATCCATCCGTTTCCGAGCCTCAGAACTGGCTAGTTTGAGGCACAGCAATTGAAGGAGGATTCTGAAGTGTCCCCGTGTCCTCTCAGGATTGGAGAGGCATAGCGACTCGTACCGGCGAACACGGGGGAGGGGGCTCTTCGGAGGAGGGCATTGGGGCTGGCTGCTTGTTAGGAGCTGAGATGTATGGACACTAGTGAATTGCCATGCCCTACTGTTTTGCTGCAACGGCTGAAAGCTAAACGTAACCTCGGAACTGTTGCAAAAAAACACCCTTTCCTTACAACATAGTGTGTGGCGGACACTTTGCTGGTTCCAAGTCACTTGTTGTTTGCTACATCTGCGGACAAGGGTATATCCAACAGTGAAGTGTCAAGTTGTGAGGGGCTACTCTCTGGCCTTTCTTACTAACCTTTCTTGGGCTGCCAGCAGTTAAGAAGTGCCTGAGCTTTTGCACCCATGCCCTCAATTTACAACCGAGACACTGTGTAATGTTTAAACGTTGTTAAATAATGATCCAAAATCTGTCCAAATGAAAGGTGCTTGGAGTATGGGTCTCCGCAATTGATGGTTAGTAACCTGGGGAACCCCTAGACAATGAATGACAAGCTACAAGAAGCGGGTAATCGGTAAGCCGTGAAAAGACAATTTATGATTAAAACATACATTTGTAAGCAATTCAAATCTTTACATTTACATCATTAATATTCACCCAATCACTATTTAGGCCAAAAAAATATACCTGGCTCCAGCTGTAAGGGTCTTCTACTTCCGTGGAAGCCTCAGCTGGGGTGGAGGGAAGAGTGGAGGGAAGGGTGGAGGGAAGGGTGGAGGGAAGAGTGGACAGTGATTGCCTGGGTTCCATCTGGTCACCTAGAAAACACAGTTGGTTGTAGTACCACAGCTTGGGTACATAAACCTTCTCTGCTGCTGCTCCTGATTTGAGTGACTCCGCAATCTTGTTGCGCTCCCGCTTGTACATATGCCTCAAACTTGAAATTCGGGCTTCAATAAACTTGATGTCTGCGTTGGGGACTCGAGTCTTCACAAAATCCAAAAGTGGCCCCAGTGTTGCCTTCCGTACATCCCTATTACCATATAAGGGTTTTTTCTGTAGAGTGTTATAAATTGGCTCATGAAAGCCTCCTCCTTAAATGGATTTGGGTTGAATGTTGACATGTTTCTGTTTTTGTTAGTAATGGCAATACAAAAGACAAAAAACACAAATGTTACTAAAACTCACATTCAGTTTTTCTTTAAAAAAATGACACAACACACCCACACACCAACACACCAACACCCACACACACCCACACCCACACCCACACATCAACACACCAACACCCACCACACACCCACACACCAACACACCAACACCCCCACACACCCACACACCAACACCCACACACACCCACACACCCACACACACCCACACCCACACATCAACACACCAACACCCACACACACCCACCAACACCCACACACACCCACCAACACCCACACACACCCACACACCAACACACCAACACACACCCACCAACACCCACACACACCCACCAACAACCACACACACCCACCAACACCCACACACACCCACACACACCCACACCCACACATCAACACACCAACACCCACACACATGAGTAAAAAATGCAGGCCCAAAACCCAATAAACCATAGTGATGTATCCTAGAAACCCTTACCTTCGTCCAGAGCGCTCGCTACTTCCGTTCGAAAAACACGTGGCCGTCAAATAGCCTTATATACACTGCGCACGCGTCGAACTCCGCCTGCGTCCTCCTCGTCGCCCGCCCATGACGTTCCTTGTGACGAGATTTCCCCGCCCCGCTTCCCCTCGTTGCACTGTGGGTGAATAATTAAATGAAGATGGCGGACACATTCTCAGCAAGTAGCGCGGAGGAAAGCCCAGAACCCCAGACATCTGCATCCAGCAGAAGATATAAGGCCACCAATATGGCCTTTGAAGAGATGGTGGAGATGGTGGACATCCTCCAAAGGGAAGATTACGACGGGGGAAAATGGCCCCTACCCTCGACCCAACTTGCGCAAGGACCAGATTCTCACTACAGTTGTCAGCACCCTGGAGCATAAGTTTGGCGTAAGAAGGGGCAAGGATCAACTGCGCAAGCGATGGTCCGACATTAAATCCAGGGAGCCCAATCAGTACAGGAGAATTAAAAAAGCGATCAAAAAAAGTAAGTCATTGACGTGCGCTACTATGCTTCTATTTGATATCTCGAATGTTGCGAAGATTTTATTAGAACTCGTACGTGAATCTTGCGAAGATTTTATTAGAACTCGTACGTGAATCTTGCGAAGATTTTATTAGAACTCGTACGTAAATCTTGCGAAGATTTTATTAGAACTCGTACGTGAATCTTGCAAAGGTTTTATTAGAACTCGTACGTGAATCTTGCGAAGATTTTATTAGAACTTGTACGTGAATCTTGCGAAGATTTTATTAGAACTCGTACGTGAATCTTGCGAAGATTTTATTAGAACTCGTACGTAAATCTTGCGAAGATTTTATTAGAACTCGTACGTGAATCTTGCAAAGATTTTATTAGAACTCGTACGTAAATCTTGCGAAGATTTTATTAGAACTCGTACGTGAATCTTGCGAAGATTTTATTAGAACTCGTACGTGAATCTTGCGAAGATTTGAATAGATCCCGTTTGGGAATCTGGCGAAGATGTTATTAGATCTCGTTCGGGAATCTGGCGAAGTTTTAATGAAATTTCGTTTGTCATTATAAAGTTGGTTGAGTTTACCTGGCTGTGGGTTATTTGACTTGTAAGGTTATTTATTATTGTCAGGATATATAGTATTACTACTGTAGTAATGGTTTTGTGGGTAACTCACACAGGGACTCCAGAGGATGGTTGGGGGGGGGGGGGGCTCCATCTGTTAAACAGGGTGTCCAGCTACAAATTCCAAAGAAATGGTCAGCATCTACAAATACTGTAGCTGATGACTTTTCGAATAATTACACTCACCTGTCACAGGGTCCAGCGACCTCAGCACCCGAGGCCAAACCGTCTCTTGGATGCTGCAACCACCATCTTTGATATTGGAATCAGGAAATTAATCTTTGCGGCTTCACTTCCCGGTTCCCTATTGGGCATGCGCCAGTTGCGCAATGCAATAGGACTGGTCCGCGCTAGCTCTGGGACCCCTGTGTGTCCCAGCAGACAGCACGGTGGGACGGGAAGTGGCCGGATGTGTGTGCAAATACTTGCCTTAGACAGGTATCTGCAACCCCTCCCCCCTAAAAGGTTCCAAATAGGACACCGGAGGGGTGGAGGGATCCAATGAGCGGAAGTTCAACTTTAGGGTGGAAGGCCGGTTTAAGTATTGGAGTTTGATTAGATAGGGATTTCAATTATGTATTCAAGTAGGATCTTGTAACAAACTGCTAATAATTGGACACCACTTTGAAACAATGTTTAATATTCATATTTAGGCACTCAAATATCAGTGTGATTAAAAGTGTACCTTTGTGTTCCATTCCCATAGGGGGAAAAGACTCAGACCTCACTCAGGACATCCCAGGACCTCCCGGCCTCACCAGCCTAATTGGGCAATTAGCCCAAGCCCACGCGGGGATGTGGAGGAAGAAGAGGTGCTTGAAGTCGAGCACACCTGCACCCCACCAAGTGAGTGTCTGAGAACACAGATTGAGCTACTAAATTCATGTCTGCATGTTTTTGACCTTTTTTTTCTTTGGTTTTATCTACCCAACTTTTAGGTGATGATCTGGTTGTGGAAGGCCAAGCTGCGGAGCCATTTTCATCGGACAGTGCCCACAGGCTTATTGGGCAGATCATGGCCTGGAATCTGCATCTGGAAAGGATGCAAAACCAGTTGCAAATCATGCAGGACCAGATGGCCACCATGCAGCAGGGAATGAAGGACATGATTGATGTTTTGGGGAGAATCTAATACCCCTTTTCCAGTTCAAAGCATCAATCATGTCCTTCATTCCCCTTTTGATATGCGATTTTTACCAAATTTGAGAGGCCAAATTTTGAAGATGCACATGGTGTGTCATATAGCTATGTGCCATCAGGGGATCTCAATGTACGCATTTTGTGTTTGCAACCCCTTCATCATAATGCTAGTAGGTGAGAGGAAGGGGTTTCACACACAAAACACGTCCATTGATTCCCCATGATGGAAGATAGCACATGTTGACATTACCCATTTGGAATTTCAATTTGTGTGCATCTTTAAAATTTGGCTTCTACTGTACATGGGTGACATCAACCAGTTGAACTTTGTAAGTTCCATAGTTTTATATTGTGTAAATATTTAGAAAAAAAAAAAAGGTTTTAACTGTTTTAAACCATGTTTAAATTTTTTTACCAAAAAAAAAATTTTTTTTATGATAAATAAAAAAAATATATAAAATATTTATGAAAAAATCTAAAAAAGTATTTTGGATTCACAAAAAATAAAAAAATAAAAATTTTTTTTTTTATAAGAAATCACGAAAAAAAAAAAAAAAAATTAGGAAAACACCAAAAAAAAAAAGCAACATGTTTGGATGTGCACTATAATAAAACAAAAATGTTTGCACAAATTAAACAACAATATGTGTGGCTTCTTCTTTTTCAATACTACCAGTTTGATCAAAAAATGTTGGGGTTCATTGACAAAGGGGCTTATTTAATAAAGGCAAAACACGTTTTTCACTATAATAAGTGCACTAGGAGAACATAGAAAACAGCCAAAAAGAAAAGCAAACAATACGAAAACCACAATATTTTTTCTGAAATAAATGGATTTATTTTGTAAAAAGAAAGTAATTTTTAAGGTTCTGCTGCCATTGCAATGGCCCCCCTACCATTAAAATAGGTGACATATCTGTCCCGCACTTGCTGTGCTGATTGGGGGGCCAAGCCAAGACGGCTATGATCCAGCCCTGTCATCTCGGGGTCAACTCCGGCCTCAGGTCCAATAGGTAGCATGTAGCTGGCCAAATGCTTTCGTAGATAATTATGCAGTACGCAGCAGCTCAGAATAATTGTGTTCAGTTTGTACTCTGCCAGATGTAGAGAAGTTAAAAACAAATGGAAACGGTTGGCCATAATGCCGAAGGCATTTTCAACCACCCTTCTTGCTCTGGCCAACCGAAAATTAAAAACCCTCCTCTCAGGGGTGAGGGATCTTTGGGGAAATGGCCTCATCAGGTGTTCACCCAGACCAAACGCCTCGTCTGCAATAAAAACAAAGGGGAGTCCCTCCACATTCTCTGCATCTGGTGGCAGCTGCAGGCCACCAGTCTGGAGACGACGGCAGAACTCCGTCTGGTTAAAGACTTCTCCATCAGACATCCGGCCGTTTTTCCCCACATCAACATAAAGGAAGTCATATTGTGCCGACACCACCGCCATCAACACAATACTATTGAACCCCTTATAGTTCCAATAGTAAGACCCCGAATGGGGTGGGGGCACAATTCTGACATGTTTGCCGTCAATCGCCCTCCGCAGTTGGGAAAGTCCCAACGTGCAGCAAACTGGGAAGCCACAGTCTGCCATTCCTGTGGCGTGGAAGGACACTGTGGAGTCAAACAGAAAGATACAATTATAAGTAAATACAAGCCAAAACCCCAAAATAAATCCAAGAAATTAACAAACAATTTTGAGCAACATATGTATTTTTTTAAGTAGTCCTTTAAAAAATATAAAATCTGAAAGATAAGGGCCAATTCTCTGATTGATGACCCCTCTGATGGGCCAGAGAAGATAATAATGGGGATGTGGGTGGGGAGTAATTAATTCTAAAAGGCCACACAGTACACATGAACAGAATTTAACAAGGTGGGGGGAGGGGGAATTAATTATAAGGCCACACAGTACACATGAACTGAATTTAACAAGGTGGGGGGGGATTAATTATAAGGCCACACAGTACACATGAACTGAATTTAACAAGGTGGGGGGGATTAATTATAAGGCCACACAGTACACATGAACGGAATTTAACAAGGTGGGGGGGGGGTAATTATAAGGCCACACAGTACACATGAACAGAATTTAAAAAAGAGGGGCAAGGGGGGTGACATGGGGGACGGCTGCCCTGGGCACAATGGTTTATTGCAGGGATGTGGGCGCCCTGACCCTAACTCCAAGGGTGGGGAGGGGTGCAGTTTGTCATCTTTGCCCTGGGCACTGGATGGCCTTGTTCCAGCACTGGGTATACCAATATGGTGTCATTTTGCTGACAGCAATGTGAGCACTGTCTGACATACATGCTACATGCTGGCTGAATAGTAACTTGTGTAGTGGTCTTATTATTTGTTTCCAAATGATATGATGTCTGCATTTATAACCACATCTACGATTCTTGGTCAGTTTCTGGTCTGTCCCGCAACAAACACTGCCAGAATATTCTTGAATTTAGAGTGTTCTTGGTATATAAAAAAGTAATTCCTTTTGCATCTTTTACAGATTTCGATTCTCTTTCTCACTCCTCTGATGGATAAGCATATTAAATCAAACTGCGCGTGAGCACAGTACTCCTATTGAACAAGCACCCATCTTACAAAGTGTAACATGACTAACTGCATAAGATCTTTCAACAAGCTCTAATCACAGGGGAATTACACAAGATTATTATTAAAGATTATATGCGAACCCTACCATAAATTAGTCATTCTGACTGAGCTTTTATTCTCAAGCGCAAGTGACATTTACTAATCTCTGATTCATACCTTTGAAGTTAAATTGAATTCTAACATTAAATCTCCCGCTGTTACTTTTTAAGATACAATACGGTCTGAAAATACTGTCACCTTTGTGTTTGTGTAGCATAATTCATAATTCAGTTACTGTAGCTCTTTCTCTAATATGGCTTGTACCCTGTGTTCTCTTACGTGCGTTTGAAGCATTGCTAATACTTCAGGATCCACAAGAAAAGTACGTCAACCATCATTGAAACAACTCCTAGGCCTCAAATGCATTCATGACTTTCTTCCCACATACCACAAAGAAAACTGCATGTAAAATGTAAATGTTTTTATTTTTTTATGGTATGGCATCTGGACTTTCTTTACACATTTACCAGTCTTTGCAGAAAAGATGTTTACAGAGCATGGAAAAATGATTTTGGAAGTAGTTTTGTTATAATCAAGAGCAGTGTTTTCATCCCAACCTAACTAATTTACTATAAATATAGGACTAGTCACATTTCATGAAGCCCACAGTTCAGCTTTAAACTTATTAAAACAGCCTTACATGTCAATCTGCAGCCACTTGTGATGTTATTATTATTTAGAATTCATGTGCCCTCCGCTGTCAAGGTTATTGGCTGCTAGGACTGCTTAGTGTCAATGATATGCTTGTTCAGGCCCTAACATTTAGATGAGCAGGCGTGAGCATCCTTCTCCAGATCTGCTCCACCTCCCAGCTTCTGCCCTGCTGACAATGGTACTTTTCAGTGAGGGGGACCTAAGACACTGATGAAAGGGAGGACTCTGATGTAAGGGGGGAATGGGGACACTGATATAAGCTGGGAGCGGGGACACTGAGGTAAAAGGGAACACTGATGTAAGGAGAGAGGGGGGACACTGATGTAAAAGGGGAGTGATAGCACTGATGTAAGGGGGAAGTGGGGGGCAATGATGTAAGCGGGAACTCTGATGTAAGGAGGGAATACTGGGGACTCTGATTTATGCTGGAACTTTGTGGACTCTGTTGTAATGGGAAACTCTGGTGTAAGGGGGAACTCTGTGGACTTTGATATAAGGAAGGACTCTGGGAGTTCTGATGTATAGAGGAACACCGGGGACTTTGATGTAATTGGGGACTCTGGGAAGTTTGATGAAAGGATGGGATGTGAATGGGGGGCTTGTCCTGACTGCTGCACTGTACATATTGTTTTGTTTGTTACTTATTTCTGACCAATGCACCCTATACATTATGTTGTATGTTACATACTCCTGACCAAAGTGTCTCTGTGCTGGGAGTGTACAGGGAGCATGCTCCCAGCCAGGGCCGTCTTTATGACAGGGCAAAAGGGGCAGCTGCCCTGGGCCCCATCATTGTTGTGACATATTGAATTGTGTGAATTATTCCAGTTTAGATTTCCTTGTCCCTTGAAGTTTTAGTCCCGTGCCGTGTCCCGATATCTCAATGTGAAGTTATGTTACTAATGCTTGCACAGCTTTGCCCTGCAGCTGACTCACCTGCAGACCCTGTGTTTACATGTAAATAACCAGCATTGATATGTAAATAGCGGCAGCATTAATATGTAAATAGCCTTGGGGCTTGGTGTACAATCCTTTCATTCACACTAGTGGCCAGTGTGAAGGCCCCCTTTACATTGGTGGTCAGTGTAAATCCCTCCTTACATTAGTGGTTAGTTACTGTAAATGCTACTATTACATTAGTGATCAGTGTAAATCCCAATTACACAGTGTAAATCCCAATTACATTAGTGGTCAGTGTAAATTCCCATTACATTAGTGGTCCATGTAAATCCCCATTACATTAGTGGACAGTGTAAATCCCCATTACATTGGTGGCCAGTGTAGATACTACTCTTTATATTGGTAATCGGTAAAAAAATCCAAACTTGCATTTGTGATTGAATTCTCCCTTACATTGGTTGTCCATGTAGAAGCCCCCTTTAAATTGGTGGTGAGTGTAAAACCCCCTTACATTGGTGATCAGTGTACATTTCCCTTTACATTGGTTGTGAGTGCAGAGTTGCCCTTACACTGGTGGTCAGTGTAAATCCCCCCTAACATTGTTAGTCGGTGTAGAAGTGTCACATTAGATTGGTAGTCAGTACAAATCTCCTTGATAATGGTTGCCAGCGTAAATTCCCCCTTACATGGAGGTCATTGTATATCCCCCCTTACACTGGTGGTTGGTGTAAATGCTCCTATAACTTTGGTGTCAGTGTAGAAATCCATCTTTATATTGGTGGGTGGTGTAAAATCCCCCATTACATGGTGGTCAGTGCAAATTTCCCCTCAGATTGGTGGTCAGTGTAAATCCCCCTCTCACATTGGTGGTCAGTGTAGAATCCCCCACTATATACTTGCCAAAGATTTCCAGCTTTGCTCTACATGATTCAGAATTTGCCACAGTGTCTAACTAATCCCATCATTCAACCACTGCCACTGATCCCATCAACCCCCCATTATTGCCACTGATCCCAGGAGTCCTAGGATCCCTAGGAGTTTTCTGTCTATTGATGGGTCCCCTCATCTCCCCAGTCCATAGTGTGTAGGCAGTGAGGAGATGATGTGCTATAACCTTAAGCAACCAATCAGTGAGCAGTAATGATGTGCACTAACCTCTTGCAACCAATCATTGAGCGGTAAGGCTATGCAGTAACCTCTAGCAACCAGTGAGCAGCAATAATGTGCAGTACCCTTCAGCAACCAATTAGTGAGTGGCAAGGATGTCCAGTAACCTCTAGCAACCAATCAGTGAGCAGTATTGATGTACAGTAATCTCTAGCAACCAATCAACAAGCAGAAGATGTGCTGTAACCTCTATCAAATAATTAGTGAGCCATAATGTGTGCTGTAACCTCTATCAGCCAGATATTGAGCAGTAATGATACACTGTAAACTCTGGCAACCAATTGCAATTGCTGCCTGATCTGATTTATAAAAACTGATTTTGAGTCTAGCTGCTATTTATTGTATGTCTCAGAGCAGGTGGAGAGTGAAATTGCATGGAAGGGGGGGCGGGAAATCAAGAAAATGTTTGCCCAGGGTCCAAGCAATGTTAAAGACGGCCCTGCTCCCAGCACATAAACATGACACCTTTGTATTATGCGAGTGGGAACATGTTAAGGTAGACAAAGTGATATATTTTCGTGTGCTAAAATTCTATGTAATAAAAATTTTTTTTTGTTTGTTTTTTAAATTATGTATTGTCCTGAGGTTTTTTGTGTCTGTGAGACTGTCTGTTGAGAATAATTTGTGAGTACAAGGGCTGTGGTATGCACAAACATTGAAAGGTTTCTTACCTTAATGCAGAGAATGCATTAAGATAACAAACTTTTCGCTTTTAGAACTTACAGCACCCCCCGTATTACTATACGTGAGCCACACTTTCTGTCCAGCGATGTCCACGAGTCCCTTGGCCATCCCTGACTCTCCCTACTGATTTACTGAGATACAACAGCGGCGCCTATGGCTCTCGCAGCTGGCAATCAAAACCAGTTAGCCAATAAGTATAGAGAGGGGCGGGGCCGAAAGGCAGCTCCGTATCTGAATGGACACAGGGAACTGTGACTTGGCTCAGGTGCCCCCATAGCAAGCTGCTTGCTGTGGGGGCACTCGACAGGAGGGAGGGGCCAAAAGCATAGAAGAGGGACCCGAGAAGGGGCCAGGCTGCCCTGAGCAAAACCAACTGCACATAGGAGGTAAGTATAACATTATTTTGTTATTTTTTTTAAAAAATGAGACTTTACAATCACGTTAACCAAAAGTCAAACACTGATAATGATAAAAGCCAAGGCATAAAAAGTACAGAAGCAAACATTTAAGTAAATGCCCAGACTTTCCAAAGTTCCAAAAAGCTCTAATGCTGTCACCATATCACATGCCTATGGGCAAATGTATACTGTACTGTACTGTACTAATTATACAAATCATTTCCATACTCTGGATCTTATGTTTAGCCCAAATACTACAGTCATTTGATCAAATCGTATTAAAGACTTTCACCAAGATAACAGAGTATTTATAATGTTCTGTGGTTTTCCCTCCCTGTTCTTTTAATTCATATAATTTGATTAGCCAGGGATAATGAAGTGACAGAAAAGCAGCATATTATTGCCAGATGACAAGGAGCCATACATATACCACATGGCTTTGACATGGGTGTGCTAAAGAACCATATCCCATACATGGAATTCATAACTGAAAATAATGTTTTTCTTCTTAAAGTTTCCAAACAACAGTGTAATAAAATGTTAACATCTGTTTAGTAGCTGCAGCTGTATACAAAATATAATCTGAACACTGAGATGAAGTGGAAGGGATAACAAAACCACAGCAAATGTTATATGGATTCCTGGTACATTTGAAGTGGTTTCTAGTTAGATTCACATTGATAGCAGAATTCTGTAGTTTATACACTGAGAACAAAAGGACTCAAGCAAAGCTATATGTTCCTCAGGCATTACCTTGGACAGGCTCAGGGAGTTTTTGCTTTATTATTTTTATTGTTATTATTCAAGATTTATATAGTGTCGACAGTTTGCTTTACAACATATAGTACAGTTACAATACAATTCAATACAGAACCAGATAGAAAATACATTGTAAATTCACAATAAGATGTTAACATTTTAGCAAATTGTAAATCACGTGAAAAATAGAAAAACATTTTAGTTATCTAATTTTAAGGGTGAATTAAACCCTGATTTTTTTATCAAATACATCTTCCCTTCCATGCCAATTCAAATAATATTGAAACACATAAGCATTGTGAAAACAACATATAAAAACAACTAGATTCATATATATAGTACAGTATAGGCAGATAAAGTTGTATATAAATCTGGCTTTTCCTCTAAAACTTGAGCTTGACCACAACTCTTTCTGACTCCCAAGTCACTCATATGGACCAATAGGTGTTGGGAAATGGTAAGGTCAATCTTTAGAGGAACAAGGAAGAGGAACAAAATTAGGTTTTCATAAAGTTTCAGCAACCTATATCTCTGGATTTGCTGGTAATTCTGAAATGCAGGTTGTGGGATTCGATAATAATTGTAGAAAACGATATACTACTACAATCTAGATATTATCTCATCTCTATGCATTAACTTTGTTTAGTCTCTGTAGATTAGTCAGTCTGTTAAAACTATGAGCGCAAGCCACCGTTAATATCACAATGCTACCAGTTAGTTATGAAACCAAACACACGGCGTCATAATAATCAAATCTTGTTTATTTCCCAAGGAAATACGAAAGCTAACGTGTATCAAAAGGGGGTTACACAATTACATAACATACAGCAAGGCTACAGTACAATGATATAATATACAGTTAAAATACAATATAATGATCTACTTATCGTGACCCATCGCAGCTGAGCTCCAGATGGAATAAAGAGAATCAGTTGTGTGTGCAAACCCTTTTTGTCAATCACACCTCAATCACAGCACCTCCCACTGCCCGCCTACCTGCCCAATTGGTAGTCGTCTGATTGTACTGCCACAAGTGGTCTCTGGGGGGCAGTGTCTGTCCAGAATTGCCCTTAATCCGACTGCTGTCTAATCTTGGAATTGCGATCTCTGACAGCACATAATTACTCTTTGTTTCGCCCAGACAGATTGGAGCCGCCATTCATCACGTACAATAGCCTTAGACTCATGACAATATGAGGTGTAACTGGTTACATTCCACAAGGGGGGGGGGTGTATCTTGTAGATGTGTGGATCCCAGATTGAATCCAACATATGTCGCTTTGCGCCTCAACAGGCGCATAACACCCTTCTTCCGACCCAGCTCCTATTGAACAGTTCATAACTGTTTTCTCCCTGACATGCGTTTCCAAACCAGTACCCATAGAACAGTCCTTGACTTTCTTAACGCGTTGTGGTTTTTCAACCTGTGCATCAACAGCTCCTATGGAACAGTCCATAATGGTCTTATCGTGTCATACTTTCCAACACGTGCCGCTTTGCCACTTAGTGACACACCACCATCCTTCTTCAGTGACAACTTCCATGTCACCCTTTTGTGTCTTTGGTATCTTCAGGACGAGATGCAGTACAGGCAAGGGGTGCTCATTCACTCACCATTCACCATCACACATTCAGGGTAACACATCACCCAGCTTTCCAACCCAGAGTCTCGAGGAGGGCCTTTCACCCATGTTACTAGCCTGAAATACACCTTTATCACACTACACCATAACATAAATCAACTTCTTATCATACTATATACATATATCTGTATCCCATTCCTTTATGCACCCCGCTTCCAATCCTATAACCCTTTACTGTAGATATGGGTCGGGATTAGGCAGGCTTGCTCACAGCGGTATTGCAGGGCCCTGACTTGGCAGCAAGGTCTCTAATTTGAACACAGAGACCCTACCATCAATTCGTCCCTCAACTTGCATAGACAAATGGGAGATCCTTCTATATAAATATTGAGTCTAATCACACATATAAATCTGCAAAAATGACACAAAAACACACAATTCCATCCCTGTGCCTGGATTTCAGAGACCATGCCCAGGGTATACCATGCACCTCTACCTATGGTTAGGTTCAAGGAACCTTCCAGTTTTATGACTAGTGTTACATCAGTATTCTTTAGGACAAAGAAATAAACTCGTCTATGTCCCAAATGACACCCAGGTGCTTCCTCCCCAGCAATGATCCCTGAAATAACTTCCCAACATTTGTACGTTCACCACCATGATGTATTGACCTGGCATACAAAGGACATCATGGTCATACTTCCGACCGAAGGAAGTATCAACCTGCTTCCATCTCCTCTGATCGCATGTGGGTGATTTAGCCTCAAATGCGACAAGATAGAATCCCCAATCAGTAAGCCCATTGATGCCACCAAACATACAGACCAAGTCCGCACTTCTGTATATGGGATCATACAGCCTAACACCTTTCACCATCCAAACTGGTACAGCCCATCCAGGCATTCGACCACCATTTTGGATTAGTGTAGGCGACGTGTTTTGGCAGAGTCTTACTGAGCGGTGATGCTAGCTCATCAGGCCACTGCCCTTTATACAGAGATTGCACAATCAGCTTGATGCTGGTTGACACTTCCGCCCGCCACTGCGTGTACGCCAGAGCCCATGACCGATTTCTATCCTGTACCCTCACACCCTCCACCAACCTCTCAACATGGTTCACCAAATCTGGAGACCCTGGGTATTTTGTGAATGTTATTAAGGATGCCACCAATCTCTCTGAGTAACAAAGTCCCGCTCAAGCTATTGCTGAGAGTTTGTTCCTTAGGATACCGATGTCTACTCCATTACCAACACCCATCCCAGCTCCTATTCCCCCAATATAGTGCTGAATACATGCCTCCTCTTGTGGTTACTCCTCAGAGATAAGCATCCTGAATGAATGAATGATTTGTATAACGCTACAACTGCGAACTGAATCGCCTCAAGGCATGCACCTTATTCTGTGTCCGCACATCTCTGGGAGTAAGTCACTGGTACGATGACAGCACTTGATTCAGCGTATACTCAGCACATATAGGGTAATAGGTTTTTATCAACCACTGTGAGATGTTGCAGTGCCATATGGTGAAGGCATACTGTACCCTGGTAGTCAGCGTTTGTTCCCTTTATCTATCGGAGCATGCTCCTGTGTGTATTCACTGGCATTCCCTGTGCAGGGTTTCAACTCCTCAGGTGAGACCTCAACCAGGCGTATCTCCCCCATATAAGGAAATGTTCACCCCATTGATGTGTCACCTGGCACCCTCTAGTCTGACCAACAGACACCTTATTATGCCTAAGTGCCCGCCTCCTGGGTACCTGCACCATATAAATTCCGTTACGTCAATACATGTCATACATTACACAACTTTCCTTCTTTCAACTCCTCCCTCCAACAAAAAAACATATATATTTTACATTTCCATGTTCTGATGGATTGGATGTGTTATATTCCTTCCCCCAACCTCCAAACCATTGTATGTATATTAATAACACGTTTGCATTCATCAGGAGAGAGTCCAGCAAAAAAAATTTTCAAGTCTTATTGATAGGCACAGTCTTTCAGATTCAGCACCAGATCGCCCATAGGAAAAGAAAAAGTGTTAAAGTGAATCTTTTTGTTTGTCCCATCTCTCCTGATATTTAGTAGAATAAATTTGGGGCGTGGTATGGCACAGACAAACTGCCAACCAGATGATCATCCGTCATCCATTTTCCAGAACCTTTCCAATCTCGCTCCACCAGGATTCTGGAATTGAAAAACAAGAGCAGAATCAAATTCTTATCCATAATATCTGCTCGCTTACCATATTTACTCCTATTTCCCTCCTTGGAACCCAGGAACTTAGTATTCCTGGCTTCTGCAACTTTGACCAAACTATCAAACACAACCATGACCTCTTTAGGCAAAACCCACTCTAAAATGGATCCCCATGGTATGATCAAAAATGTAAAAAACGAACGTCACTGTTGTTTCTCAAAAATTCTCAATTTAAAAACGCAAAAAAGAAAAACAACCAATGCATTTATCTTTATCTTACGATCTATGCACTTATTCCCCTTTCAGGTGGACAAAGGCCTTGCATAGGCCTTCCTTGCATAGGCCCTTTTTTTGACATCTTGTGCTGGAAATTCACATTGCTGGATAATATTACTGTGATTGGAATTAACAGACTTTACACTTTCATCGTCTGAGGAGTCATCAGAAGTTTCCATTTCAACTCCTGAATCAATTTCAAGCGCAGTTATCACGTTTGTATTTACGTCTCCAGCACCTTTTAGTAAAAGAAAAACCTCCCGCGGCTAGACTGGTTTTCTACCAACTTTGTCTTAAACAAAAAGTATCCAGCTGCTACCTGAGGGCATCGCCCATTACCCCCCTTTCAGGTGGGCTAAACATAGTGATGTCCCACCTGAACAAAAAAAAAAACGAAATTAACACTAAAATAGATGACTAAACCAGTACCCCAAAAAAATAAAAAATCTGGCCATTATCACCCAAGAACCACATGACAAGACAACCACCACAAAACAATGACAAACACTCAACTTTTAGTTAAAGACATCCGTGGAGAAGAGTGCATGCTCCTTTGATCTGAAAGATAATTAGTTAATGGGAAAAACAACACAAGCACAACATTTGTAACTTCATCCCAACATTTGCTACCTCATCTGTAACTCTTTAGTTTTGTCAGATTATTGTTTAAATGTTTTCATTGTTTGCAAACAATTACTAATTAATGAGCTCAGGGTACCATGTGATAATCGATTATGCATTTACAATAACCTAACCCCCGTGTTGGTCTCACTTTGACGGACCTGCAATCAAAACACAAATGTTTAGTATCCAAACCTGTTCTCTCCCTGATTTCTGGAAAAGGAACACAAAGACAATGATTAAACACGATTATCATGACAATTGACTTTAAGTGCCCCAAGCCTCTTCTCATTAATTGTACTGCTAGGGGAACACCGAGTTGTAGTATAAACAACTAAACTAAAAAAATAAAAATTACAAACATTAAAACTAAAACAGAAATTAATAAAAAAAAATTGAAAAATGAAAAATTGAAAAAAAAATAAAAAATTAATAAAAAAAACAAAATATGAAAAAAAAAAAATTCATAATAAAAAAAAATAAAAACATTAAAAATTAATAAAAAAAAAAATTGAAAAAATTAATGGAAAAAATAAAAAAATTAATAATAAAGAAAATTAAAAAAACTAATAAAAATTCATTAAATTAATAAAACATTAAACCTTATAAAAAAATTACAAAAATACTTAAAACCTTATTCATAGGAAGGAAACTTTGATCAGAGTATTTTTAACATACTTGCAGCTGACTAAGTGCTGCTAGCATTGCTTCCCCCAGTGCAATGTTTGCATAACCATGCGGCTACCTCCATTTTGATTTTATGCAACTGTCCTACATATTGCTTTTCAGTTTGTAGACTCCGTAATTGGGTCTTAATGGGGAATTGGGTTTGCTTACTATGGGCTCCATGCTTTGGATTGCTACCCCACCTGGCCGAATAACATTCATAATGCCTTGGGGTAGTTTTCAGGTATGATCTTTTTTTGATATCGTTATTCGCCCAACAATACTTTGCGATGTGACCTCCCCTTTTACACAAACAACATTTTAGCTCTGGCTTCCTTGCATAGGCCCTTTTTTTGACATCTTGTGCTGGAAATTCACATTGCTGGATAATATTACTGTGATTGGAATTAACAGACTTTACACTTTCATCGTCTGAGGAGTCATCAGAAGTTTCCATTTCAACTCCTGAATCAATTTCAAGCGCAGTTATCACGTTTGTATTTACGTCTCCAGCATCGATTCCCATCATAGTAATATGATTTGCAGCAACAATAGTATATGGGTCTTCTTTATGTTCCACTTCTACTTCTGTACACTGAGCATGTGCGGAGGGTACCTCCACCATTGCATCTTCGGCTATTGTATGTTTGGAGGATAAATCCATTATGGCTGCCTGTGCACCCTGTAATTCCTCCTTAAGCATTGTGATAACCTGCAAATTCTCAGCCTCCCTTTGATTCAAAAAGACGATGCAACCTTCTCTTAACTCACACGTTTTTCCTAATTCCTCCAATCTCTGTTCTAATTCGCATTTTTCCGTCACTAATTGTTCAATCTGACTACGCGCTTGTGCATCTGCATTTTCAACCCTAATTAATATATCTTTTGTTTATATTTTGTAGCTGCTGCATGAATTGCTTTCTTTCATCTATCCATTCTGATTCCTTCCGTTCATTTTTAAAAACATGCACACCAAATTTGCTAATCTCTGTTTCCTGCCTTTTTTTGAATTTTTTTTAAACGCTATGGCATCATTATGAGTATTGCATTGTTTCAATAGGTTGCTGAACTGGTATGTTAAAGGACCCTGAGATAGACTGTCTAATTGAATAGAAGCATATTTTTAAAGAAACTCTTCAAGGATCTCCATTGATATGCTAATCTGCAACTAGCTACACTGAACAGTTGTTAAGACAATACACACACAGATGAACAAACAGATAAGCAACCCCCCACAGAGACTCAGATAAAAGCTGTTCAAAGTCTAGTTTTTCACCTGTAGTCCCACACAGAAGACCCACAAACAAAACACAAAAAAAAAAATACAAAAAATCCGTTTAAACTACGAACTTTTCCAGAAAAGACACTCTTAATGCTGTCTTCTCTTAAATTGCAGGCCACAGTGAACTCCTATTGGAACAGAGGGCTATTTCACACTCACATGGGTAAAAAAAAAAAAATAATAAAAAAAAAAAATATAAAATAAAAATATATTTTCCCACTTTTTCCTCAGCGCTGTGTGGTTTGTCCTGTCAATTTATCGATTATATAATATAACCCAAGGGTTGATCATTCCCTTTTTCTCGCCAATCACAGTGACTGGTTACCTGGCCAATCTTACAAACATTTAACATACATACATATCAGCCACAGCTCTCACCAGGTTCTACGCGTCCGCTTCACCGATGAGATCTTTCACAGAATTTTCATGACCATCCAAGCGTGGTTTCAGAATTTGCGAGCCAGCGCCAATCTTGTCCACACTAGAGACAATTTTCCGTTCTGGATGTTTGAGGATTTGTGTTAATGAGACTCGAAACAAAGAGAAAATGCCTTAGGTTTGTGAATCCAATGCAGAAAAAAAAACGATATTCTGCCAGTTTAAATCTCGGGATCTGCGGTGCCAAATGTGGGATTCGATAATAATTGTAGAAAACGATATACTACTACAATCTAGATATTATCTCATCTCTATGCATTAACTTTGTTTAGTCTCTGTAGATTAGTCAGTCTGTTAAAACTATGAGCACAAGCCACTGTTAATATCACAATGCTACCAGTTAGTTATGAAACCAAACACACGGCGTCATAATAATCAAATCTTGTTTATTTCCCAAGGAAATACGAAAGCTAACGTGTATCAAAAGGGGGTTACACAATTACATAACATACAGCAAGGCTACAGTACAATGATATAATATACAGTTAAAATACAATATAATGATCTACTTATCGTGACCCTTCGCAGCTGAGCTCCAGATGGAATAAAGAGAATCAGTTGTGTGTGCAAACCCTTTTTGTCAATCACACCTCAATCACAGCACCTCCCACTGCCCGCCTACCTGCCCAATTGGTAGTCGTCTGATTGTACTGCCACAAGTGGTCTCTGGGGGGCAGTGTCTGTCCAGAATTGCCCTTAATCCGACTGCTGCCTAATCTTGGAATTGCGATCTCTGACAGCACATAATTACTCTTTGTTTCGCCCAGACAGATTGGAGCCGCTATTCATCACGTACAATAGCCTTAGACTCATGACAATATGAGGTGTAACTCGTTACATTCCACAAGAGGGGGGGGGGTGTATCTTGTAGATGTGTGGATCCCAGATTGAATCCAACACAGGTAATTATGCATTTTGTTATCAAACTATAGGGTTGAATTGTTCAGGTTAGTGACATGCAGAAGGGACTGTTGAGAAGGGACTGGAAGGTTCCTAACCCCTGGAAAGAATGGAGCTTATTCACCACTGCTGAGGAGGATGATGAGGATGGAGAATCTGCGGGTGGTGAACAGATTGTGGCTCAGCGGCCTGCTTCGTATTTACCTCCTGGACAGGAACATGAGTAGCAGTTCGTCGGTTGCACTGATATCTGATATGCTTTGTGTGGAAGCTGTATGGGCTTGGACTTCCCATATGTTCTCAAAAAGGTCTTTAAGGCTTTCAAGGCAGAGTTCTTAAAGCTCTATGAGTTGCGCAGTCTTAGAGCATTTGAAGGTACCTAAACGCCATCGAAATTTGGATGAGGGTTCCCTTACTACAAATGAGTTTCAAAAGGTTTACCTTGATTAGAATTACAGGAGGCATATACATTTTGACAAGGTAGTAATGTCATGGCCTGGAAGTGATGTCATACACTATTAGTAGTGTAGTGGGGGGAGTATCCTGACCCCAACTACTAGTGTAAAGCAGGCATTAGCCAGCACTGTATGCTTTAATATTGACACTGCTCTGGGCAGACATTTAGCAGTATATGTGGTTTTATGGAAAACCATGAATTTTAAGAATGCAATTCATGTGAACATAGGGTGGAAAAAGCATGGGAAGAAAGAAAAAGACCTTAACAGCCTTGCATTCCCAAAGGATGGCTGGGCTGATTAAACCACATTTACTGTAGATTTTTTTAATAGCAGTAATTTATGAGCCATACCCTACTAATATAGATGTAATATTGATTTATAGATCATTTTCATTATACCTTTATCCACAAAAGGATTCCCCAGTGGAGCTGACTAGCTAAATGTATGATTATATTACTACATTCTACATTGGTAACCTAGTTCATGTGGTCTAAATAAAAGGGCCACACTTCAGCTGAAATCCATAGTTATCTTGCTTAGCAATAGTAACAGGGTAGTTCCAGCAATCAATTCATAAAAATGAGATTGGCACTACCAGTGATGTAAGTAACTGAGTTAAAATAAACGGAGTTACCTAACGCAGTTACTTTAGAGGATAACGAGTAATCTAACTGATTACTTTTCCCCTCATGGTAACTCAGTTCCCATTACTTTGGCTTAGTTACCCTAATTACATCTATCGCCACTAGATGGCAGTAGTGTAATTCCGGTGTCCTGCCGAAAAAGTTCCCCTGCTGGATAAGGATCCCCTGTACTGCGTAGGTGCAGGGCTTGCGCAGTACGAAGGCTACGGAGCTTCCGAAAATTGCCGAACCTAAACAGCTCTGAGTGAACTCTACACCGCGCAGGCGCAGTTAACATGTAATTGTACGAGGCGATGCCGCACGCTCCTGATGCTCGTGCTACTCTGCAAGGGGCGTCTATCTTGTAACTAAGGGGCGTGTCTAGTATTACTGTAACCAAGGGGCGTATTTACTATTATTGTTATATATCAAGCTGTAGCCATCCGCCCCTCACACGATATAATAATAATAGACCCGCCCCTTACACGATATAATTATAGACCCGCCCCTTGGTTAGAGTAATAATAGATCAGCCCATTGGTTACAGTAATACTAGACCCGCCCCTTAGTATAGAATATTTAAAAAAAAGTCCCAGTTACTTTGCTGCGTAACTAATTACTTTTCCAATAGTAACTGAGTTACTAACGCAATTACTTTTTGGGAGAAGTAATTTGTAAATTAACTAATTCTTTTTTTAAAGTAAGATGACCAACACTGGGCACTACTAACAAATTATGTCACTTTTAAAGCTCTCTACACAATTTAATGTAATACAGCTTACCAGTCCATAGATGTGGTGGCTGTGATAGTTCTTTATTTTTCTAGCTTGTTTTCCCTTTGTTTCACCTAGTATTGCTGATAGTAGCACACATCCTGTGCTAGGATCACTTAATGTGATTGTAAAGTCTTGTTTAAAAAAACAAAAAACTAACAAACATGTTATACTTATGACCTCTGTGCAGTTGGTTTTGCACAGAGCAGCCCGGATCCTCCTCTTCTCAGGTCCCTCTTTGCTGTTCCTGGCCCCTCCCTCCTATCAAGTGCCCCCACAGCCAGCAGCTTCCCATGGAGCACTGAGTCACAGCTCTGTGTGTCCATTCAGACACAGAGTCCTGACCTGGCCCCTCTCTCCCCTGATTGGCTGACTGACTTTGATTGACAGCCGCAGGAGCCAATGGCACCGCTGCTGTGTCTCAGCCAATTAGGAGGAGTGTCCCAGATGGCTTAGATATTCGTGGAAATCGATGGAGAGAGATGGGGCTCAGGTAAGTAATTAGGGGGTGCGGGGGTGGCTACTACACCCAAAAGGTTTTTTATCTTAATGCATAGAATGCATTAAGATAAAAAACCTTCTGCCTTTACAACTCCTTTAACCTCCTTAGTGGTATTCCCGAGTGTGGCTCGGGGGGGAAATTTCAGTACCATTAGCGGTAACCCCGAGCCACAGTCGGGATTGCATTGCCGAATCCTAGAAGAGGTTACTTACCTTGTCCCCACGATTCCGCCATGTACTCACGCTGTGTCCAGCGGCCAGATCTTCTGCCCGATGCTCTGTGTCCTGGCTTCCGTTCCCTGCGAGTGCCGCGACGTAGGGGGTGGAACTCGCGGCAATTTCAAAATGTAGAAAACACAACAATCACTCAATAAATTGTAATCTTATTGGATTACATTACTGTATCAAATCTTTTGACCTCAGTTTGTCCCCAGTGCTTTGTCCAGTGCCCTGCCTGCAGTTTTATTAATCTTTCTGCCTGGAAACTGGAGAACATCCATGGAATCCAAAAAGCGTGCCTCTACATCAAAAATGGTTTATGACCTGCTTGAAAACAGTGATAGCCATACAGAATCACTTGTAGAATTTAGTTTATAGCGATTTGTCATCAGACACAGAGTGATTTCAGCGAAGATACTGCGACTGAGCTCATTGAGTGCAGACTTGGTGCTCTATTGACTGCGGTACGGATAACACAGTGCCCCCAAGATTCCCATTTACTGGAGCATCTGGTATGAAAGTGGACGTTGAAGATGACAACCCCTTGGCATACCTACAACTATTTCTGACCGATGAGGTTATTATAAAAATAGTTACGGAGACAAATCGGTACAAAGAGCAACAAGCTACTACGCATCGGAAGTTTTCAAGAAGTAGAAAGTGGGAACCAGTGACCAAAGATGACATTTAGAAATTGCTGGGCCTAATAATACTTCAGGGAGTGGTGGGGAAACCCCCTGCAGAAGTGGTATTGGACAACTAATAAGTTACTTGCCTCTCCATTCTTTGGCAGGGTCATGTCAGAGTACAAATTTTCCCTGATCATGAAAAAATTTGATGAAACTACTCATCCAACACCAAAACTCAAGAAAATTTGGAAAGTATATTAAATGATTCTAAAAATGTTCCAACATCATAGATGAAAGTCTAATGGCCTACAAGGGAAGGCTCATCTGGATCCAATACATGGCGTCAAAGAGAGCACGATTTGGTGTAAAATCCTTCATGCTATGGGAATCAACTGCTTACATTTGGAATTCTGTCCTATACACTGGGAAAGGAACAAAATTCATCCCAAAATACAGCAACTATGGAATGGCAACATCTTCCGTTCTTTCACTGTTTGAGCTATTTCTAAATCAGGGCTATTGTGTAACTACCGACAACTTTTACACATCTCCTGAACTTTATGAGTTTCTTCTGCAAAACAAAACGGATGCCTATGGAACCTTTAGGGCTAACCGGCGCGACATGCCACCTCCTGTTTTACTCTTAAGTTCGAGCGTGAGCCACACACACATAGGTATGATAGATGTTTTATATTGTGTTGTTGCTTGTTTTGTGTAATGGCAGGACATGCATCAGTGGGCAAGCGGTCTGCTCAAGTTCGGACCCTTGCATGGGTTTCCTTCATGCATTTCTCTTGGAAAAACACAATAAAAAGATTTATAAAAAAAAGAATTATTCAGTGTTGAGACATTTGGGTATGATATCCATAATGTTGCCACACTGTTAAATTGAATTTGTTTGCGTTGTGCCATATTTAACATAATGCTACCATACGTGGATTTAGCAGTCTGAGTTAGGCATTCATGTCACAACAGTCTAAGAATGTAGGAAAAAGGGTGAAGAAAAAACATTACATCACTAGTGGAATTTTCTTTGACAAAAAAGTCATCAGTCAACCTTAGGGTCAGCCCTGAAGCACACAAGTTTCTAAAATTAGGTAGTCAGTATTCTAACCTAAAAAGCTACCATAAAATACAGTCACAAAACATATTGTTTTGCAGAACACTTTTTATCATAAGGACCAGTCATGTTTAGGCTTTTTTTTTAATTCTTTATTTAAAGAAATAGATAAACAGAGTCTCGATTCAGAGCAACTCAGACACAGCTGGTGTTGATTTACTAAAACTGGAGAGTGAAAAATCTGGTGCAGTTCTGCATAGAAACCAATCAGCTTCCAGGTTTTTATGTCAAAGCTTAAAGTGATTCTAAAGCCTTGTACATGCGATAACAATATCGGAACAATGATCGTACATTTTTTTGTCCAAAAATTTGTCCCTTCGGATAATTTTGCATGAACTGTCATGACTGGCTCTCAAAAGCTGTATACGAACGATCAGATTATTGTACGATCGCTTCGAAAGCAGTATTTTTCATCTGATTTTTTGTGTATTTTTCTCATGTGATTTATAGTAGGCATAAAGTTTAAGCCTTTTTTACTAGGTCTGTTACTGATTAAAATTTTCGTGTTCGATTAAGCAATTTTTTTAAATCGATTAATCGACTTGTTTCGATTAATTATAACGCACATACAGATCCAACTACTTTTAGCTGATCTCCCTCTGCCACCATCATCCCCCTCTGCCACCATCAACCCCCCCGCCTCCGTCCATCCCCCTCTGCCACCATCATCCCCCCTCTGCCACCATCATCCCCCCTCCCCCTCATCCCCCTCTGCCACCATCATCCCCCTCTGCCACCTTCATCCCCCCCGCCTCTGGCTATCCCCCTCTGCCACCATCATCCCCCTCTGCCACCTTCATCCCCCCTGCCTCCATCCATCCCCCTCTGCTTCCATCCATCCCCTCTGCCACCATCATCCCCCTCTGCCACCTTCATCCCCCCTGCCTCCGTCCATCCCCCTCTGCCACCATCATCCCCCCCTGCCTCCATCCCCCCCCTCTGCCACCATCATCCCCCTCTGCCACCATCATCCCCCTCTGCTGCCTCCATCACTGCGGCCTGCCATCATCACTTGCTGTCACCGTCGTCGGCTGGGCTGTCACTCCGTGCCTGACTCCCTGTGGACTCTGGAATCTGGATGCAGGACTCCTCCGTTCCGTGTGCTGCTCAGCCTCCTGGCTGCTCCAGTGCTCCTGGTTACAGTTTTAAAAACCGGCGCTACTGGCGGGATGTGCTATTACATCACTCGCCTTGCCAGCATAGTGCGCCGCACAGCCTCTGTGAGATCCGCCCCCCGCCGGCCGAATACAGGATCTGCTCGGCACGGCTCAGCAAGCTCCGGAACAGTTCCAAGCCAGAACGGTCACGGCTATGTGATGTCGATGTCTGTGATGTCACTGAATCTCCGACGGAATTTCCTGAAGACCCGGAAGCCGGCGGAGAGGTGAGTACCGATCAAAATAATTTTGATCAAACAAAAAAATTAACGCTTAATCGAGGAATTAATCGTTAATTTCCGCAGCCTTATTTTTTACCTTAATGTATTCCTTGCATTAAGGAAAAAAATGTTCAGGCATCGATTTTGGACCCTCACCACCTGACCCATACTTACCTGAACCCTCATTCGATCCAGTGCTGTGCATGCCTGCAGCTCTTCTCTCCCCTAACTTCCGTATCTCACTGGCTTTGCTGGGGCAATGGTCAATGGACGCAGCAGTGGGGTTCGGGAGCGAGCATGCATGAGTGCTCCCATGGGAAGCGGTTTCTCGTGGGGGGCACTGGACAGAGCGGAGGAGCCAGGAGCGCCAGTGGGGACTCCAGAAGAGGAGATCTGGGGCTGCTCTGTTGAATTCTATTGCACAGAGCAGGTAAGTATAGAGGTGTTTGTTATTTTAAAAAAATCCTTTACAATCAATTTAACAGGCTGAAGTTAGAAGCTGATTGGCTACAGCTGCACCAGATTTTGCACTCTCCAATTTTAATAAATCAACCCCAGCTAAGCACTTGTTCCAGTATGCAAGAAACACTTATTAGGAATAACACATCACTATAATGCCCGTACACACGGTTGGATATTCCGATGGAAAAAGTCTGATCGGATTATGTTGTTGGAAAATACGTGTCATGTGTGGGGTCTAGTGGGCTTTTTCTGTCGGAATTTCCACCGGAAAAAATTTGAGAGCAGGATCTAAAATTTTCCGACAACAAAATCCGATCTGACTTTTTACGATCATGTGTAGAGAATTCCAACGCACAAAGTGCCACGCATGCTCAGAAGAAATTTGGAGACGAAAGCTATTGGCTACTGGCCTCTACGTAGTCCCATCGTACGTTTTGTACGTCACCTCGTTCGGAACATTCAGATTTTCCGACAACTTTGTCCGACCGTGTGTGTGCAAGTTTCGGACAAAATCCGGTCGGAAAAAATCCGATGGATTTTGTGGTCGTAATGTCCGACCGTGTGTACAAGGCATTAGAGTTTAAAATTAATATTGTTTATATTTGTATGATATGTGACAAAGAACAGAACACCATGCGACCATTTTCAGAACTAGGAGATATCCTGCATCTATAATAATCAGTGCATGTTTAGGCTTTTTCAATATGTTAAATTATTACTATAACTGTGAGTTCATTAACTGTGGATGATTTATGTTTTAAAGCTACTCACAAGGCTGCCACCAGTGCCTCCCAGCATGACTAATCACTGGCAAAGAAAACAAAATACATAAATACCCACCTAAATACATGGTCATGTGATACTCCAGTCTGGAGTCTTTTTTTTTTTTTCCTTTCATAGTGGGGTCATCCACATTACTGCCTGCACGATGTGGATGCTTCATTTTGACTGTCAAGTGGTATGGTCCTCTCTGGATCCAGAAGAGGTGTCTGCAGTGATGAAATAAGCATGAGAGTCCCACTCAGCAATGGGCACATCTGCATTGCTGGAATACAGGTTCCCTGAAGCTGGAAACAGTGTCATCGAAGTAAAGGATTGTGCACTTAAATGAGTATAACACTGCTTCAAAATAACTTTTATGGATGAGAATGGGTGGAAGAGGATTTCATTTTTGCCTAGGGATGGGCTTTAAAAGAAACAAACCTTTGGTTAAAAGTGTTTCTCTTACTTCTGGAGAAGTGTGCATTATTTTCCAACCAACCGAGCTAAACAAAATTATAGAAAAGTACAGTATATTTCTGTGGATGGAACATGCATCACGATTAGGTTATGAAGCAAGCATCTCCTATATCCTACAACAGTCAGTCTCCAAACTGCGGCCCTGCGCCTGCCTTTATCCGGGCCCTTGGGGCACTATTCCTCCCACTGATACAAAGTACTATTCCTCCCACTGATATCAACAGTGGGCACTATTCCTTCCAATTCACCAACGATGGGGCACTATTCCTCCCAACAACACCAACAATGGGGCAGTATTCCTTCCACTTCACCAAAAATGGGAAAAGGCCATTCCTGATGACATCATTGTGACAAAACACATTGGGCAGAGCTTGCTGATGTAATTTCCGCTTATGCTTTTCCGGCTATTGGAACGCAGATGAGTAGTTTGGGCAGGGGACACCATCATATGCGTTATATGCTTATGTAATGCAAGCCTATATACTATGTGAGTGAAATTTATTGGTTTTATGTATATCTTTTAATAAACTGAATTACACTATGGGAGATCATTTGATCTTCATCTCCCCATACATGCACGCACAATGGAGGAACATCGAGAGGTGCCTATTCTAGCCCCAAGTGGGCCACGGGGACAGATCGAGAATCATCAGTGGCTTTTATACATCAGATGCTTGTACCTTTTATGATTCCGGTGAGTGTGGACACATAGGAGGGGAGCATGGACTGTTTTTTTACAGAAGCAAGCTGAATAAGAAGCACTGAGCACTTTGTTATATATATTTTTCACTATATGGACTTTAAATTTTTTTTTTTTTCACTATATGGACTTTTTTTAATGTTGTTAATAGTTATAGAACAGCCATTTAAAGGCACACATCACTTTTTTTTATTAATAGTCACAAAGCACTTTATGATGATTTAAAGATATAGAGCACTTTATGAATTTTGTAAAGTGGGATACATACATAGCAGTGCCACACACATCTGGCTGTAAAGATGGGACACTGTTTCTCCAACTGAAACCAACAGTGGGACACTATTCCTGCCACTAATACCATTAATGGGGCACTTTTCTCCCTCCTCCTGATCACAGGCACTACGTAATTCTTTTTATTTCCACTGACCACCAAACCAGAAACATTGTTTGCTCCCATTGATGTTGGGGCATTTTCAACCCCCACTGGCCACAGCCTGGCCCTCCTAAAGTCTAAAGGGCAGTAAACTGGCCCTTTGTTTAGAAAGTTTGGAGACCCCTGGTCTACACACTTAAAGCCTACTGTGTTCTTAGTTTGATACATCAGGCTTTTTATATTTGATAGATAGTTTTTTTACATTTTTCAATTAGATCTCTCAATAAACTGTGACACACAACAGGCTTGTTAGTATTTTGAAGTAAAGGCTCATACACATGATCTGACTTTTTGACAACAAACATGCAAATTAGCTGTTTTAAGGCAACATCTGACCATGTGTATGCTCCATTGGACAAACTTTTTCGTGTTTCATCGGACAAACGTTCGCTCTGCAAACAGAGAAACTTTTTGACAACAAAAGTCTGATGGAGCAAAGTCCAATCGTGTGTATAGAAATCCATTGGACTTAAGTCCAAAGTACAAACACGCATGCTCAGAACAAATGCAAAAGATCAGACAACAGTACAGAAGTTGACCAAAGGGTGGTGGCAAAGAGCAGAAAAACCATGTGATTTGGTGAAAGTTGGCTAAAAAAGTCCTGCCGTGTGTATGCAATACAAGTTCACGGCCAATGCTTTTTGGACAGAAATCCACGGAAAAGTTTGTTTGAAGTCCGATCATGTGTACGAGGCTTAAGGAGTGGTGTGGCTTCACAATTGTTCCCACTGCAAAAGGGCAGGTGACAGACCCCAAAAATTGCTGGCACCCAGTGCTTGAGTGTAACATGCAGCCTCAGAGCAGTGTTGAGGGATCCATGAGTACAAGCAAAACAGTTGTTTAAAATAAATGGGATACAAAATGCCAAAAGATTGCACAGTTCAATGTCTGCTTTTAAAAATATATGACCTTATGTTAATTCCTTTTTCTAAATCTATGACTGAGAAAGTGAAAGCCATTTAACTCTTGTCAGCTCTTGTAAACTATTTACTTGGACCCATTAATGCAAAATAGAAACTGCTCCCTAATTTGCCAAAAGTGGATAGCATAAATTATGTTTCCATTTAAAAAACAATTTGGCGAGGAAATAAACTGAAGTAAAGTAAATTTGCCAGTGCTCTTTTATCTATCGGTCCACCAAGTTAATCACCCTCAAAAAGGGGAATCTTCCTCTCGGGGAATCTGAGAATAAAGTGCCATACCCAAATGTAATCATCCAGACAGATTTATTCCAAGGTAAGATTAAATAAACTTTATTACAAAACCAACAAGACTTGGGGGGCTTAACACTTCCTCTTCATAAGGTATAAAGAACAAAAAAAATAAAATCCATGGAGGATCTAAAAAATACATACATCTAATATATTATTATATATATATTATAAGGTAACTTAATCCAAAAAGTAATTCAAATAAAGTATTTATTATAGAAGCAATAATATACTAGAAATGAAAGTATGAGTAATTCCAATGAATACATTCAATAAATTAAAATATATTATATTGTTGAGTTATTAAAATATTGCAAAATATTAGTATTAATGTATCTATGTATAATCGATCATAATAGAATGAAAGTAATAAAATGTTGACATCTGTGTATAATCGATCTAAGATCTAATGGCACCAGTTAGCTTTGTGATTAACTGCTTAAGGGCCGCCCACTGCATATATACTGCGGCAGGCCGGCTCTATTGCGCGAAACAACGTACATGTATGTTGTTTCATGCAATAGATAGTGTGGGCGCACACGCACCCGCTGCACGGAGGAGGAGCCAATGCACGTGTCTGTCGCACCCGATGTCCTCCAGCCACCAGCGATCACTTCACAGAGAAGCAGAACGGGAATCTGTCTATGTAAACAAGGCAGATCCCCGTTCTGACAGGGGAGAACATGGAGATCGTCTGTTCCTAGTAATCAGGAACAGTGGTCTCTGTGTTCTTCCTGTCAGTACTTCCCCCACACAGTTAGAAACACACTGAGGGAACACATTTAACCCTTTGATCCCCCTGTAGTTAACCCCTTCCCAGCCAGTGTCACTTATACAGTGATCAGTGCATTTTTTTTAGCACTGATCCCTGTATTGGTGTCATTGGTCCCCAAAATGTGTCACTTAAGGTCAGATTTGTCTGCCACAATTTTGCAGTCCCGCTAAAAATCTCTGATCGCTGCCATTACCAGTAAAAACAATATAAAAAATTAGAAGTCCTTAAATCTATCCTATAGTTTGTAGATGCTTTAACTTTTTACGCAAACCAATCAATATACTCTTATTGGGATTTTTTTTACCAAAAATATGTAGCAGAATACATATTGGCTTAAAATGATCAAGAAATTATTTTTTTGACTTTTTTTTTTGATATGTATTATAGCAGAAAGTAAAAATGTTTTTATTTTTATTTTTCAAAATTGTCGGTCTTCTTTTGTTTATAAAAATAAAAACCGCAGAGGCGATCAAATACCACCAAAAGAAAGCTCTATACTTTTATTTTTTTTATTTGGGTACAGCATTGCACACCCGTGCAATTGTCAGTTAAATTAATGCAGTGCCGTATTGCAGACAATGGCCTTTTCATTAAGGGGGTAAAGCCTTTGGGGGCTGAAGTGGTTAAAGTTCATCTTATTTTACCTTGGAATAAATCTTTGTCTGGAAGATTCCCCCCAGTTACAAACCAAGAGGAAGTGAAAGTCCTTTGGTATGGAGAAGCTGCCAGTCCTTAAAATCCGACATCCTATTGAAATGCTCTTGTACACCCTATAACGTTAGGATAATACTCCTCCAAATTTCTTTCTTGGAAATAATGCATTGGCAGGCTACATGCACATAAACATTTTCATTCAGTCAAAATAAAAGAAAATGTGTCTTAAAGCCTTAATGTTTGGAGAGCCTAATATTTCAAGCTCCAAGTTACACATACGACTGCATAAGCTAAAGGAACAACTCTTCCCAATCCCATCCCTTTCCTGCCAGCTACATTCAGATGGGGTACATCTGGATTTTCAATCATTTAGAAAGATTTAAAGCAAACAGTTTTTCTATGCTCTGTCTTTATATAACCCATAATGCTCTGCGAAGTCTGTGTCATGGGTACCTAATGCATAAAATATTTAAAATATATACCGTATATACATAGTAAAAATATTATCAGGTTAAGAATGTATAAACCTAATGAATAATTAAACGGAACTAACCCCAAATGATCATAGTTCTCTTTAAAAATACAGCAGGTCTGTACCATATCTAATGCACTATAGATAATAATAGAATGATTACAGCTCAGTTTAGCATAATTGAAAGGAAGAGGTATTTATACACGTTTTAAACAGAAGGTCAGCAAGCAGATACGTGCCTGATACAGTTTACTTAATAGCTCTGCCCCTAGGCCTCTGGTGTCTATTGGGCCAAGTATGTATACTATTTCTCTTCATTTCCCCAACTGTGCATACATGGTTTGTATCCATATAAGTATCTGCTTGAAATGGAACACTCACAGTAGATAAGAGCGTCTGCATTCACTTTATCCTGAAATCTTCTGTCAGATGTTATATGCTGGATGAAAAGGTCACTAGAAGAAGAAATACATCTGTGATATAGAATTACCTGCAAACAGAAGATGCCCTACCAGGGTTATTGAGGAACTAGAAATCAAAGCATATGTTTTTATTTCTTAACCTCCCTGGCGGTATGATTATTTCAGATTTTAGGTGCTGAAAGCGGTACCATTATTTTGCATGGAAATTTAGCGTTTTATATTGTAGGCCTGTAATTCGTAGAAATAATTCACTTAAATCCGTCCAAACAAGAGTCTAATAGACATCCTGGGTATGATAAAGTTTGAAATACTAAATCATAAATTATAATATATGTGTATATATATATATATATATATATATATATATATATATATATATATATAATATAATAAATAACTATACAACTATAAATAATTATAACAAATAATAATATAATAATAATAAAAGTTATTCAATAATGTAATAAAATCAAAAACACTGAAATTTGCTCAGTTGCAGAATTGTCGCTGTTATTACTTTTATTGTTTGATGACGAATTTCCCCCACAAATCGCTATCGCTCAATTCTGCAAGTGATTCTAATTAATTATCCCTGTTTTCTAGCTGGTCCTAAAGCACTTTTGACGTAAACTGAAATTTTTGGGTTGCTATGGACAATCTCCAGTTTCCTGGCATAAAGAACAGTATTTATAATATAAAACTGCATGCAGGACACTGGACAAACCACTAGGGACAAAGAGGATGTGTAATTATTTGATACAGTACTGTAATCTTTAAGATTACAGTATACTGCATCTATAATGTTTTTTTTACATTTTGAATTTGGCGCCGAACTCCGTCCCCGTGCGTCGCAACGTCGCAGGGAACGGAGCTCTGCACTTTGAATCGAGCGAGACACGGCGGCTCGCAGATCACAGCGGGGAGACATCGCAGGATCCAGGAGACAAGGTAAGTAAACCTCTACATGGTATTCTGGCTCGGGAATACCGCTTTTGGTACTGAAATCTCACCCCGAGCCATACTCGGGAATACCGCCAGGGAGGTTAAGAAGGGTCAAAACCCTGTAATTTTTTTATTGTTGTCTATGTTCTCGCTTTGTATATTGGCCCTCTTCCATTTTTTCCCTTAGACCATTATTACCAAGACAGAAAGGGGTTGATTTACTAAAACTATAAAGTGCAAAATCTGGTGCAGCTCTGCACAGAAATAGATATACAGGCATACCCCACTTTTAAGTACACAATCAGGTTTATTTACTAAAGCTGGAAAGTGCAAAATCAGGCTCTGTATAGACATAGAATTTGAAGAGTAAGGAAAAATGGACTTTGAAGGTACGTATAGAAAAATATAGCAAATTTTAATAGTTCACATGAAATAACTACATATACAGTGCACACTTATTAAAACACATTAGATATTACATAAACATATAGGAACCCATTGATCAACCCCAAAGAACCTGAGCCACTAATATGCTTCCTGTGGGGCTATAATGATTTATGTCGGAAAGCCCGCACTGGGATCTGGCATTCGTTGTTGGGGTTTTCAAGGGTCCTTGAAGAAATAAAAAATGCCTGACATGTTTTGCGACCAAACAATATATTGTTTCTTCAGGAGCGTCTACATCTCGAATCAAAAAAATGATTTATCATTAGAATACATATATTTCAAATCAAGCAATATATATACATTGTGATACATGTTACACATGCATGACTATAGATGTGTGTCATATAGACATAGAAATCAATCTCCAGGTTTTATTGTCCACTCTTATAGAGGAAGTAAACCCTGATGGGTTTACTTCCTCCTTGTTTCCCTGCAAAGGTAAAGCAGAATGGGCTACTATGCATCGCATAGTAGCCCATTATGTGTCACTTACCTGACACAGGAGCCAGCGATGTCACTGCTGTCCCCTTGTGTACTGAGCCTCCATCTTCTTGGTGGGTCTCGCTGCTCCAGCACTGTCATTCAATGGAGCCGCGATGACGTCACTCCCGCGCATGCGCACGGGAGCCGCCACTCGCGGCATATCGCTGTTAACAGCGGCGCGCTCAGTGCGCCTGCGCCCTGCTGTCTACGGCGCATGCGCCGTAGACAGCGGTGCCTGTCTTTTGGCAAATATCTCCTAAACCACGTAGATATTTCTTGGACCTACAGGTAAGCCTTAATTTAGGTCAAAGTGGTTTGTAAGGGTTTACAACCACTTTAAACCCACAACAGTAAAATCAGTCTGTATATGCAGTATAGCATGCTTGTTATACTCACTGTGGAACCAAGGAAAGAGTTAATCCTCTGCACAGCAAAAGGCTGTTTGATCCTGTCTTCTTTTATACTCCCTTTCTTTTACTGTCCCCAATTCATCTGCTAAAGCAGGGGCAGACAACCTCTGCCCTCCAGCTGTGGTGAAACTACAAGTCCAATGAGACATTGCAAGACCCTGACAATCAGAGGCATGACTCTTAGAGGCAGAGGCATGATGGGATTTCTAGTTGCACCACAGCTGGAGAGCTGAGGTTGCCTACCACTGTGCTAAAGGAACAGAGCCCTAGGAGGTACTGTGCACATGCTCAGTTTGGTGTGTATTGCTAGCTATTTGGGGGGGGGGGTGCATGTGATCAGCACAGGGCCAATCAGCACTGTCCAGACAGAGGGTCAGGGGTTCTGCAGCCTCATAGGACAGTAAAATGAAAACTCCTCCTACAAGCTTTAACCAGACACTAGATACTGCTGATGAGAAAAGGTATTTAGCAATTTATATTTACTAAAATAATTATTTCCATGTTCTGTGCATTGTGGAAGACCAGATATAGTAAATGCAGGGTCCTGGGTTTAGTAACACTTTAAATGAACAAGCTGAAGCATATTGGCTACCATGCACAGTTGCACCGGATTTCGCACTCTACAGTTTTAGTAAATGAACCCCAGAGTTATGGGAAATCCAACATTTTACAATTTTCACCAAACAGAAGGTGAGGGGAAATCTTCCAAGGTGGACATGTGTTCCATTTTTTTCTGTTCTGTTTTTCTTTTTCTCCTGCTGATCTTGCCAGCAACACACTTCCTGTCCTAGGGTGATAACACGTATTGGTTACACTCTGTCTATAGAGGAAAATCATTATCATCATGGGACAGGAAGTTGTTGTTGGTCTACAGCACATCTCCTCATTTACTGTTCTCTATAACATAAAGCAGAGGTGTTCTGTAGTCCACAAAAAAAAACTAGGAACAATGCTAACTGATAATCAGAATAGAGTGCACACAAAGTTATCAGCTCACAGGGTTTGAACCGCTATAACAAAATGCCTCTTTTTTTCTTTATTTTCTCCTGGTGATCCTTCCAGTAACACAATTCCTATCCTATGGTGACAAACTCATTGGATGCACTCTGTTCATGGAGGAATGAATTGTCACCTTGAGACAGGAAGTTGTAGTCTACAGAACACCTCCTCCTTTAATGTTCTCTATAACACAGAGCAGAGGTATTCTGTGGTTCACAAATACAACTGGGAACAATGCTAACTGATTGTGGCAGGATCAATATGTATTTTTATATCATTTATCAAACTAATATAACAAAATGCTTTTAATGGTATATTTACCGGGTAACTGCTTTAGTGGGGGAAAAAATAGCAAATAATGCAAAAATATTGTAATTGAATGTTATTAAAAATCACCTTTCCTTTTCAATCTGCAGCTCTGTAATTGTCTGAAAATGCAATGCAATATGGCTACCTGGAGTTGTTCTGTACACAGAATGTGCACTGACCACTTGCCACAAACATAATTTCCTGCTTGTGGGATTGGCTCACCAATTTTCCCAGAAGTCTGCACTAAGATACAAGTCAGATTTCAGGCATCCCCTGCAACATAAATGTAATTTTTGGTGAGATACTTCCAATAGGATACCGTGTATAAAGGGAAGCAGGCCCAGCTGTTTTCCTCATTAGAGTCCTGCAGGTGCACAGCTGATTGATAATTTTGAAACCACTCCCATTAGACTCACTTTCCCACACAGACACAGACAAACAAACATGGATTTCTTCAGAATTACAAAAGTTAGGAATCTGCAACAAAGTTTGTTAAAATCCTTGCAATGTACATAGATCACCCAGAGGGGAATGTTTTTTTCTCAACAAAAGTGGAGTTACTCTTTAATTAAGATACAAATAAGAAACAAATAAGTTACTTGTTAGGGTTTACATACACTTTAACTACTTTACAACTATGGTACGTTGTTAACAGCGGATTGGCAGCACTATATTATACCTGGGGATGTTTATGAATGGCCAATCTGCCCAGTGATGGCTGTGTGCTGAGCTGTCTACAGAGACACGGTACCCAGCTGATCCATGGGGCTGGATACCATGTGATCGCTGTAATTGGTCATCACAGCAATCACATGGGACTATTTACAGTGCTGATCCCTTCCCTTCCCTTTACAACAGGGGAACAAGAGAGATCAGTACTTATAACTGGCCACAGAATGAATGGATCAGCAGCTGTAGATTCATTCATTCTGTTGTGTGGCACAGGGCTTCACTTCCTTGTTCCTCTGTGAATGACCTGCACATTAAAGTTCACCTTTTAAAGAAAAAAAAATACTAAATGCACACTTTTTTGCAGGTAAAAGCAGATCTTGGGTGCAATGTCAGGCTCCAGCAGACTGTGAAGCTGTCTGCTTGTATCTCCGATATGGGCAGGCACTTACTGAATGACAGCTCATCAGCGCCCTGGTAGTAAATTGAGAAATATAGTCTGTCAGCCCCGATGGCTGATGGTACTTGTAGTTCAATAATTCACAGAACTCTGTGAATGAGTGACGCAGCCCCACTTGGCCACGCTCTTTCTAAAATTCTGACAGCGGGTACAGGTAGAGGATCCTTGGCCCATGGTCACAAAGAGGGGGGGGGGGGTCAGGGGGAGAGCAGGTAGATGCTTAACATGTTACATATTACACCCTAAATATGAGTGTAACATGTTCACAAAGGTGAACTTATCCTTTAATGTATCTAGTGTACCATTCTCAAGCTCCATTTTAACTCCCTCAGTACTGGCATATTTTTTAATTTCCAAAAAATTGTGGCAAAAAAACTGATCACCTTGGGGTATCTACTTAAAAAAAAAGAGTAATTTTATGGGTTTTCATACTATTTTGGCATTTTTATTTTAATAGAAGGTAGGATAAACAGTTTTGTTTTTAAAATGTTTGGTCTTTTTTTCCTTTTTATAGTAAAAAAATAAACAGTTGTTATTAAATACCACCAAAAGAAAGCTCTATCTATCTAAAAAGATATAAAACACTCATGTGGGTGAAGTGCTGCATAACAGAGTAATTGTGAGTCAAACTATCACAGCGGCAAAAACTGGAAAATTGCCTGGTAATGAATCGGTAAAACATGCTAGTGTTTGTACACAAGTTGAATATACAATCTCTTAGGGGCCTTTCACACATGCGGACCGTTAGTCCGTTTTTCATCTATTCGTTGATGGATATAAAACAGACATCAATGCATAATTATGGAAAAACGGATCATCCATTTACATCAGTTTACATCCGCATCCGTCAACATCCGTTCTTTTAAACGGATCAAAGCTCTATTTTTCTTTAGTTAAACAAATCGTATTGAACGATCCATTTTTCATTCGTTTTTGCATTGGTAGTGTTGGGCAGCTGATGGGCAGCTGATGAAAACTGATTAAAACTTCATCCGTTTTGACGTGACTGAACTGATAAAAGGACTGGTCCGCATGTGTGATAGGGGCCTTAGATTTACCATCGACCTACCAGATTGGATGCAAATTGAAAGTATTGTTTAAGTTTGTCTTTATAATATATAGTTTTGGTAAATCTAAATGTGATTGTACAGAAATTGTGTATAGCCAGCTTTAGCTTTTCTGAAATCTATCCAAAACTAGACAAAAATTTATATGCACTTATATACAGAAATCTGGTCATTGGCTAAAAATAAAAAAATGACAGATCCCTTTTAACCACTTGCCGACCGCTGCAGGCCGATATACGTCTTCACAATGGCAGCGGTGGGCAAATGGGCGTACCTGTACATCACTTCCTAGGACACACTTAACCCCTTCATCGCCCCCTAGTGGTTAACCCCTTCCCTGCCAGTGTCATTTACACAGTAATCAGTGCATTTTTATAGCATTGATCGCTGTATAAATGACAATGGTCCCAAAATAGTGTCAAAAGTGTCAAATGTGTCCGCCATAATGTCGTAGTCACGATAAAAATCACATATCGCCGCCATTACTGCTAAAAAAATAATAATAAAAATGCCAAAAAACTATGCCTATTTTGTAGACGCTATAACTTTTGCGCAAACCAATCAATATACGCTTATTGTAAATAAGGTTGTTTTGGTATTCCGGCCCGCCTCTATCAAACAACTCTCTGCGCTCAAGAGGATAAACTGTCTTAGTATATGTTTGGGTAGATTACTATAGTATATTAATAAATGAATATATATATACTTGGTTAAATGTGCAACCCAGAATTGGTGCACCCGTAGCAGCTGCTTAAAAAGGACGTCGTATATAGATGTACAATATATAACAAGTGTCACGGAATAAATAATTGAATGAAACAATTATATGCATCCAACCTGTAACAATATTGTAGCAGCGCTTAGGTATCAGAAAAAACTGATCAGGTGGAAAGAATATCACTTAATAAATACATAAATCCAATAGATCAATATCTAGATCTGGATGTATGTATCAATAATTAAATAATCGGTCATAAATAATCAATAATAAATAATAAATAGGGGGTAAAAACAGAGAGATAGATCAATGAGTAAATAAATAAATAAATTAATCAATTAATCAATTGATCGGTATCGACAGAGAGTCCATTAATCATACGGTGACTAATAAATTAATTAATGAATTAGAGTCCCGCTTTCTCCATAATGAGGTAGTAAATATAAGGTGATATTGCAAGCTCAGTATTCGATGTGTCGCAAAAAAACTGATTAGTCCATCCACCAGTGTACTCCACCACGTGATACAAGGTTCCCCTTTGGGGATGCACTCACCAGAGCTACAAAGAATATGGGCATATATACACTCTCATCAGGATCCTGTGTCTCTCTCTATCGTAGTCCTCCAATTCTCCTCCACAGTCTCCTATTCAACAGCTCACCATTGGCAGGTAGATCATATGTAGAAAAAAATTGCACCACATAGTGTGACTCTGCTTAAAACCATTTATTAACCCCCCCAATCAGTTGGAGAAAGGCACCCCTTAGTAAAATATGCGTACCAAATAGATTAATCAAATCAGCATGTAAGTAGGATAAATGTAAAGCACTCTGCCTGTGTACGCCTTCCGGATCCTTTTTCAGCTGATTTCCGCTATAAAGAGCGGTGTTTCCAGCGTCCTGAGAGGCTTCCTGGTCGGTGGACCGCAGGCTGGAGCGCAAACGTCACTTCCTTGGTTCTCTGATCAACGTCCCTGACGTACGTTTCGTCCTGTCGGACTTCCTCGTGAGGAAGTCCGACAGGACGAAACGTACGTCAGTGAGGAAGTCCGACAGGACGAAACGTACGTCAGGGACGTTGATCAGAGAACCAAGGAAGTGACGTTTGCGCTCCAGCCTGCGGTCCACCGACCAGGAAGCCTCTCAGGACGCTGGAAACACCGCTCTTTATAGCGGAAATCAGCTGAAAAAGGATCCGGAAGGCGTACACAGGCAGAGTGCTTTACATTTATCCTACTTACATGCTGATTTGATTAATCTATTTGGTACGCATATTTTACTAAGGGGTGCCTTTCTCCAACTGATTGGGGGGTTAATAAATGGTTTTAAGCAGAGTCACACTATGTGGTGCAATTTTTTCTACATATGATCTACCTGCCAATGGTGAGCTGTTGAATAGGAGACTGTGGAGGAGAATTGGAGGACTACGATAGAGAGAGACACAGGATCCTGATGAGAGTGTATATATGCCCATATTCTTTGTAGCTCTGGTGAGTGCATCCCCAAAGGGGAACCTTGTATCACGTGGTGGAGTACACTGGTGGATGGACTAATCAGTTTTTTTGCGACACATCGAATACTGAGCTTGCAATATCACCTTATATTTACTACCTCATTATGGAGAAAGCGGGACTCTAATTTATTAATTAATTTATTAGTCACCGTATGATTAATGGACTCTCTGTCGATACCGATCAATTGATTAATTGATTAATTTATTTATTTATTTACTCATTGATCTATCTCTCTGTTTTTACCCCCTATTTATTATTTATTATTTATGACCGATTATTTAATTATTGATACATACATCCAGATCTAGATATTGATCTATTGGATTTATGTATTTATTAAGTGATATTCTTTCCACCTGATCAGTTTTTTCTGATACCTAAGCGCTGCTACAATATTGGTACAGGTTGGATGCATATAATTGTTTCATTCAATTATTTATTCCGTGACACTTGTTATTTATTGTACATCTATATAATATACGCTTATTGCAGTTTTTTTTTACCAAAAATGTGTAGAAGAATACATATTGAGGAAAAAAATATATTTTTTTATATATTTTTGGGGGATATTTATTATAGCAAAAAGTAAAAAATATTAATTTTTTTTCAAAATTGTCGTTCTTTTTTTGTTTATAGCGCAAAAAAAATAAAAACCGCAGAGGTGATCAAATACCACCAAAAGAAAGCTCTATTTATGGGGAAAAAAAAGGGAGAACGCACAATTGTCAGTCAAAGCGATGCAGTGCCGAAACGCAAAAAGTGCTCTGGTCAGGAAGGGGGTAAAATCTTTCAGGGCTGAAGCGGTTAAACAGATATTTTATGGTGGTTATTTTCCATCGTGGCAGCAATGGACCACATTTCCTTTACTGAGTTACAATTTTACATAATTTTTTTTACATACACTAGTTTATATGTGATTCTCAGGATGTTTTTATTTATAAAAAGCAAAGAATATCTTCATGGAAGAAACAGTATACACCTATTAAACGGAACTTGCATGAGGGATGATTGTAAACCAATTCTATTAATCCGAATGTGATCACTGGGCAAATTAGGGGGTAGAAACAATTAGGTTGAGTTGATTCTGCATTGTCCTCCACCATGGGGAAAGAGATAATTATGAAGTTAGGGTTTACATTACATTTTTTATTATAAATGATGTGTATGTCCGTGTTCAGTTTAAGGAAATATCAATGCCATCACTGTCAAATATCATCATTATCTAACAATGGACCATTATCGAACGACCTCTACTTTTGTGGACTTCAGTAGACTTATTTCAGATCTGTGCCCTGCACAGCTCAACTCTATTAATCTATTTAGGGGTCTTGACCTTTAAGTCGCCAAATATTCACTTTGCCTTTGGCAGTCTCTTTCTAGCCTTTAAGACAAGCTGTGACCTTTCTAACTTTCTTGAAAGCATTTTAAATTATCTTTATTAAACAGGTAAAAGGGAAAAAAAAAACGACGGAAAACGTTTTATCAAATTGCAGAGTTAATGACTAACTGCAAAAGTACTTTCAGACCTTTATACATATCATGGGGGGAAATGATCTGCATTAAACATGAAATGGTCTACAATTCCTAATGAAAGTACTGTTTAGCTCTATCTTTATATTGTGAATTCAATATTCGGTTTTAGTTACTAATCAGGCTAATCACCTAAACCAGATACTCAAAATGATTTAAGGTCTGTGCCCACATCATGTCAAAGTGAACATGCAATCCTTTTTGTAAACAATTATTCTAATAGTGCAGCGCTGCCTCAAAAAAACATATATCACTTGTGCAATTGCCTATATTATTAAGCAGTCTTATGTGAACTAATAAATATGTGCTCTAACGAATTTCCAATGTATATAGTTCATATATGTATATTTAAATCTTGATTGTTGTGAACTTCAGTCCTTATATACAAAAACACCACTGTGCTCCTCTGCTCTTCAACAGATCACCCTTAATTGTGCACACCGTCACCAGCTGCAATGCCCGCTCACCTCAAAATTGAGTTAAATGAGAAGAAATGATCTTTCTTTCACTCCGCTGTGGTTTCTCTCCTCCACACCAGAAACCTCTAAACGCGTTTCGCCCTCTGATTGGGCTTCTTCAGTAGATCTACTGAAGAAGCCCAATCAGAGGGCGATACGCGAATAGAGGGCAGGTGCCGAGCCCGTGACGTCACACAGCCACTGTGAGAGAGTTTCAGTGGTGAGCGAGCAGACGTGAGAATTAATCCTGTGTATATGCAAATTTTTAAAGGATATCTTTTGAATAGCAGAGCGGTGTCCTTGGAGTAAAGGAAGGAGAGTATAGAAGGAATCTTTACATGAGAGATAATTATCTGTATCCATCTGAAATCACCTGTGAGGTTGCTGAATCGAGAGAGCAGTGGTTCTCGCGTGGAGGAGAGAAACCACTGCGGAGTGAAAGAAAGACCATTTCTGAGTTCATTTAACTCAATTTTGAGGTGAGCGGGCATTGCAGCTGGTGGCGGTGTGCACAATTAAGGGTGATCTGTTGAAGAACAGAGGAGCACAGTGGTGTTTTTTTAACTATCAAGATTTAAATATACATATATTAACTATATACATTGTAAATTCATTAGAGCACATATTTATTAGGTCACATAAGACTGGTTAATAATATAGGCAATTGCTCAAGTGATATATGTTTTTTTTTTTTTTTGAGGCAGCGCTGCACTATTAGAATAATTGTTTACTGTTTGGTGTAGTGATTTGCTGAGAGCGTTACAGCAGCTGTGGATAATTAGTTAATCATATCATTTTGCAATAGAATATTTATTTATTTATTTATTAACACTTAGCACTTTATTTATAGGAATTGGTGGCGCTGATTGTTACACATGTATATTTAATGCAATCTTTTTTGTTCTTTAAAAGAACTGTCCTGCTTAGCAGGCACCAGTGGGTGTATGCTATTATTTATTTAAACAGAAATGCCCATCTTGTGCCCCTCTGAGGCCTTACATTTCTGAATTACACTCCATGCCCTGACAACTGCCATACCACTCACCATCTAATGAGTCTGCTTCAGTGGCCTGTAAAAGCACTCTCAATGGACACAGAGATTTGGCAGAGTAAACCCATAAAGCCCCAGTACCTAGGCAGAAAGAAAGTAATCCTTAAAGTGATAATAAACACACACTGCTTAATGTACATTATCCCTTCTCTTTCTGTATATGGATGATGGCACTAATTATTTTAATAAAAAATAAATAAATCTCAGTACCTTATTTCTAATTGATATGCAGCTGTCACATGACCCAGCTATTTTCCAGCCTGTCTGCAGGAAAACATAAGCAGGGGGAGCTTCTAGTCCTCTGCTACTGGTCTTATGTTCAAAATAAAAAAAACTGCCTTTGGAATACAGAGTACAAATAAATAAATAATATCAATAAACGGTTTTATATTGCCATATGAATGTATATTTGAAATCAAATCTTTACTATTTTGTTGGCAATAACATGGTGTCGGTGGATTTCTGTCAGTCACAGACTGTGTCACGCTCCTCCAGCCTGTGTCTTAGAATAATAGGGAGGTGAAGCCGCCATCAATCAAGATGTAATATCCTGCCCCTATTGTGTTTACTTGGTTAGTGGGCATGGAGGAGAAGGGAGGGAGTGGACTGTCATTTACTACTGTGTATACACCCACATGTGTGACTCTATGGTCACATGGGCTGCTCAGATGTGATAGGGATAAATTGCCCAGCATGGAAATATACTGAATACTGAGCATGTGCAGAGCTGCCAACACTGCTCTGCAAAATCCATAGCTGCATTGGGGACATTGGCAGAAGGTGGAAATAGAGAGCAGCAGCATCAACCAGTTTTTTTTGCAGAATACAGAAAACAAATCTCATAGTGACTTAGGGCTCTTTCACACGGACGGACCGTATGTCCGTTTTTCACCCTTCCGTTTTCGGATGAAAAACGGACATACAGGTATCCCTATGGGATAGCGGGTGTCAGCGGATGAGCATCCGCTGACACCCGCTCTCGTCCGTGCCCGCCATGCTCCGTTTCTGCAGACGGAGGAAAACCCCATTTTTTCATCCGTCTGCAGAGCGGATCGGGTGACGACGGACTCTACGGTCAACATTGTCAAAAAATGTATAGGGACAATTTTTGGCCTGTAGGCCGAGTCTGTGGGGGCAGGGCATTTGTTTGTAGGCGTGGCATAGCGGGGAAAGATAATGTGGCAAGCAAAGTGTTCCGCTGCAAAAAAAGGGCGTGGTTTAAGCAACATATTGGGTATGGCTTAAATGGGAGTGGGGCTCAAAGGGGGTGTGTTTACAGTCTGAGATGAATGAGGGATGGAGGGAGAAAGAGGGAGGGGAGAGAGAGAGCTGTCCCCAGCAGTGAAGCCACTCCTTACATCAGTGTCCCATCAGTGGAGCTCCTCCTTACATCAGTGTACCCATCAGAAAAGCTCCTCCTTACATCAGTGTCCCCAGCAGTGAAGCCCCTCCTTACATCAGTGTCCCCATCAGAGGAGCCCCGCCTTACATCAGTGTCTGTCCCCTCTCGTCGGATACGGGGAGGGTTGGCGGCAGCTACAGTTCCCGGATTTCTCTGTGTGTTCACAGGAATATAGTCCTCGTGTCGGCCATCTTTTTGTAGCCCGCTGGACGTTTTTGCCAAAACATTCCCGATTGCCCGGGTCAAAGGCAAAATCACAGGAATTTATTTGGGATGAGCTCCGATCATGACGAGGGTCCCAAAATCGGGATTGTCCTGGGAAAATCGGAACTGTTGGCAAGTATGGACTTGTTTGCCCCCCCCCCCCCCCAAATATTGAACACCAGCCGCCACTGGTCTCTGAGTACAGTCATTGAGTGTTGGCACTCCAGAATAGGAAGCATGTTACTGTCAGGTTTACCAGGTGAAAATAAAGGAAAAATGGCTGAAGAAATACAATGGATGCAGCCACCACATCTAAGAACTTGTGAGCTGAAATAGATTAAATTTTTTTTATGGGTTGAGATACATTTGAAAGTGATATTAAACCCCCCATTTTTAAATTCTTTTAGCAGCTGATTTAGTCCCATACTGAGTATGCAGCTTCATATTTTATTCCTTGCCTATGTTCCAGTTTAAGTTGGTGCCATGACCACTGCCTAAGATTTCCTGTTTCAGAATGGCTCCTTCTCTTGCAGCATCCTACGGAGTCTTCCTTACATGCAGAGGCTAGAGTTTGTCAGCCTACACTAAGGCGGTAATTTACTAAAGGCAAATAGACTGTGCACTTTGCAATTGCACACTGTAAGAGCAGTTGATTCAGAGCTTAGCCGATGAGCAGGAGCACTGCTGACTTCCATCATCCAAACATGTGCAAGCAAAAATTCCTTTTTTGTTTCCATTTTCCTTGCATGTAATTGCGTATTCTTTGCAAAGTGAAGCTTTACCTCATTTACTAAGCTCTGGAGCAACTGCAAATTGCACTATTTGCCTTTTGTAAATCAACCCAGTAAATCGTGTCATCATTAGAAACACACATCCCCATAGCCTAGGATGGCAATGCACTCCCTGCTCCTCCCTTCTCCAAGCTAAAAGACTGACTGGAGACTGAAGTGCTGGGGTAAGAATTTTAACAAATATTGTATTTGGGAATGTTTGTTCTATTGTGCTCAATGTGATAGAATAAAATTGCTGAGGGTTTAGCACTGCGTTGCTTTAATTGACAATTGCGCGGTAGTGCAACACTGTACCAAAACAAAATTGATGTCCTTTTTCCCCACATATAGAGCTTTCTTTTGGTGGTATTTGATCACCTCTGTGTTTTTTTTTTTTTTTGCGCTATAAACAAAAAAAGACTGACAATTTTGAAAAAAATAACAATATTTTTTACTTTCTGCTATAATATATATCCAAAAAAATATATATATATATATAAAAAAAAACGAATTTATTGATCAGTTTAGACCAATATTTATTCTGCTACATATTTTTGGTAAAAAAAAAAAATCGCAATAAGCGTATATTGATTGGTTTGCTCAAAAGTTATAGTGTCTACAAAATAGGGGAAATATTTAGGGACTTTTTTTTCCTAGCGATTTTTAGCGGGACTATGACATTGCGGCACACAAATCTGACCCTAAGTGACACATTTTGATGACCAGTGGCACCAATACAGTGTTCACTGCTATTTAAATGCACTGATCACTGTATAAATGTCACTGGCAGGGAAGGGGTTAACACTAGGGGGCGATCAAGGGGTTAAGTGTTCCCTAGGGGGGTGCTTTCTAACTGTTAAACCCCTTTCACACTGAGTGTTTTTCAGGCGCTAAAGGGCTAAAAATAGCACCTGTAAAGCACCTGAAAAACACCTCCCCTGATGCCCCAGTTTGAGATCCCGAGTGCTTTTACTCTGGGGCACTGTGCTGGCAGGACGGTAAAAAAAAGTCCTGCAAGCAGCATCTTTGGGGCAGTGGAGGAGCGGTGTATACACCGCTCCTGACCATTGAAATGAATGGGCAGTGCTGCCTAAGCGCCTGCAAAGCACTTCGGCAGCGGCACTACACAGGCGCATTTAACCCTTTCTTTGGCTGCTAGCGGGGGTTAGAAGCACCCTGCGAGCGGCTGAATAGCGCCGCAAAAACGGCGGTAAAGTGCTGCTAAAACTAGCGGCGCTTTTCTGCTAACGCTGCCCGCAGCTCAGTGTGAAAGGTGTCTAAAGCTGGCCATACACGGGTCGAATTTCGAAAGATCTTTCTTTCGAAAATCTTATCCAAGAATTTTCGTATGAATTTCGCACCATTAGTGGGCTGCAGCAACGGCCGATTTTCGTGCGGCCATCGAATTTTAAAAATCCGACATGTTGGAAATTTAAAAAAAAAACGAACGATTTTCGAACCAATGATGGGAGAATCGTGCGAGAAATGTAATCGAAAAAGAAATGCGCATGTGCAAGAAAAGAAGATTCCCGGAAAGAAAAGAAGATTCCCAGACAAGAAAATTCTTTTCTGTAGGAACATGAGGTGAAATTGAAGGTTTGGATGGTCGAATTTCGAAATCAATGGTGGCACCATCGAATCACAAAATGCACGAATTTTGTGATTTTCAAAAGAAAGATCTTTCGAAATTCGACCCGTGTATGGCCAGCTTTAGGGGGGATGGACTGACTGGGAGTAGAGAGAGATCACTAGGAACAGCTGATCTCTTTCTCTCCTCCCCTGTCAGAATGGGGATCCGCCTTGGTTATATAGGCAGATCCCGGTTCTGCCTCTCTTCACCATGATCACGGGTGGCTGGCGGACATTGAATCCACCGGACCCGCGTGCGAGCTCCACATGCAAAGACCGACGTACAGGTTACGTTGGTTTGCGTAGCCGAGCCGCCTTGCTTGGCAAGTGATTAAAGTGCATACACTCAAAGCGGCCTTGTATAAAAATGCTGCAGTCCCCACCCCCTCCATATAAAATGCTCAATGAAAACAATAAAAAAATTGGAAGAAAAAAAGTAAAAAATCCCCTCTACCCTGGACTCCGGGGTGCTCACTTGGCCTTCTTGTGGGATCCTCTGAAATCTGAAGATCCCAAATCTCATGCGAATGCACATTGCTAAAATGTCTTGCAAAATTTGAGATCCTGATATCTCGGGGATCCCACAATTAGGCCCCTTTCACACTGGGGCGGTGTGGGCATCGGCGGTAAAGCAGCGCTATATTTAGCGCTGCTTTACCGTCGTTTTAACCGCGGTATTCAGCCGCTAGCGGGGCGGTTTTGACCCCTGCTAGCGGCCGAAAAAAAAGGGTTAAAACCCCCCGCAAAGCGACGCTGCAGTGGCGCTTTGCCAGCGGTATTGCCGCGGTATTACCGTGCTGTCCCATTGATTTCAATGGGTAGGAACGGTATAGGAGCGGTATTACAATACACATATGATATGGAATGGGACTTTGTATAGGTACCAAAACAAAGCAAAAAATATGTATTTATTTATTAGACCACAGATAAAAAGAGTTTTGAACAGAGAGTAAAAGATTGCAATCACAGTTACACCAAGGAATTATAAAACATGTCACAAACTCCACCACATGGAAATATCTTCAGCATATCAGTATGTCAGGAATGCTAAACTCCAACGTGTTTCAGCTCACAATGAGTCTTCCTCAGGGGGGAATAATAAGATCTGTAATATAAATATATATAAATTCCAGTGACAGTCACAAAAGAAAAAAAAAAATTACAAATCATTATAACATTAGAGTCACTTACAAGGGCCCAGTGGTGTATAGTGAGAGAATGGGTGTGTATCCAAAAAGGACCCCAATATGCAAACTTGGTATGACACAGGGTAATCCAAACACAAAAAGAGAACAATCCACCTAATAAATACTACATCAGTACTAACCCAATAGTAATAAACTCGCACTGTATACTGGGAAAGTTCTATTATACTATCACTTACAGTATATTGAAAGAGTACCTTACAGGTCTGTTCCCTCCCCCAGTCTCTAAATTGACACTTAAAGGAGAAGCAGCAACAGAAGAGCTCTCTATCACTCTGTCCTTTCCTCCTATCAGCAAGCTATTTACACTGCAGCACAAATGACTGCCTCCAATTGCTGCTTCTCTCTTCCCCAGTGTGAGCTCTGCTGTACAGGGATTGCTAGAGGCTGATACCAAGTAAAAGTGGATCTCCAGCTATTTCTGCCACCTACCACCCAACTCCTGAAGTCTCTTGTTCTGGCAGTCTACTAGCTGTTCTACTGGCATTCCTCCCGGATTGATCAGCGCATACCTAGTGATCTGTGCTGAATATTCTCTGATTGCTGTGATCAGATCTGTGCCATAGAGTGGAAGGGGAGGGCTCTCAGATGTAAACACCAGCAGTGTTTACACCTGTAGTTGCTTTGATTAGCCATCACAGCAATCACAAGGCACAGAGTCTCTCTTCTTGGCTCTGTACATTGTGCCTGTGATGTGTAATTATCAGACAGTGGGATTGCAGGGATTGGGAGTGCGCCTGGAGTTTGCATCCTTTCTGTGATGAAGGATATTTTTTAGACAATAGGTCTCTTGTCCAGACATTTAACCATAATGGTAGGTGGTTAAAGCAGAACTCCTGGCAGATAGAAAAGACACAGATGAATGGAGCTCTTTATTTATTTTTTTTTGAGGTTGGGTTTGAGTCTCTGAGTTTCAAGCGAAACCATAGTCATGTCCACTCCAGTGATGCCCTGATCCAGAGCTTCCTCACCAGTGGCTGCCAACTTTGGCTGGTCTTGTGCCCTTCGGCTGTTTTGATTGGCTGCGCCAAGACGACGCTTACGCAGGAGCTAACTTATCACAAACTGTGCATTGAGCTGTATACCAATGAATAGCTGACAGGGCAGTACTGAATGAGGCTCATCCTCAGCTCTGAGCTGGCAATGCCAGGTGTCCTACTGATCCAGAGCTTTCCATACTCTCTGGGATAGAAGAAGAGTGCTGGTCTGGAGTTGACTTGCTCCATGTTGTGAGTCACAGACTAAGCAGGGTGAGTCAGGCCACTAACACCGACATTTATTAGAGCTGAGCGCACACAACCCTACCCCGACCAGTGTGCCCAGTGCCTCTCTCCCCCACATAGCATACGTCACCCCCTAACTCCCTTACTGACCATCTACCCCGCCCACCACACACACTGCCAATCACAGGTTCCATCACACCGCAGACCCCTCTTCCCTCTGGCCAATAAGGGCGCTGCTGACATCCCCCCTCCTCACCCGTGCCTGGCTGCTCAGTGCTGTGTACGCGCAGCGAGTGCTCGGAGGAACGAGCCGGAGAACGGAGGAGAATGATGATGTCGGGGGGAGGGGGGGACCGGAGATGACAGGGGCGGTGTGCCGACGAGCGGACACAGGTGAGCTTACTGTTATTGGAATGGATTCATTTACAACGCTGGGCTAAACTTACCTACAAGTAAGTGCACGGCGAGCTCGGTGTCATTATCATAGTCCAGCATTGTCTATATAGTGTGTGCCCGGAACCCATAGGAGGACAGAGCTGGGGTGTGGGCATGAGGGGCACCTCAGGTATGTCCTAGGTGTGTGGGATGAAGGGCTACAGTTGGCTCTCTGCTTCTCCTGTGCCTCATCACTACTTACCAGCTGCTGGATAGGAGTACAGCTGGGCTACTTACTGGCTTCTGGGATTGCTGGAGTCTACAGCATAATGGGGGAGATTTACTAAACCAATCAGCTTCCAGGTTTTAGTGCCACAGCTTAATTGAACAAGCTGAAGTTAAAAGTTGATTGGCTAACATGCACAGCTGCACCAGATTCTGCGTGCTCCAGAATCCCCCCTAAAGCGTGCTCCCCACTGGTCATAGGCAGTGGCGGCTGGTGCTTCATTTTTAGGGGCTGTGACAAACAAACCCCCACCCCACCCCCCCATTGCTCGGTCAGTCAGCGAACATCCCCCTGCCCCTGTCGCTCACCTGTCCGTCTGCCCACCAGCCCCAAACTTACCCCGTCCTGGTCGCAGGCGCCTTTTTCCCCCTGCTTCTGGTCCCGGCCAGCCAATACGATCACTTCTCCTCTTGGCCAATCGGGTCTTAAGACCCACTTCCTTATTGGCTGGGAGGAGAAGCAGGAAGACATAACTTGCTGTTATTGGTGGAGCCCCTTGCCTAATGTTGGGTCCCCGATATTCATATGGCTTGCTGTTATTGGTGTATTCCCTTGCCTAATGTTGGGTCCCCAGTATTCATATGGCTTGTATTATTGGTGGAGCCTTCTGCCTAATGTTGGGTCCCTGATATTCATATAGCTTGCTTTTATTGGTGGAGCCTTCTGCCTAATGTTGGGTCCCCGGTATTCATATGGCTTGCTTTTATTGGTGGAGCCTTCTGCCTAATGTTGGGTCCCCGGTATTCATATGGCTTGCTGTTATTGGTGTATTCCCTTGCCTAATGTTGGGTCCCCAGTATTCATATGGCTTGTATTATTGGTGGAGCCTTCTGCCTAATGTTGGGTCCCCAGTATTCATATGGCTTGTATTATTGGTGGAGCCTTCTGCCTAATGTTGGGTCCCCAGTATTCATATGGCTTGTATTATTGGTGGAGCCTTCTGCCTAATGTTGGGTCCCCAGTGTTCATATGGCTTGTATTATTGGTGGAGCCTTCTGCCTAATGTTGGGTCCACGATATTCATATAGCTTGCTTTTATTGGTGGAGCCTTCTGCCTAATGTTGGGTCCCCAGTATTCATATGGCTTGTATTATTGGTGGAGCCTTCTGCCTAATGTTGGGTCCCCAGTGTTCATATGGCTTGTATTATTGGTGGAGCCTTCTGCCTAATGTTGGGTCCCCGATATTCATATAGCTTGCTTTTATTGGTGGAGCCTTCTGCCTAATGTTGGGTCCCCAGTATTCTGCCTAACGTTGGGTCCCCAATATTCATATGGCTTGTATTATTGGTGGAGCCTTCTGCCTAATGTTAGGTCCCCGATATTCATATAGCTTGCTTTTATTGGTGGAGCCTTCTGCCTAATGTTGGGTCCCCAGTATTCATATGGATTGCTGTTTTTGGTGAAGCCTTCTGCCTAATGTTGGGGCCCCAATAGTCATATGGCTTGCTATATTGGCGAAGCCTTCTGCCTAATGTTGGGTCCACGGTATTTATAAGGCTTGCTATTTTGGTGAAGCCTTCTGCCTAATGTTGGGTCACCAGTATTCATATGGCTTGCTGTTATTGGTGGAGCCTTCTGCCTAATGTTGGGTCCCCGGTATTCATATGGCTTGGTGTTATTGGTGAAGCCTTCTGCCTAATGTTGGGGCCCCAATAGTCATATGGCTTGCTGTTATTGGTGAAGCCCCTTGCCTAATGGGTCTCCGGTATTCATATGACTTGCTGTTATTGGTGGACCCCTTTTCCTAAAGCAGCCTTTTTCAACCAGGGTGCCTTCAGGTTTCCTCAGGGTGCCTTGGCAAAATGTCAAAAAATTGCTCAAAAATTGTATACGAGTCAGTGGGTGGATGAAGCCTATCTTTTAGTTAGGCAAAACCACATGTGTTTATTATACACCATGAAAACATTCCAGCTGCGGGCACCCTAAGAACCAATGATGGCATTGGTTGATAAGAAGAACATTGGGTGCCTGGACAGCATCCTTGTTTGATCCCCCACCCCTCTGTCAGCACTGGGGTCATATTAGCTGAGTGAGAGATTCAGGGGAGAAGAGAAACCCTAGAATACTAGTCAGTACAAGTGTGTAAAGTTGTTTTTGCTTTGGAAGCCTAAAAATCACCTCGTTTTTTACATTTAAGAATTGGGTGTCCTGAGTTGGTGGGGAAATTTAAAGGGTGCCTTGACTGAAAAAAGGTTGATCTTTTTCATTATAAAGTATTTGCTTCCGCCAAGGGAACCTACAGCACTAGCTGTTTTTAAGAATATGTCTCTTGCATTTTGTCATATGCTCGTTATTTATCAGTGACACTAGCTTGTACTTCTGGTCCAGGGGGGTGGGGAGCGAGCCACTGTAGAGCTACCACTTACATCAGCAGTACTTGGTCCCTCATCCCCCTTATAGCACAGTGTATGCATGATCCCCACCCTCAGGCCCACCAACATCAGTTGTGGTGACCATCCTTTATCCTCTATGATAAAACAATACATCCCTTTTGTAAAAAAAATTCACAGGGTCACATGACCACCCTCACCCCTAATGCCATAACAAGGCTTATGTATGTCCCATCATATGCTGGAGTAAGGGGGGTTCCATAGGACCTTGCAAGGCAGTGGAGATGGAAATGGAGAAAAGGGAAACTTGTAGGGCAGACTGCAGACATAAAGCAAAGATCAAACATACGTCCTGTAGTATGGTGCTATATATCAGTGTTCACGATGAGGATTTACTAACACGCTAAGAGTAGGGGGTCCCTAGTATTCAGGCTGCTTGCTGTGTGCTCGGTTTCTTCAGTAGTCAGACTGCTCGCTCTCATACTAGTCTCTTTGGCATTGCTCATGCTGCTAGTTCAAAGCTGAGCTTCTAGCTGGCTCAGTGTTTGCCACAGTTGCCAGTCATCCAGACATCTGTGGATTGTCAATAAAATGAAGATTAGTGAAGAATGTCTAAAGATGGTAAAAGGGGGAAAAAAAAAACGTTTGTTTTATGTGTGCCAGCCAGTCAGTGTATTCATCATCACATGCTCTCCTGATGTACAACGGGAACTTTATTTGGTGGTAGCCCCTCTGGGTGTGTCACGTGGCGTTACAGGGATGCCATGATGCCCAAGCATTGCACCTGCAACACACGCTACTCCTCTATAATTCACCACTGTGTAGTGCAACTACAAGTGATTGCTGTGTACATTGTCTTTATAATGTATGTTACATGTTTCAATAAGTAAAAACACAACAGACATGTATTTAGGAAACAAAATAACAAGCAGTGAAAATATTTTGCTACCATGTTGCAACACATTGTATGTTATAGTAGGAAGAAGAATACTATTATGAAATAGCAGCTGGGTAAACATAGTAAAAGAATAGGGAGCGGTGGTGAAAAGGTTAAAAAAATCCTCTCTGAATATCTGCTAAATATTGAATGTATATACTGGTAATCTCATGATATATTTAGTGCAATAAGGATACTAGTCTCTAGAATAGTTTGCAACAATATCTTTACTGAAAGTAATGAAAACAATTGTAACGATATGAGCAGCCCATTACTGTAAGGCCTCATTCACACGAGGCGGATCCGCTCAGCAGAGTTCACCAGCTCAGCAGGAGATCTCTCCGTTGATCTCCGCTGAGCCGGCAGATGACAGGTCCGTCTCTGCTCACTGAGCGGGGAGGGGCCTGTTAGAGCGCCGCTGATTCCTATGGAGGGATCGGACGAAAACGGACAGCATGTCCATTTTCATCAGATCTCATCCGACCCGCCAGGATGGATGCAAACGTATCGCCATACGTCTGATCTTATCGAATCGGATGTCAGTGGACATGGTCACCGCTGACATCCATCGCTCCATAGACCTGCATGGAACGCCGATTCAGGTCCGCCTAAAAAATGGACAGGCTGACCTGAACTGTCCGTCCGTCTGAAAGGGGCCTTATAGGAATGTGTCAGCTACAGTTTTCAGCTGTCTAGAAATGTTTGAGCAGTTACCCATAGGAAGAACAAAATATCGGCTTGCCTTCTTTTGTGTCCAGTTGTTGATATCGCTGGTTATCAGATACATGGGAGATTATAAGAAGTATAAAAAAAAGAAATACCTCGCTACAATACCAGCACCAAATGCTTGGCTTACAGTTGCGGCATAGCCTTATTTACTTTAATAGGCAGGTTTGACATACAGGGCTGGATCAACCACCTGTTTTTACCACCCCTTTGCTGGCCTTGTGAACTTAGCTTAATGGGGCCCCCTTTCACTCCAGGTCCCATAGCAGCCACTTGGGCTTCTCTGGCTACAGTTACACTACTGTATATAGCATTCAGGCTACTTGTAGAGTTTTGGGTCCCTGGAATTGTGGCTGCTTTTTGTTTGTGCACTTGTGTGTGCAGTGATGTTGGAACAAGAAGGGGACCCTTCCTGTTCCAACATGACTGTGCACCAGTGCACAAAGCAAAGTCCATAAAGACATGGATTAGTAAGTTTGGGGTAGAGGAACTTGACAGCTTTGCACAGAGTCCTGACCTCAACCCAATAGAACACCTTTGGGATGAATTGGAGCAGAGACTGCGAGCCAGGCCTTCTTGTCCAACATCAGTGCCTGACCTCACAAATGTGCTTCTGGAAGAATGGTCAAACCTTCCCATAGACACACTCCTAAACCTTGTGAACAGCCTTCCCAGAAGAGTTGAAGCTGTTATAGCTGCAAAGGGTGGGCAGACTCAATATTGAACCCTACAGACTTATGCTCCATACACACAATCAGATTTTCCGACACCAAATGTTGGATGTGAGCTTGTTGGCTGAAAGTCTAACCATGTGTATGCTCCATCGAACAATTGTTGTCGGACTTTCTGCCAACAAATGTTGGCTAGCAGGTTCCCAAACTTTCCGCCAACAAAACTTTGTTGTCAGAAGTTCCGCTCGTGTGTACACAAATCCGACACACAAAAGTTCACGCATGCTCGGATTCAAGCAGAAGGAGCCGCACTGGCTATTGAACTTCCTTTTTCTCAGCTCGTCGTACGTCTTGTACGTCACCACGTTCCCATGTTCATAATTGTTGGCCAACATTTTTGTGACCATGTGTATGCAAGACAGGTTGGAGCCAACAACCTTCGAACAAAATTTCACAGATTTGTTGTCAGAAAGTCTGATCATGTGTACGGGGCATAAGACTGGGATGCCATTAAAGTTCATGTGCATGTAAAGGCAGGCGTACCAATACTTTTGATAATATAGTGTATGAGGGGGTCCCTAGGCAACACTTGAGAGACATGTAACTGTGGGAAAGGTATGGCATCATGAGGTCAGCTTCCAAATGCAGCACTTCACTTCTAGTTAAATATTAAAGAAATCTTTTGGTCTAGTTATGTATTCATTCATAATTAGTTGCATATTCAAGTACTGCCTTATCATGCAGCACTGGTACTTGGCCCTTGTTTGTGTATGTATGCATGTGAGTTAGATTGTAAGCTCTTTGAGGGCAGGGGATAATGTGAATGTACAATATGTAAAGCTCTGTGTAATTTGTCAGCGCTATATGGATACAGGGGGTCCCCGACTTACAAACATCCGACTTACAAACGACTCCTACTTACAAACAGAGGGAGACAACAGGAAGTGAGAGGAAATCCACCCCTAGGAAGGGAAATTCACTCCTGTAAGAGTTATTATGGGAAAAAGGTGTCTCCACTGATGCTTTATCACCAGTCCATGCTTTCCTAACAACCCAACATTTTCAAAATCCAATTGTCATTGGGACAGAAGGTGAGGTGAAATCTTCTGAACAGGGGCACAGACAGCAAAACAAATGTTACAGGGGTGTTATCTAAAAAACTTAAAAATAGATTTTTTGGCTGGAGCTACACTTAAAAAATGTACCTGTTCCGACTTACAAACAGATTCAACTTAAGAACAACCCTACAGTCCCTATCTTGTTTGTAACCCGGGGATCCCCTGTACTTGTAACAAATAAGTATTGAATATCTGCTGCGCACAAAATACTTTTTAACTTAATGTATAGAATGCATTAAGATAAAAAAATCTTCTGCCTTTACAACCCCTTTAAAGTGGAAGTGCTAGCAATGTGATCAAATCAAAGTTAAACTGCATTAAGTTTACCAAACGCCATTGCAAAATCTTACCTACCTCTGTCCGGTGGATACTGAGATGGGCCATTCCACAAATTGAAGTGGGACTGCAAAATGGGAGGATTTGCCTTCTACTGTATGATCTCTTCCACTATGTAACCTGGGGGACAGGTAGCAGGTACAAAGCTCCCTGGGATGAGCTGTTTATTTAGGCACAGATACCAAATCCACTTGAGGTAGTGAAAACAGTGCTGGGTTTATTGGTTTTAAATACAAGTCCATACACAGGTGCTGCACAGTCTTCCAGAAAACATATCAAAACAGAAATAACAAAACAAAAGTCCTAGCCGTGTCTCGGCTCTAACTATACCATACACCGTCTCTAACTATCAAGCTGAGCAAGCCTACCGCTTGTCAGTTTCTGTAAAGAGTTTTAAAGGGTTTTACCAACCTTTTGGCTCCTCACAAACCATCCCTGTTTGTGTGTCCCAGGCAGAGAGCAAAGGCTGTTTGCTCAGGTGAGCTTAAATTAGCCTGGAGAGGAGGACTAAGATCCGAACTGGATCTTGTATCAGAGACCTCTGAATGTGTATGAGAGGAGCCTGGGAGATGTATAAACCCCGAACAAGACTTCTCCTGGCTCTCTCTGGGACGCTCTGCTACATATCCTCCCCCCTTGTTTCAACCCCAGGGTTGGAACACCTGTGGCCCAACAGGAGTGAACACGGGACAGGGCATCTACATTCCCCATCTCCACACCTGGCCTGTGTTTTACGGTGAAGGAGTAATCCTGTAGAGCCAAAAACCACCGGTTCACCCGTCTATTAGTCTCCTTCTTTTGGGCCATCCATTTCAGGGGAGCATGGTCAGTTATTAAGTCAAACTGACGCCCTAACAAATAGTACCTGAGCGCGTCCACGGCCCATTTTATGGCTAAACATTCTTTTTCAATGACTGCATACTTTTTCTCATGGTCATTGAGCTTTCTGCTTAGGTACACGACAGGGTGTTCTTCCCCATTGTATACCTGTGATAGTACTGCCCCGATACCAACATCAGACGCATCCGTCTGAACCAAAAACTCTCTGGAGAAATCGGGAGAGTACAGTACTGGCTGTGCACACAGAGCCTTCTTCAGGACCTGGAAAGACTCCTCTGCTACTGGGGACCATTTCACCATTACAGAATCTTTCCCTTTCGTAAGGTCTGTCAGAGGGGCAGCTATAGTTGCAAAATTTGGGATAAATCTTCTATAATACCCCGCAATACCAAGAAAGGCCCTGACCTGCTTCTTGTTTGCAGGGCGTGGCCATTCCTGGATGGCTGCTATTTTACTCACTTGAGGTTTTATGACACCACGGCCAATAGTATAGCCCAAATACTTGGCTTCCTCTAGACCAATGGCACATTTTTTTGGATTTGCCGTAAAACCTTCTTTGAAGAGGGAATCAAGAACAGCCTGGACACGAGGCAAGTGAGACTCCCAGTCAGTACTATGTACCACTATGTCATCTAGATAGGCTGCTGCATACCGTCGGTGGAGTTTTAGGGTCCTGTCCATGGCCCTCTGAAATGTTGCGGGGGCATTTTGCAACCCAAAAGGCATTTTTTTTATATTGGAAGGAACCGTCTGGGGTCACAAACGCAGTCTTCTCTTTGGCGCTACCAGTTAGGGGTATTTGCCAATACCCTTTTGTCAAGTCCAAAGTGGTAAGATAGCGAGCCTTGCCAAGTCGGTCTATAAGTTCGTCTACTCTGGGCATTGGGTATGTGTCAAACTTTGTCACTGCATTAAGCTTCCTGAAGTCGTTACAGAACCTCCACGTGCCATCCGGTTTTGGGACTAACACGATGGGGCTAGACCAGTCACTATTGGATTCCTCAATGACATCTAGCTCCAACATTTTTTTTAACTTCCTTGCTGATGTCCTTTCTCCTTGCTTCAGGAATTCGGTAAGGTTTGAGCTTGACACGTACCCCAGGTTCAGTAACAATATCATGCTGAACTGCTGAAGTCGTGCCAGGTAACTCTGAAAACTTCTCTCTATTCCTTATCAGGAATTCTCTAGTGTCCTGTTTTTGGGAATATGAGAGGGTGTCTGGAATCGTGACCTCAGGGATGAGAGGGGACTCAGTACCCGTAGGCGTTACTGGCAGAGGCCTCGCAGTTAACGCCATTCTATCCTTCCAGGGTTTTAACAGGTTTATATGGTAAACCTGTTCGGGCTTCCTTTTTCCTGGTTGATAAACCTTGTAATTGACCTCCCCAACTCTCTCAATTACTTCAAAGGGACCCTGCCACTTAGCCAGGAACTTGCTCTCAACAGTGGGAACTAACACCAGGACCCTGTCACCAGGTGAGAAAACACGGAGTTGGGCCCCCCTGTTGTATATTCTCTGTTGGGCTGCCTGGGCCTGCAGTAAGTGTTCTTTTACCACTGGCATGATTGCTGCAATCCTCTCCTGCATTTGGGCAATATGCTCAATGACACTTTTATGGGGTGTCTGTTCTCCCTCCCAAGTTTCTTTGGCTATGTCTAAGAGTCCCCGAGGGTGTCTCCCATAAAGCAACTCAAATGGGGAGTACCCCGTAGAGGACTGGGGAACCTCCCTGATGGCAAACATCAAGTATGGTATCAGGAAGTCCCAGTTTTTCCCATCCTTGTCCACAACCTTTTTTAACATGCTCTTTAACGTCTTATTGAAGCGTTCCACTAAGCCATCCGTTTGAGGATGATACACTGAGGTTCGCAGCTGCGTCACCTTAAATAACTTGCAGAGCTCCCTAGTTATTCGCGACATAAACGGGGTGCCCTGGTCTGTAAGGATTTCTTTCGGGATGCCAACCCGACTGAACACCATAAACAGTTCTTTGGCAATGTTTTTAGCAGACGCGGCACGTAAGGGAACTGCTTCAGGGTAACGGGTAGCATAATCCATGATTACGAGGATATGCTGATGACCCCTGGCAGACTTGGGAAGTGGGCCCACAAGGTCCATGGCAATCCTCTCAAAGGGCACTTCAATGATAGGCAAAGGTACTAAAGGACTTCGGAAGTGGGATAGTGGGGCTGACATCTGACACACAGGACAGGATTGACAATAATTCTTAACATCTTTCTGTATCCCGGGCCAGTAAAACCTGCGCAACACCCTTTCAGTAGTTTTTTCAACCCCTAAATGGCCTCCTAGCAAGTGCCCATGGGCAAGTTCTAACACCAGCCGTCTGTATGGCTTAGGGACCACCAACTGTTCAACCACTTCATCATTCATTTTACATACACGATACAGTAAATCCTCATTGCTGCTGAAATAAGGAAAACAGGGCCTGTCCCCGGGTTCGACAGGTACATCATTAATCACTATTACATTTTCCCAGGCCCTGGAAAGGGTATGGTCTTTTCTCTGCTCAGTACCAAAATTTTCCTTATGCACATTAAGGTCATCAAACTCTAACATAGGCTCGGGGTCAGCAGACGGCTGTCCGGCTCTACTGGTAGTAGGGACTTCCTCAGGGTCCTCCAGCTCTCCTGCCATAACCGATAGAGGAAAACCCGGGGAGCCCTGAGAAGAGTCCCCTGAACCCACCTTGTCAGTAGTGGCCAGGAATTCTGGCTCTGCGACTGAGTTGGGTACTGCGACCGGGTTGGGATGATCCCACAGTTCCCAGAACTTAGGGAAGTCCCTACCAATGATGGCCTCATGTACCAAGTGGGGAACAAGTCCAACCGGATGGGTCACTGTACCTAAACCAGTTTTAAACTGAACAGTGGTTACAGGATACTCCCGGGTATTCCCATGTATACAGATCACAGCAACATTTTTAGCATGATAATTCACAGGTTCAATAATTTCAGCTGTAACCAAAGTCACTAGACTTCCAGAGTCCAGCAAGGCTGTAATAGGCTTATCATTCACAGTCATTTGGCACATTGGTTTTCTCATAGTTGGCGTTGCAGTGCATGAAACCGCTGCAAACATAGACTGCCTTCTAATAGATAAATCACACTGCATTGGTTCATCTGTCAATGGACAATTTGCCGCAACATGTCCCATTTCTTGGCAACGAAAACACCTGACGTTTCCCCAGTTTGGTTTGCTGACAGGCACCGGCTTCCCTTGTTTGGGAGGCCAAGCTTCAGTCCTGGCACCAAAAATCCTCCCCCCTATTTCCTTGCCATGCTTACCACCCACTTCCCCTGGAACAGTCTTACCGGTTGCCTGGGGAGACCGTGGCTTTGGGCGGAAAGTCCGTGCGGCTGTAGGGGTGGTGACCAGGTTCTTTGCAGCAAAATACCTTTCAACAAGTTCCACCAGGTGGTTTGCCGAATTGGGGTCTCCTTGACTCACCCACTCCTGCAGGGGAATGGGTAGTGACCTCAGAAACTGGTCCATGACCACACGCTCCACTATTTGTGGCCCAGACAGGGACTCCGGCTGTAGCCATTTCCTCACCAGGTGAATTAGGTCGAACATCTGCGATCTTGGGGGCTTCTCGTCTTGGAAGGACCAGCTGTGGACCCGCTGTGCTCGAACTGCCAAAGTGACACCAAGTCGTGCCAGTATTTCCTGTTTGACCTTTTCATAGTCTGCTGCTTCTGCTGACTCCAAATCATAGTAGGCCTTCTGCGATTCCCCAGTAAGCAACGGGGCGACCAGTCCTGCCCACTGGGTTTTAGGCCAACCTTCCCTCTCAGCGGTCCGTTCAAACGTTAGCAGAAAGGCCTCTGGATCATCATCTGTAGTCATCTTGGACAAAAAGCGGGCCACATGGATGGCTGAGGGCTTGTCTCCAATATTATCAATGTTAGCAGTTGACCACTGTGCTATTGTCTCCACAACCTCAGACAAGGTTTTCCTATCTGCTTTTGCATCAGTGGCTAGCTGTTCAAACAGCCTCTGCGATTGCTCCTGTGCGATAGCATTAGCTTGCTGTTGTGCCGCATGGAGTGCAGCGTTTGTTTTCTGCTGTGCAGCGTTTGCTTGCTGTAGTGCAGCATTTGTTTTCTGCTGTTCAGCGGTTGCTTGCTGTTGTGCAGCGTGGAGTGCAGCGTTTGTTTTCTGCAGTGCAGCGTTTGTTTGCTGTTGCGCAGCGTTGGATATCATCAACTGTTTTAGGATTTCCTCCATGTTTAGTCACTCTAGGTACTGGCCTTTTAAGTAGTAACTTACTACAGCTGCCCGCATTCTCCACCATATGTAACCTGGGGGACAGGTAGCAGGTACAAAGCTCCCTGGGATGAGCTGTTTATTTAGGCACAGATACCAAATCCACTTGAGGTAGTGAAAACAGTGCTGGGTTTATTGGTTTTAAATACAAGTCCATACACAGGTGCTGCACAGTCTTCCAGAAAACATATCAAAACAGAAATAACAAAACAAAAGTCCTAGCCGTGTCTCGGCTCTAACTATACCATACACCGTCTCTAACTATCAAGCTGAGCAAGCCTACCGCTTGTCAGTTTCTGTAAAGAGTTTTAAAGGGTTTTACCAACCTTTTGGCTCCTCACAAACCATCCCTGTTTGTGTGTCCCAGGCAGAGAGCAAAGGCTGTTTGCTCAGGTGAGCTTAAATTAGCCTGGAGAGGAGGACTAAGATCCGAACTGGATCTTGTATCAGAGACCTCTGAATGTGTATGAGAGGAGCCTGGGAGATGTATAAACCCCGAACAAGACTTCTCCTGGCTCTCTCTGGGACGCTCTGCTACAACTGTTATAAGGAAAAAACTTCTAGGAGCAGTGAGCCACTAAGAGCCCTTTCACACTGACAGCATGTGGGCGTCGGTGGTAAAGCTCCGATAGTTTTAGCCAAATAAAGCTTTAAAAGCGCTTTGCGGGCGCTTCGCAGGGTTGCTTTAGGAGCGATATATACACCGCTCCTAAAGCACCTCAAATAAGCTGCTTACAGGACCCCAGGGTGAAGGCACTCTGGCTTTCACACTGAGATTGCAGATGAGGCATTTTTCAGGCGCTTTACAGGCGCTATTTTTGGCGCTAAAGCGCCTGAAATACGCCTACAGTGTGAAAGGGGTCTAATACTAGTTGGAAATTAGGTTTCTGGAGGTATTCTGTGTTTAGAATGACTCCAGTATTGCCATGGATGCAAGAAAGCAACATTTTGATATTTTGCCAGTTATAGACGTATAGCTTCAAATTGAAATGGAAACATAATTTTGAAAGATACATTACTGACCTTCAACTGTTTCTAGATTCTGATTATGTAATGTAACAGGGCAAGCAGTTGACATATGGCAACTGTTAGATTTCATGTGGCCTCTGATCACCTTCCACAAGCTGAATATTCAGTCTCATACAGATTAATTAAAGTGTAACTTTACCTATAACAGTTTGATAACAATTAACGTTCTTTAACAAACAACATACATTCCACATTAATAATTATGCTACCAAAATTAGTGTGTGCTGTAAATTGCCTCCAGCTTTGCTCCCGTTTCCTCTTGCTGGAGGCTGCCATTTTGTTGAAGCCCAGAGCAGTCACTTTCTTTTTTGGAATCTCTCCCCCTCTCCTTGGTCTCAAAAACTGTGTCATTTTCTGTAATTAAAATGTGTGCATTTCCAGCATTGATTGCATGTCTTGGCTCAGATAGAAAGGAAGGCTGTCAGAGCTTTCATTCCTGAAGTTTACAGCCTGCTGATGAGGAAGAAAGGAAAGAGAATCCGAGAGATAAGACACTATCCTTCCAAAGTGGGCCATTTATGAATCGAAGTTCAGCAGGGACCAGACAAATTGCGACCCATGTATGGGCTACCTGGCTGCATATGATTTGATCCATCAGTTGACTTGTGCCCAACCAGCCTGTTAGGTTTTTCCCAAACGATCAGTGCTGCCGGCTATAGCTGGCAACACAGATCATTGTATTCTGCTGGTGGGGAATGTTCCCCATCGGCAAAATACAATAGCTCAGCGGGTTAGATTCCCTCATCCACATCGAATGTATGGATGGGGGAAGCAGCTCATCATATTTTTTTCGTGCAATCGCTGGTTGCAGGAAAAAATGGATCCTGCATGGCTGACAGGGGGGATAAAAATGAATGATTAAAAAAATAAATAGATCAGATTTTTTTTAAGATACATTAATTATTTAGTTTATTCACCATGAAATGGAGCTTAGTTATGTAGCATGAGTCTGTATATTTTGCAATTTTTTTTTTTTTTTTTGGTCAACTCATTCAATGAATCCAAGCTTTGCAAGCTGAGATGAATGCATCACGGCATTGATGGATTCACACAATTTCACAGTAACTATAAGATAAAACAAAGTTCAGGAATATTCCTTTATCCCATTGTTTTGAAAATGTATTTACACTACAAACTGTACGATTGAATCAGTTCTGATATCGCTGTTTTACTAACCTGACATCTTATTATTCTAGATAGGAAACCTTCATTTTGTTTGCAAATATTAAAGATTCTACCAGTGAGAATAAGTCCTTACATTTAAAGGACACCTGTCATTTCAGATCCATCATGGCAGCGCCTGTTAGCGGGCATCCACTTACCTGCTGCTGCCATGTCCCTGCCGCATCACCAGCCATCCCATTAAAGTGAATGGGACTGTCAGTAAGTCAACAGCGGGTCAGAGGAGAAGCCGCTGCAGGACAGAGATGACAGTTGCTCTTTAAAAATTCTGATTTAAATTGACTTGATTTAAATCAAATCCACCCTAATGGCTGGCGTAATTGTAACTCTTTTGTGTCTCCCTGGCAGAAGTTTTGTCCTGCCACCTCTCCTGATTTTGTTTTCTCCTTCCGTAATCTGTGTTCCCTCAACACAGTCTGTGTCATTCCTGTTGTTTTATTCCCTCTTCAGCAACAGTAAATCTTAAAGCTGTCAGCTGATTGGCCTGAAGTAGCTCTGAGAGCGGGGTGGGACAGTGTCCTACTGGATTGGAAACAGTAAAGGCACCTACATAGTCCACATAGTTTATTTTATACCTGTAAAAGGGGCCAGTCTGAAGTGATCTATTGGGGCTTAAAGCGGAGTTCCAGCCACTTCTGTGTTTATTAAAATTCAGCAGCTACAAAAAGTGTAGCTGCTGACTTTTTTTTTTTTTTTGGAAAACATTTTTTATTATTCTTAACAAACACAGAACAATACAGACGCACAACAGCTCCGCCAACATCTGGCTATTAACAGGGAAGGGACCCACGCAGGGGTCACAGGGTATCGTTACAATATCAAGGAGCATTGTAGCTGCTGACTTTTAATAAACACACACTCACCTGTCCCAGGCTGCCCAAAGCTTCGGATCTCTCCCTTTTATCTCCCCGAAACCAGCATCTTTACTGTGGGCACCCATCTGTAACAGCTTGTGGCTTCATGGACTGGTGCACACTGCGCTTGCGCGAGTCACGCTTCACATCCTGAATGGTCGAGCAATCTTCTGGGACCTGTGACGTGTCCCAGATGATTGCAGGGAGGGTGGGGGAGAGTAGAACTTCCACTCGAGTCGCCTAGGCGGTGGGAGCAGAAGTGGGAGCTGGGTACTTGTCAAAACTAGGTACCCACCCCCCCAAAAAAATGACATGCCAAATGTGGCATGTCAGGGGTTAGAAGTCCTTAAAGTGCAAGTTCCACTTTTGGGTGAAACTCCGCTTTAACTTTCTGAATAAAGTTCCACTTTAAATTACATAAGAACTCGTGCATTTTTGTAAGCATGACTGCGCAATTATACTAAGTTAAGTACATTTTCAGATACTTGTGAAATTTTGACTGGGTTTTCTTTAAGAAGCATTTATGTATCCTTACTTGACAATTTTGTGTGTTATATCAAATAATCCAAAAAAAATCTTCCAGGCCTTAAAGCTAAAGTTTAGTTAGAACAGTCCCTACAGCTTTACTGCCATCACTTTTAATGGAGTATTTCTCACATTGTACAGGCAGCTGGATCCTGGAGAAATCTCCCCTGCAGGGATGCCTCATCCTCTTCTGGTCTCTGAATTTCCAGTGCTACATTTTTTTTTAACAGCTTCCTCTTCTTCTCCATTGAGAAAAGTTCTTTCATTGATTACATTACTTGTAACATGATCTGTGAATGGTGGAGAGTCTGATCAGTCCCAGAATTCTCTCCCTATTGACCATAAAGCGTGTTTCTCTAACGTTGTGCTATTGAATGCTTTATTATGTGTGTGTAAATAAGAATTCTCAACAGAGATAGAATAATGCTTATCAGCAATATGCATACCTAACTTGTTATATATGTTGCTGGGACCAAGATAATTCATAGAGTGATAAAATCACAGTGGTTTGATACCCCCCTACTTATTATCAGTCAAAGATAATGATGGGGGCATTTATAAAAAATAATACATCAGAATGTCGTTTCTATACCAGCTGATCAAGTTTCAGTCCCTGAAGCTTGGAACATGAACATTAAACCTGCTGCTTTCCATAGCCGTATTTGCATCAGTTTTCATACCTTTCCACGAACACCATAAATAATGCAAACTAACCATTAGTAACAGCTAACTCTCTGTATGATGTGATTGTCTTCATAGTTTGCCTCATTTTTATGGCTTTTGTAAACTAAAAAAAAAAAGGGAAGTGTCTGTAATCTCCATAGCAACCAATCGGCTTCTAACTGTCATTTATCTAGAGTAGGTTGTTTAAAAAAGAGCAGCATTTGCCTGCTGGGGTAAAACAGATTGGTATCTACTGTAGGTAAGAGTGCTTATTGTTTGTACTCGAAGTTTCGAACAGATGAAGTGGCGTGATAACCAGTATCTGGAGAGGATGCATGTGGAATAGCACGTTGGATTTATTATGTGTCAGAGGTCCTGCTTCTGAGTTTATCTGGGTCTGTTCTATGTGGTTTCAATACCAGCATGTATCTTGGAGGCTTTGCTGAACTGTCAGTGAACAGATTCCATGTGCAGGAAGTATGATTATCCTGTCGTTAGCAATGTGCTTTATTTTTACATTCTGTTCCATCCTAAAACTAAATTGCATGCAAGAGGTAATATTTCGAAAATGATAAAAACCTACTATGTATAAGTAGAATATCACATAACATGATGGTATGTTAATGTTGATGTATACCATTATTGATCTAATTTATGAAGAAAGGAAAAAGTGTTGTTGCTCATTGCAAATAGGAATAGTATTTTTTATTTTTTTTACTGTAACATGTATAGGACCTGTCGTCTGGTCTCTAAACAAATCAAAATTCTGGAAAAAAGTAGTATTATATTAGCTCTCTGGCAGCCCATTGACATTTCCAGTGTTATATGCCTGTGCCCACCACCATGCTCTGTGGTTCCTTTGTCCACCCCTTGTATCATTGCTGAGGCATGTAGGGAAACAGGGTTTGTAGGAAGGGCCAAAGGTGTGTGGTGGAGGATAGAGGCATGTAAAATTCCCAGAAGTTTTGAATGTCAAAGGCTGTATCTCTGGAATGGAGGAGGGTAGGATATATGGGATACCAGAGAAGTTGCAGGTAACTAGCAACCTGACAGGGTCTCTTTAAAAAGGCTTACTTGCTGGTAAGGGATGTGCTGTAAATAAATGTAAGCTTTCAAATGTTTGTGTATGGTGTCAGTTGGACAAATGAGCAGAATTTATCTCACCATCTCTAGCTGACAATTAACTGTGTGCTTATGTTATCTTTTTGGATTGCTTTATGTTTTCTGGACTTTGCACTTTAAACCTCTCCAGTGGTGGAAAAAAGGATTTATCACAGCTTTGTGACAGTTATCTTTCCTGATTTTTACCCTAAAATGTAGCATATGTTCGTGTTACCAAATGCCCATGGTTCCTGGGGACAGACCCTGCTTTCAGGAGGGAGTGGAGTCCCCGTGTGCCAATGTGCATGCATGGAAAATTGCCAAACCTCTCCTAGTAATGCCGGCTTTTTTGTCATGTTGTGAGCTCTTTGGACAGCTAAAATCTCTGGCTCCGTCACAGCCTGCAGGTTTGTAAACACCCTGTCTGCCTAGAGAGAAGGAAAGGGCGCATGGGTGATGTGGTGCATTAGCTCTGCTGAAAATTATTGTAAATGATCACCTTATAAAACAACCCATTCAGTTTAAAATAAAAATGAAAGGCAAAACATTTTAGTATAGATATAAAAAAAACAATATAAATTACTCCCCCCCCCCCCCTTTTTAGAAGTGATCGCATTCCCTCTGTTCTCAGCTGCATAAGAGCTGGGGGGGGGTGGAGCAGCACACTGAGCTTCCCAGTGAGTGGCTGTGCAGCAGGGCCATGTCAGGTTATTGGAGGAGAGCAGCCTGAGTTCCCAGCTTAGCTAGAGAACTAACAACTGTGTGCTCTCCTGCTTAGTGTGGTCAGTTTTTAAAAAGGAAGGGGACTAGCAGGAACACCAGGGATTTCATACAAAGGAAGAAATACAAAGAGAACAGGATACTTTCTCATACAAAGAGATGGTACAGCAGGCACATATCAGGAATATGAAGTGTTGGGGTAACAAACGCTTTAAACTTGAGACGTGGAAACAGACATGGGCCTGGTATCTGGCACTCATGGTGTCTGGACAGAAGAAACTTGGAGTAGTATGGTGGGATCGGGGTTGTGCCACTGTGTGTCAGTACATCTCTCAGATTCAATGGCACTTGTTGTTACATGACACTAACACTACTGTTGATTATTGGCAGCATTTCTCATTTGTGATCACTGTCACCATCCACCAGTGATCACTGTCAGTACTGCTCACTGCTGACCACTATCAAACTTCACTACTGACCACTGGCAGTACTGCTCACCATTGCAAGAAATTACATTTTTCCAGCAGCATATTTATGGAGGGCAGTGCTACTTTGGAAAGGATGAGTCTAGGGGAATTTCTTAAAGCGTAACTCCACTTTTGTTGAGTAAAAAAACATTCCCCTCTGGGTGATCTACGTACATTGCAAAGATTATAACAAACTTTGTTGCGGATTCCTACCTTTTGTTATTCTGAAGAGATCACTATTTGTTCTTCTGTGCCCCTGTGCTGAGTGGGTCTAATGGGAGTGGTTTCATAATTATCAGGGCTCTAATAAGGAAAGCTGCTGGGCCTGCATCCCTTTAGACGTAATTTCCTATTGGAAATATATCACCTAAAAATGACATTTGTGTTGCAGGGGATGCCTGAAATCTGACTTGTATCTTAGGCAGGCTTCTGGGAAAATTGGTGAGCCAATCACACAAGCAGGAAATGATGTTTCTGGGGAGTGGTCAGTACACATTCTGTGTACAGAACACCTCCAGGTAGCCATATTGCATTTTCAGAAAATTAAAGTGGCTGCAGATTGAAAAGGAAATGTGAATTTTTAATAACATTCAATTACAGTATGACTTGTGTCGCAATTGTATGCGCTATATTATTTTTTCTTTAGTTGCTATTTTTTTCCCCCACGAAAGTGGAGTTACCCTTTAAATTATATTTGTTCATCAAGATCACTGAGAGTGACAGTGCTGTATTTGTGTTTTTATTTCTTCCATTTATACCTGTAACATGGAAGGCAAGAGGAGATGTCCCATGTGTTTGTTGCAGCCATGGAGGTCCCATAAATAGAAGTACATTTATTTTTACAGCAAAGATTGTTTTTCTCGTACTGCACTGCAGTCATGTGTCCAGGTTAGATGCATAAAATACATAATGAAGCTTTTCTTTCAAGCTTTCATACACTTTGACCCTTAAAGAGGAGCTTCAGTCTGTTTGAGAAAAATTAAGCCAGCAGCTACAAATACTTTTAATAAAAGGACACTCGCCTGTCCACCTTCCCCATATTTATGCTCGGTTCACTGCTGCGATGCAGGAACCTGTGCGAGTTCAGTGCGGGTTCCCCCATTGCATACAACTCGCAGGCAGTTCTCACTGCCCTATGCGAACCACTGCGGGTGTTAATACAAAGTTAATGACACCCCAAATCGGTTCGCATATCACAGTGCGCACTGTCAATTCGGACAGGAATTGGATTCTGGTGTGGACCAAAAAAAGGGTCCTACACTACTTCGGTCCGAATGCAATGCGAATTCAGCCATACAATCTGTATGGCTGAATTTACATCACACAGACACCGCATGTGATTTGCACAGCAGTGTGGTGCGAATCACAGGCGATGTCTGACATTGCAGAAGTGTGAACCTAGCCTAAGTGTGGGAAGCTGGCCGTGACTCCTTGTGGCTTCACAGCCAGCTTCCCACTGGTTTCCCACTGTGAAGTGTCCTGAAGTTTTCATGACATGTCCCAGACGGTTGCATTTGTATTTCAACCTCTTCGGGTAAAAAACTTCATAACCAGTGGAATGTGTATCCTCAGAGGACTATTCACATGTTTCACCAACCAATTTATTTGGGATATATGAAATTTTAGCAAATACGAACATAGAATGACTATTAATTAGCAAACTGATAAACTGGTGAATTAAGGGGACTTGAAAAATATTTGCTTTTAGAAGTTTTTTCTAAAGGCCAAGGGCCTTTAAATCAATAAATCTTGCCAACTTTGATTCACTTTGCTTATGAACTGCTCCTATTTAGCCAAATTAACAGAAAACAATCGGGCTGGAATCCTTCAAAACTAGGAGCAAACTGCACAATGGGATACGTTTGTTTAGCTATAACAGTTTATATTTTCCATAATTATCATTATTTTCATAAGTGGGAGCTAAAATCTAACAATCATATGGCTGAAATTCAATTCTGGTACAAAACACAGGCGTTATGACTTATTGAGCCAGATATTCATACAATGGGAAAACCATGTTCTTCAGTTTTCCCAGTAGCAGGAAACCGAAAGGCTTTGGCCTCCCTGAAACTAGCTGAAGTTCTGCTTTTAATGTAAAAAATGCCTAGCCTTTAGAATCACTTTAATATTACTTTAAAGCCTAGTACACAGGGGCTGAATGTTTGGCGTCATTGGCCCATTCAATAGAAACCGTCTGACATTCGGCCCATGTGTACTGGAGTCAGTCTGACAGGCTTCTGTCGAAGGAACATGACAGAAAAAGGTACGAGCAAAAATCCTTTCTTTATCATTCTCCTTGCACATGATTGGGTATTGTTTGCAAAGTGATTGTTTACTTTCCTTGATGACGCCCTGTGGGAGGGTGAAATCGTTGACGCAATTTCCGGTATTACTGACGTCACTTCCGGTCTCGTGGAATGCACGCCATGAACACCATTTTTACACTATCAACTCCAGGTTTGATGCTTGTTTTGATCGTACTTTTTGTAAGTACCCATTCCCTTTTCCATTAAACCATTTTTAAACGGTACTTCACTATTAGTTCCATTTCTTTCCTCACTTTTGGGTATCCGTTCATTTTGAAAGGGAAATTCTCAGCTCTTTTGGTAAATCAGAGTAAAGGTAACTTTATAGCATTAATTTATGGTATTTTGGTCTGTATATACCCCCCCCCCCCCCCCCCGTCTGTTTAGAAGTGGATGTTGTAAGTATGGAATGCTGTGCGGTTCCTGTGCTCCTTACACGCAGTTTTGTGTAGTGCGATTTTATCCCCATTCAGTTTGAATGGGCTGAAATGGCACCACACCAAAAGTAGTGCATGAATGGGCTGAAATGGCACCACACCAAAAGTAGTGCATGCACTATATTTTGAAATGAGCGGCAACCGGATTGCGATCAGAGTGCTGTGCGGGAACGTGGCTCTCCCATACTGCATTCTAGTGTGAACAGGCACCAACTATATGAGACAAGTTCACGTTCACCCATTATTTAGACACTGAATCATTTTTATTTGTGGCATACTGATATAGCAGCATATGGTATTATGCTGGTGTGTGAACGATCGAATTTGCCACACACAGTTTTGCTGTGTACTGCTTGCCTAAATGGGTTTTGCAACTGCCAAAAAGTGTCTAGCAGCAGCTAGATTTCTATTTTAATACTGTGCGTGTGAATTATGTTAGTCAGAATGTTTTATGAATATGCAAATGTGTTATCTTTTAAGGACTGAATGACGCAATGCCAAGTTTACAATGTTGCACATACAGGATTATTTGTACATTTATCATATGATGCAACAGATGGGTTATTTGACAAATGTAAGGAAAATTAGCTTGACATCAATTTTCCCCAGAGCAGGTTTAAAGAATTACACAGTCCATTAGGAAATGAAATATAATATCAAAGATATATCACTGTGTAATTTAAGCCAGCAGAGGCCAGGCTTGTGAAATTGATGAAGACTGAAATGAAATATTTTTGGCATTTGGCAAGAATATGCAGGTTGCTCTCTTTTATCTCATGATACACAGTTTGTTAGAGTTTGTGCTGTGTCATGAAAAGTACATACCTTATGTTGCAAAATATTAGTAAGTCCTGGTTCACATTGATGCGTTTTGACATGCGATTTGACATGTCAAATTGGTGGCACTTGCCGGAAGTGGCATCGTCCTAATCGGTGCGACGCTGCATTTGTGGGACCACACCGATTTCAAAAAGTCGTTTCTGTACTACATTTTGCTATTTCAGGGTGCGATTTCCATTGACATCTGTGCAGAAACCCACACAGATCTGAAATTGCAGCCAAATTCGGGACTGACATGCGGGAGTGAAATCGTGCGAGTTCATTCGCACAGCTCAGTGTGAACCTGGGCTAAGTTAATTGGGTTGATTTACTAAAGGCAAATGTACTGTGCGCTTTGCAAATGCAGTTGCACTCATAACCTCATTTCCCCAGAACCTAGTGAATGTGGTGAAGTTCTGCTGATTTCCATCATCCAATCATGTGCAAACAAAAATGCTTTCCTTGCTTTTGATTGGGTATTCTGTATGAAGTGAAGCTTCACCTCAACCACTTAGGCTCCATTCACACCTAGACGTTTGGTTTTCAGGCAGAAAGTTGCGCGTTATTAATCTGAAAAACGCCTGTAATCTGCCAAAAAAGAAGCTCCTGTACTTGAGCTTCAGGCGTTTTGGTTCAGATGACAAAAGCTCAGATGTGAACAGGGGGCCATTGAAATGAATGGGATTTGTCTTGTTGGGCGATTTTACAGCTAAGGCTTACAACAGAAAAACGCCCAAAAACTCCTAGGTGTGAACAGAGCCTAAGTTCTGAGGAAAATTAGTGCAGATGCACTTGCAAAGTGCACCGTCTATTTGTCTTTAGTAAATCAGCCCGATGTTTTTATGTATCAAACAATCCTTGCAGTTGATTGCAATATATTTGACGACTTGTGTGTTTTGCATATTCTCCTTTCTATGAGCTGTTCAGTATTCACGCTTCCTGTATCTTGGTGCAGTTCATTACAACATTTGAATATGATTGCTCTTCTCTGTGCTAGAGAGGAAGTAAAAAGGAACTGCAGGCACAATTATCATTACATTTTTTGCTATGCATAGATAAAATCCTACTTTACTGTATGTTATGGAGGCCACTCTGCCCATTGGTGATTATAAAAGGCAGGCTATTAATCAAAGTTTCTGTTGTCCTAATGATCAACTGGATCACATCCAAAGCCCAGGGAACTACACAGACACCTGCTGGCCAGTTCAAGATCATTTGGACAAACCACAAGTTAAAGTGACACTAAATCCCTATTTTCCAGATAAGGGGCACAGCAAGTGGCAAAATGTTTTTTTACCTTAAAAGAGAAGTATGGAGTTTTTTTTTTCCCCAGAATGATGCTTACCTAGGTGGATACAGCAATGGTACGATGCTGTAACTGTCCTCCGCTGGCTCTAAGACTGAGAACTGACAGATCATACACTGCCGAACGCTCAGTTCTCAGAGCTCTCCGAGCAGAGAGCTGGTGACTGTCAGTCACCACTGTCTGCTCTGCCCCCCCCCCCTGCTCACTGGAGCGCTGGGCTGTGGAGGTAAAGGAAGAGGCCAGCTCAGGCTCTCAGCGGATCACTCAGAGGCTGAGCCAGGTGCTGGTCCAGTCATGTGGGTGGATCCCGACTTCATTGTCATGAACTTGCCCAAGCCTGGACCGGCTCTGTGACATCAGGCTTCAGCGGGCGTCTGATGAAAATGGGTCACAGTAGTGCAGAACGAACTGCACTCCTGTGACCCACATGAGAAGTACAGCCAAACAAGCTTTGGGTGTACTCCTTGAATGCAGGGAATGCATTAAAGCGGAGTTCCACCCTAAAATGTAACTTCCGCTTATCGGATTCCTCCCCCCCTCCGGTGCCACAATTGGCACCTTTCAGGGGGGAGGGGGGTGGAGATACCTGTATAATACAGGTATCTGCACCCACTTCCGGGATGAGATAGCCGGAGCCCCGCCCATATCCGAAGATGCCCCGTTGTGTCTTGGGAAACACAGTTCCCAGGACACAACGGGGACCAATAGAGACGTGCAGCGCGACTCGCACATGCACAGTAGGGAACCGGGCAGTGAAGCCGTTGCGTCTTCACTTCCTGATTCCCTGACAGAGGATGGCGGCGGGGCAGCCGAGAGACGAGCGGTCGCTCGTCACATTCTGCCGACACCGCTGGAACCTGGAACAGGTAAGTGTCCATTTATTAAAAGTCAGCAGCTGCAGTATTTGTAGCTGCTGACTTTTAATATTTTTGGTGCGGGTGGACCACCTCTTTAAGGTAAAAAATGTTTTAGCTTTAGAACCACTTTAGTTTCTTTTTACCAGCTGTGTTAATATGTTATGGCTTGTTCCTGCAGCTGTAACATTCTTTGTTTTTCATTTTAGATAGAGTAAGGAAGGATTATAACCCCTGTCAGGGGTTTTTGCCATCAGTGTCCCTCTGGGGAAAGTTCCCTTTTACTTCCTGTCCCATAGCCAGAACAGGAAGGCAGAGGAAATCCCTACAAAGCAGGGTATCCCTGAATGTCATCAGGACCATCAAAACTAGTGTCCCAACTGGAAGATTTCTCCCTGTTCTGATGACATGAAAAGTTGGATTTTCTTTCACTTTCCCTCTATGATAACAGTAAACAGGACAAATGCAGAGACTCTCTCTAAAGCTGGATAAACACTATACAATTTTCTGTAGATTTACCAAAACCATATAATATGAGGTCAAGCCTTAAAAGTTTCAATTAGTATGCAATCAGGCAGGCCCTTGCACTACATGGTTTTGGTAAATCTAAAGGAAATCAGACAAAAAAAGTTGTATAGTGTGTATTGGGTCTTAAGCCCCATACACACTATTAGATTTTATGCATATTTTTGTCTTCAGATTTACCAAAACCATGTAGTGCAAGGGCCTGCCTGATTGCATACTAATTGAAACTCTTATGCCCTGTAAACACGGTCGGATTTTCCGAAGGAAAAAGTGGGATCGCATTGTGTTGTCGGAAATTCAGATCGTGTGTGGGCTCCATCAAACTTTTTCCATTGGAATTTCCGACACAAAGTTCGAGAGCTGGATCTAAAATTTTCCAACAACAAAATCCGATCGCTTAAATTCTGATCTGTTCCTACGCACAAAGTGCCACGCATGCTCAGAATAAATTAAGAGACGAAAGCTATTGGCCGTTTATAGTCCTGACATACGTGATGTACGTCACCACGTTCAGAACGATCGGATTTTCCGACAACTTTGTGCGACCGTGTGTATGCAAGACAAGTTTGGACCAAAATCCGACGGAATTTGTCGTCGGAATGTCCGACCGTGTGTACAGGGCATTAAGGTTTGACCTCATATTATATGGTTTTGGTAAATCTGAAGACAAAAATCTGCACGGGGTCTAAGAGGGGCACAGACAGCAATTAAATTTGTCTTCTAATTACTCTCCACTCAACCAAAAACTAAAAAAAAAAAATGCATTGCCTTTAGTTATATTTTAAAATGTATGTAAACACATAGTATATTAATATTCATTGATCCTATAGGCAAGCTGTATCCACTGGCATTTTTTTATTCCAAGGGTAGGTACACAGTTTAGGGTAAACTGATAAAGAGTTTTAAATTCTTCTAATATTACACATTCATTGCAGATTTCTTAACAAGTTGCTTCTTTGAACAACAGATCTGTTTAATTACTAGTGGGATGTACTATTTAAAGGGTGTATTGTATTGCCCTGTATGCACAGCCTATAGAATAGTAAATCTTCCCATTTCTGTGCCAAGAGTTTCTATTTGTATTCAGATGTGAGGCACATGGCACTGCACAGGTTAATCCATGATCTCTGCCTGTAGTTTTAAGAACTGACACTTGCTATGAAGAAACGGCTTATCTCCAAGTCCATGGGTCTCTCAGGCAAGTGCTCTTCAAGTGAGAGCTAATTAATTGGACCTGACTCAGATACAAGCAGGCCGAGCACTTAACAGAACAAAAACGTAAACCACATGTCCCTGGGTGCCATACATTGAAATGATAAATAGGGCCAACAAAAGATTATTGCTGCTTTTTACGCAGATAGTAACTGATGAAATGTAACAAACAAAAAAACAGAAATAACCTGATGTCGAGTGCAAACTGTGCGAAGCAAAATATGAACTTTAAAGGGATATCAAGTAATGTGTGCTGTAACATGAGGGGTTAAAATCCATAGTCCAATCTGGGAATAACATGACTCGGAAGTCACTGTAGTAACATATTGTTCAGAGAAGGTCAGTCATGATTTCTGGAAAGAATGCACATCTTTACTGTATACTGCGCCGATGATGTAATCGGTGCATGTGCTCTGATGGAACGTGCCGTTTCTTCAGGAGCATGTGCCATGACGGGAGTGATGTCACGTGGCTCCAGCCAGTCAAAGCGTCGGAGTCCCGGCCCCGGATGAAAGACATGCAAAGATGGATGCAGCCTGCTACGGGGGGGGGGGGGGGGGGGAGGACACGGGCTTCAGTGCGGGTAAGTGTCACATAATGTGCTAGTATGCGATACAAACTACCACATTATGCCTTTACTTTGCAGGGAGGAAAAAAAGGGGAAAAAAACTCTGAAGTCTACTTCCTCTTTTATACCCCAGACACACGATCAGAAAATCGCAAAATACCTCTTTCGAATCGATCGTACGATAATCTGGTCGTTAGTACAGAGCTTTCGAGAGCCGATCATGACAGTTCATCCGATATTATTCTATCGGACGTGCACACATTTTATTTTTTCCGTACGATGCCAGATCGTACGATTTTTGTTTAATCAGTACAGCTATCGTTCGAAAATGCAATACAAATGCATTACAACACATGACATCACTTCTGAATTATTTTTTTTCTGTCGTACGGCAATTTTTGTGACTTTAGTAAACTCATCAGATTCGATCTGAGATTGGCATGCAAAAAAAACGGACGATCATTCTTCCGATAATATCATTGTGTGTATGGGGCATAATGCTGCTTCCTCTTTAAGGCTCGATTCACATCTATGCATGTTGCTTTTGAGCGTTTTTGCAGTGCTTTTTGTGGTGCTTGCCACGTTTTTGGACGCGCGTTTTACCGCAATTTTGCCGTGTTTTGCGTTTTTTTAACACTGGTTGCTTAGCAACCAGCTATATACAGTGTAAAAAAAAAACGAAAATTGCGGTAAAAACGCGGTACTTGTGTTTTGGATGCGGGTCCATTGACTTCTATTACATGCAAAACGCTGCATTTTGCATGAAAAAAGTCCCCGACCCTTTCCAAAAACACAGAGGCACAAAAATGTCCCTGCATTTCTGCAAAATGCATCAAAAAACGCATTAGTGTGAATCAAGCCTTAGGCTCTTTAACTTTCTACTGGCGTTTATGAGCATTTTTAGGAGTGTATTACAAGCATTTTGCAGTTTCAGGCATTTTTGTTTAGCCAATAGCAAGTACTAGGGGGGGGGGGGGGGAGAGGGAGAGCATATTGGAGGTGGAGAGCTGCTGTTTGAGCAGAAAACGAGTGACAAAATGCTTGTAAAACTTTCAAGTCAGGCTTTTCTGTTGAAGTCTATGGGGAAAAAAACGCTGGTAATCTGCCAAAAAGAAGCTCATGTACTTTTTTGATGGACAGGCATTTTGCTTCAGGTGACAGAACGCACATATGTGAACAGGGGCCATTGAAATGAATAGGATTTGGCTTGTTGAGTGTTTTAGAGCTACAAACTTCAAGCAGAAAATTGCTTAGGTATGAACGAAGCCTTAGGCTTGGATAAGACATGTCCGGTGCGGTTTTGTTCACCGGTTCAGGTGCAATTCAGGTTTGAAAAAGCGCCACAGAACTGTTTTTACAAACTCACTGAGGCCGGGCTGCAGATATGTGAACCCGGCTCCCTAGAGAAGGCTTCTGGTTCACATGTCATGTGAATTTAATGCGGTTCAAAACACGTCCAGTTCGTATATATGTGAATCCAGCCTAATGAGAACATAGATCCACTTACATTAAAAACTGTAACTGAGACATCAAGAGCTGTCAGAAGTGGAGTGTCACAATTCCCCTCTCTGTGGCCAGCAGTGAAAGAATGATGAGGCAAAACAAGGAAAGGAAGCTCACACGGAGCTGTGTGCTGCAGGGGAGCAAGCTGATATACAAAACCAACATCAAACCCAAACTATCTGCTCTAACTGGACATCCAGGCTATACAGAGCATGCCCCCATCTCAATGCCAGCATGTAACCAGTTTGAGGTTGTGCCTCTCTATCAAGCCAAATAAAAAATAGAGCAACAAAACTTAAATACTGTTGTTACTGATGGGGGCGGAGTAGAGGTCGGGAAGAGGGACCATTTACAGTTTGCACATCACAATTGCCCGCTGTTTTTGCAATTTACCTTAACAGTATATCGGGAGAAACATCTTTACATGAATACAGAGAAACTAACATTCTTCAAATAAGTGATATTAATAATAAAAAGCATCTTCTAAATAATATCTGATAAGTAACCCTCCAATGGTAATAGACCCTATTGTGTGCATGCGATGACATGCAAACGTATGTGCCTGTGGGTCTGTAAGTTTATTGATCCCTGTAGGATACTAGTCTAGTGAGAGCTTAAATTATTCTTATGTTGCATCCTTCTTTTAATGTGTTGTATTGTGTGTGTGTGTGTGTGTGTGTGTGTGTGTGTTGCAGGGTGGATAAAAATCAATGTTTTTTTAAAAAATAAATAAAAAGAATCAGATTTTTTTGATTTCAATTGGATTTTGGATGCTTTTGGAGTAGAAATCTATCTAAAGATAGTTTTCTATTTAAGATACATTAATAATTTAGTTTATTCAGCATGAAATGGAGCTTAGTTAAGTAGCATGAGGCTGTATATTCTGCAAAATTTAAATTTTCGGTAAACTCATTTAATGAGATTTCACAGTAACCATGAAATAAAACAAAGTTCAGACATATTCCTTTATCTCAGTGTTTTGCAAATCTATGTACACTACAAACTGTTTGATTGAATCGGTTCTGATATCGCTGTTTTACTAACCTGACAGCTCATTATTCTAAATGGGAAACCCTCATTTTTTTTTGCAAATACTAAAGATGTTAACTACCAGCAAGAATGAGTCATTATTACAATTAAAGAGCACCTGCCATTTCAGATCCATCATGGCAGCGCCTGTTAGCGGGCATCCACTGACCTGCTGCCACCTTGTCCCTCACCTTGTGTCACTGGCGCATCACCAACCATCCCATTAAAGTGAATGGGACTATCAGTGAGTCAACAGCGGGTCAGAGGAGGAGCCGCTTCGGGACAGAGATGACGGTTGCGCTTTAAAAATTATGATTTAAAGGGGTTGTAATTGTAAACCTTTAAGTTTTTTCACCTTAATGCATCCTATCCTATTTTCGGATCGTGTGTACACTACTTTCAACAGCCGGTCATGACAGTTCATTCGATATTATTCGATCGAATATGCACGAAAATTTTCCTCGTACGACTCCAGATCATGCGATTTTCGTTTAGTCAGTATAGTTGTCGTCTGAAAATACAATACAAATACATTACATCACTTTTTTTTTTCTGTTGTACAAGAATTTTCGTGACTTTATTTACCTATTCAATTTCTACTTGCGACTATTAAGCGAAAAAGGTTGTATGATCTGTCGTACGATATTCGGATCGTGTGTACAGACCATTACAATCACTTTACATTGATTTAAATCAAGCCTTTTTAATAGTAATTTAAATCATAATTTAAATCGACTTGATTTAAATCAAATCCACCCTGGACTGTGTTGTATTGCTTTTTATGGTTTACCACATTGTATTTTATCATTATCTATATGACGCGTATTACTACTTCTAAGATATTATTTATAAGATGCTTTTTTTTATTATCACTTTTACAAAAGATTTTCGTATCTATGTATTGATGTAAAGATGTTTCCCTCTGTATATTGTCACGGTAAATTGTATTACAACAGCAGGTTATTATGGTAAGTGAACTGGTGAGAGTTCCTCCTCTCCGCCCTCCACCCATACCCCCTGTCAGTAATATCAGTATTTAATTTCGGCCCTCCAGTTTCTATGTGGCTTAAAAAAGAGAGGAAGGACCTCAAAACGCGTTGGCATGGAAATGGGGGCATGCGCTGTATAGCCTGGATGTTCAGTTAGAGCTGCACAGAGATTATGATTGCGTGTCTCTGAAGAAGAAGTTATTTCAGTGACTTCTGAGTGTGCATGTTATGTGGTGATTGACTATGGATCTTAACTCTTTATGTTACAGCACCCATTACTTGATATCCTTACAGTTCGTGTTTTACTTTTGAGAGTTTGCGCTTGACATAAGGTTATTTGCGCTTCTTTCTGATTTTTTTGTTTCAGAGCAATTACCATAGAGAACACCATGCAGTCTTTCATCACATTAGCGCTCCTACAGAGGAAATTGTGAGGCATGGATTGTGATTGTAACAAGAAGGTGCCCGTTCCTTTAGGGGACAAGCCAGGTGAATGAATAAATGGACATTGGAAAATGATCAGCCATGACACTACAAACTGCAGCCACAACATAAGAGCCAATCATTACAAGGTAAGGCAAACAAACGACACATGGAATATTAATACACTAATACCTAGTTAAAAACAACAAAAACATTTGAAAGTGTACAATGCCTTTAATTTGCAATATCTAGAACAGAAATGATATTGCTCATTAAAGCGGTTCTGCACACATTTTATTTAGTAAATCTCTTTGCCTTCCAAATCAGGCAAAGAGTACTAAATGAAATGTGTGTTTTTTTTTTTTTCACTTACCTTGTAATCGATGACTTCCGGTGCTCTGTCTCCGCGGGGGTGGGCGGGGTCTGTGCGGGGATCCTCGTCACGACGCACTGTCTCCTGGGATCTGGTGTCATTGATCCCAGGAGCCTGTGCGGGCATCTTCCAAAATCTCGCGAGATTTCGGGCACATCTTCCGAAATCTCGCGAGATTTCGGACACATCTTCCGAAATCTCGCGAGATGTCGGCAGATGTGCCGACATCTCGCGAGATTTCGGAGAACGTGAGCTGCACTTTGCCGTTACTGAGCACGCGCGAGCTCGGCGCAGTAACGGCGGTGCATGCTGGGCCATCTAAAGTGCCTGTGGGGTTTCACATGCCCACAGGCAAGATGGCCCCCAGCAGAAAAGAAGAAGATAAAGAACTTCATCGGACGAAAACCGGCAGCGATCACGAATGAAGATGGAACAGGTGAGTCCCCTAATTTTCCTATTACCCCTTAGCATATTCCCCCAAAAAAAAAAAAATAAATCCCGGTGCAGAACTGCTTTAAGGGCTTGTTCACATATAGTGTGGTGGACGCTAGGGCACAATGAGTTGCATTTACCACAGAGCACAGGCAGGCACCACGTGTCATTGCACAGCAGGGCAGTGCACCACGCTTCTGTGCGTAATGACTGAATTGTCACTTCAAACAAAGAAAAAAAAAATCTCACCGCCCCATCAGTGCAGCCAAAACGGAAAGCTGCCCACACGCTAAAATAGAGCGTGTAGCGTGCGGGCAGTGTGAATGAGCCCTTAAGCTGTGTGCTAATTTTATGTTTCTAGAAAACTATTTTACAAAATGAAAACATGACTATTTTAACTTATTGCTTCTTTCTTCTTTTCTTTTTTTTTATCAATACATTTTTATTGAATATCATTAAAGTGTACATAGTTACAAGTGAGTGTAGGGATAAACAAATCTGTACAAAAGCAACATATCATAGCATAATCAGTCAGGAAGACCATACATTAAGGCTGATTCCCTTTGTAATAATCAAGTAACACAGTAAGAGGAGAGGTACTAGTGTCGGTGTTGGCACCAGTCTGTCAACAGTTTCCATACATTTTCAAAGTGTTGGCTTTTACCTGTTCTAATGGAAAGAGCTTTTTCGTAGGAATGATTCCGCTGGACTAGTAATAAGACTTCCAATCTGTTAGGTGCTTGATACGCTTTCCAGGCGTCTAGCTATCATTGTTCTAGCAACTATGAGTATATGGGTGTTCATCGTACAATAGGGTGGAGGCAAATCATCAATTTGTAAGTTCAGAATTGCTAATGCAGGATTTGGCATACTTCTTGTTTCTTAATGCAATTGTAAAGGCTTTTTTGCTAAAATAATAAACATGGTATTGCACGGAACTGCCCTGAACCCCCTCTTCTGGTGTTCCCCGCCAGCTGTCTCGGCTCTACCCTTTTGTGTATGCCCCCATAACAACCTGAGCCAGAAGTGCTGCCTCTTCCTGTACACTGCACAGGACGTGGCCGAAGACTCTGCTTGGCCACCAGAACAATGGCTGCTGCTCAGTCTTGCACCACTGCCGTCCCGCAATGCGGGGGACCACTGCAAACCGCCCATCTGCAAGAAAAAAAGGGCAGCACTCCGAGGCAGTACAGGGAGCCCACAGGACCATCCAGCAAGGGGCAAGGGGAAGGATCACTCTCAAAGCAAAAAAACTGAGAGGTGAAAACCTTTCATCTCCCAAGAAAGCCCTGAGAGATCATGGCTCCCACCAGAGGAAACGCAAAAAACTGATGGAAGAAACGTGGAGGCCTCCTAATAAAGATTTGATTTGATTGATGAGGTGTTTCCTGTGGGAGAAGCAGCCATGATCTCTCGGGTGCTGTCCTGAAAGACATTTTGGAAAATACTTCTGTCAAGTTTTTTTATTGCTTGACTGGAGAAAGGGAAAAAAAAAATAAAAGCATAAACTAAAGGTCGTCATGTGTTGCAAGTATTTGCTGTGCACATGCAACATGCGATGGTCCACAGGAGCCTTACATACAGTAAATACAAAATGTTGTACAGCAATGGTGAGTGCTCTTCTATAATTTAGAGGTGTAAAGCCTTATATAGAAATGCATGGACGAATGGTTCTTAATTTTTGCAATAATACTAACGCATTTCATGGTTTTAATGTATCCACTTTATCAGGGCTACAACCACTTGAGCTCTGGAAGTTTTTCCCCCCTTCATGACCAGGCCATTTTTTGCTATTTTGAACTGCGCTATTTTAACTGGTAATTGCGGGATCATGCAATTCTGTACCCAAATGAAATTTATATAATTTTTTTCACACAAACAGAGCTTTCTTTTCGCAGTATTTGATCACAACTGTGTTTTTTTTAATTTTTTTATTATATAAACGAAAAAAGAATGAGAAATAATATATTTTTTACTTTCTGCTATAAAACATACCAAATAAAAACATATTTATTTCTTCATGAATTTTGGCCAGAATGTTTTCTGCTACATATCAAAAAAATAATAATCCCAATGAGTGCATATTGATTGGTTTGCTTGATAGTTATAGCGTCTACAAACTATGGTATATACTGTATCTTGGAATTTTTGTTTTATACTAGAAAGGGCGGTGATCAGCGACTTATAATGGGACTGCGTGCGGTGGGCAACCTGACATTAACTAGGGCTGGGGGGGGACGGACTAACTGCCACTGACATCACCAGTGATACTAATACAGTGATTAGTGATAATACTATATACTGTCACTGTACTAATGACAGTGGCTGGGAAGGGGTTAACATCTAGCGCGATCAATGTGGGGTTAAATGTGTGCCTAACAATGTGTAATGTGTGCTGCTTCTTACTAAAGATCTTTATTACCCCATGAATCATTAGCTGGGATCTGGTGACAGACGCCCTCTGTATACAATCACAGCAGGTGATGGCGGGGAGGGGGAGAGGACCGGAAAGTAGGCAGCAACATACCAGTACGTCGATTTGCCTGCATGGGCCACCTGTCACAGTACAGTGCGGGTGGGTGGTTCGCAAGTTGTTAAAATATATAAAAACAATGTATGAATCGCATATAAAAAGGTGATCAATAGTGAAAGATTAAAGAAAATAAAGTAGGTTCCAATTATGTGAACATGGTAACACCTATGACACAGTGATCATATGTGGTCTGGATGCCAAAAATAAGCCAGGCAGATGCCAATCCAGCCTGAAACTACAACACTGTAATTATCACATGCAATCGTATTATTAAAAAATAATGCATTTACATTTTTTTTTTTTATTTTTTTTTTAATTTGTCCATTTCCAAATGTTAAAGCAGTGTTCACATACTTAGACCCCCACACACACTATAAAGCCTCGTACACACGATTTGATTGTTGGATGACGAGCGTTTTTATCAAAAGGGCGTTTGCAGGGTTTGGTCTAGCATACTAACTATCCGCAAATTGTCGTTTGACAAACACGAACGTAGTGACGTACTATGAGAATATGAGGAGGAAGTTCATTTCTCAAGCGCCACCCTTTGAACCCCTTCTGCTAATTTCATGTTAGTAGAAGTTAGTAGAATTTTGGTGAGCGTTCATTCGCGATTTTCAGATCGTACAAAACAAATGCCTTTTAAAATATGTTTGCCATAACTACATCAGTATCACCAGCAAAGCAGCTTCATTATTATCCCATTAAAGAAGATGAGAATGTGCGCTGCATTTCGACATTTCATCAACTGCCACGTCACGAATGTTAATTCTAGATTACGAACAGTAGTTTACAAGACCGAACTCTTCCGGCTCGTTCCTTGATTCCGAGCATGCATGCGTGTTTGTACTTTTGACTTTTTTGTGACGATTTCTGTACTGACCATCCGAAAATCAGATGTTGAGTTCAAATTTTATAGTCTGCACATCCAGCTTCTGTCTGATAAAAAAAGTCAAATCGTCTGTCGAATGCACCGTACTAACGATCCGAAAATCCCCAGACAGCTCATCTTATGAATTTTCCTTTCTGATTTTCATACCGTGTGTACGAGGCCTTAGATTTTCTGCAGATTTTTGTCTTCAGATTTACCCAAACTATGTAGTGCAAGGGCCTACCTGGTTGCATACAAATTAAAACTCTTATGCCCTGTACACATGATAGGATTTTCCGACAACAAAACCATGGATTTTTCTCCTAAGGATGTTGGCTCAATCTTGTCTTGCATACACACAGTCACACAAATGTTGTTGGAAATTCCGAACGTCAAGAACGCAGTGGTGTACAACACGTACGATGAGCCAAGAAAAATTAAGTTCAATAGCCAGTGCGGCTCTTCTGCTTGATTTCCAAGCATGCCTTGAGGCGATTCAGTTCGCATTGTAGCGCTATACAAGTTATTCATTCATTCATTCAAGCATGCGTGAGCTTTTGTGCGTCGGACTTAAGTACACACGCTCAGAATTTCCGACAACAGGTTTTTAGAAAATTTGAGAATCAGCTCTCTAATATTTGTTGGCGGAAATTCCGACAACAAATGTTCTATGGAGCATACACACAGTCGGACTTTCCAGCAACAAGCTCACATCTAACATTTGTTGTCGGAAAATCCTATCGTGTGTACGGGGCATCAAGGTTTGACCTCATATGGTTTTGGTAAATCTGAAGACAAAAATCTGCAGAAAATCTAATAGTGTGTATGGGGTCTAAAGCCCCATACACACGGTCGGATTTTCCGATGGATTCTGTCCTATCGGACAATGTTGTCGGAAATTCCGACCGTGTGTAGGCACCATCGGACAGTTTCCATCGGATTGTCCGACGGACAAAGTTGTATCTCCTGCTCTAAAAATTTTCCGACAACAAAGTCCGATCACACCAATTCCGATCGTGTGTAGCGAATTCCGACGGACAAAGTGCCACGCATGCTCAGATCACATTACAAGACCAAAGCTATTGGCTACTAGCCTCTACATAGTCCCGTCGTAGGCAACAAACGTCACCACGTTCAGAATGTTTGGATTTTCCGACAACTTTGTCCGACCGTGTGTATGCAACACCAGTGTCGGACTAAATCCGTCGGACCAAATCCAATGGATTTGGTGGTTGGATTTTCCGACCGTGTGTATGGGGCTTTAGGGTGTACAGTGCCCCTTGTGTTTTTTTTCCTTACTGCTTATCCCTGTTGCACTGCAATTGCTAACAATGTAAAAACAAAAAACAAACTATAAGCAATTTTGACCTCTGAAATCCTGTCAAAGCACATGCTACAAGGTTCGTTGGCTAGAACACCTTCTTCTTTGTCATCATCTAAAATGTCTTTCTTTTTGTTATAAATATAAGAAAATATACATTTAGAATACACATAACACCAAATAAATAAGACTAATAGGTTTCAGCTTGTTTGTTTTGCTCAGTGTTTCTAGGTCATTCGTCTTCTTTTCCGGTTCTGTAGGTATTATACTCTCCTGTGCTGTCTGTAAACTTCTTGTAGTGAGTTTCTCAGGCTAATAAAATATGTGGAATATAACCATTTTTCCTTGCAGCGTGACAGCTGTGCTTGATCAAATATGGTTTGAGTTAGAAAGAATGTCTAAACAAAATTAAATTTGTACAGTGAGCAATGTCCTTGTATTTTCTAGAATTTCTGCCACGCAGTCTTCACTATTTAGTATGGGCTTTGCTTCTGGTAGAGTTTTGTTGGCTTTGTGAAGTCATTAATGGCAGTTACATTTGTGGAAAAAATGAGTAAGTCAGATGTCTAAGAACTGTGAACCAGCATTGCAGGGTAGGGGAGAGCATTATAGCAGTAGTGACAACACTGCAGTGTTGTCTAGGCACGTTCATAATGCACATTCGCACTTCACTGTTCGTGAACAATTATTGCAATGGCATTTTACATTACTTTGAAAAGACAGTTCTGGAAAACTCCTGCATGCAGGACTTTTGGTGGGCTTTCAGAATATGCACCGTAACCATGGGACATAATAGAGCTCTATGGGAGAGCGCAGATAACCCACACCAAACCCGTGGGTACACTGTGTTACACCTACGGTGCAGTCAAACCGCACTGCATCAGTGTAATGCCCCGTACACACGTTCGGAAATTCAGACGGAAAATGTCCGATCGGACCATGCCCGTGTGTGGGATCCATCTGACTTTTTCCGACGGAAAAAATTTGAGATCCTGCTCTCAAATTTTCCGACAACAAAATCCAATCAGACTTTTTCCGATCGTGTGTAGAGAATTCCGACGGACAAAGTGCCACGCATGCTCAGATCAAATTACGAGACCAAAGCTATCGGCTAATAGCCTCTACGTAGTTACGTCGTACGCAACGAACGTCACCACATTCAGAATGATCGGATTTTCCAACAACTTTGTCTGACCATGTGTATGCAACACCAGTGTCGGACAAAATCCGTCGGAAAAAATCTGACGGATTTTGTGGTTGGAATTTCCGACCGTGTGTACGGGGCATAAGAGGGGCCTTGCACTGGACCTGAAAGATCGCAGCTCCAACTACTATCATGATTGTTAGCTTCCCCAACGTCCCTTCAAGTATAAAATATGCATGCTTACATCCAGGTACAAACAAATATTTGCTATAATGCAGCTCTCTCATAGCACAAATCCAGCATTTTCTTTTGTAACTTGCCTAGATACGCTAAGGGGGATTATGAAATATGGAGTAGCCCAATTCTGGAGCAGTTGTGCATGGTAACCATTTAGCTTCCATCTTTAGCTTGTTCAGTTAGGCTTTGAAAATCAAAGGTAGAAGCTGATTGGTTGCCATGTACAACTGCTCAGGATTCTGGCTGCTCTAGTTTTGATAAATTCCCCTCTAATTGTCTCTGTGAGGCTACATTCACACCGACAATTAGGGCCTGTGCGAATTGTAGCAGCACAAATTACAGCTGCTGATAAGATCGGCTAGGGGCAGCCGCTAGCCTTGTTAAATATAATGACAGGTAGGTGACAGCCGCGGATCTCAGCATAGCCATTGATTATTTGCGATGATTGCTGCTGGATGCACACAGACTGCCTAAGCTGCAGGTAATCGCTGGCCATGAATGGCTGCAGCCACTGGCAACCTGTCATAGCAGGGATGTGCAGTCAGGTGAGACAGAACATTAAAGAAAAAGATTGGGTTTGAGGGTCGTAGATCGGCGACCAGGGGCCACAGAGACCCCAAATTTGGAGAGAAGGTAGATGAAGACCTATCCCACCACTGGGGCTATTATCATCTATGGTTCTGGAGATATGGGGCTCCTTGTGCAGCCTGTCAGAAGCTACATACAGAGCAGCCAGTTTAAATACAAGCTGGCACACTTTGTTTGCAGCAGACTGAGAGGATGGGCTCACAGTGCCTCTCCTCACTTCCTGTCAGAGGCACTGAGCTTAATGGATAGCTTGGAGTCTTGGGCCAATGGTAAAGTACCATTGGCCCAAGCTGTCCAGGTAAAATGCTGCAGTGGAGGCTGTCCTCTCACTGCAGTGTCATAAAAGGTTATAATCCCATGTTTTTCTCACACAGTTGAGAGGGAGAATGAGAATCTGTTGCTAAAAAGGTACAAGGTAAATCATATATTTATATGCTATGTGTTATAAAATAACAATTTATTATTTATCTATTTACTGTGAAATTACTGGTTTAAAGTTATAACTTCAAACTTCAGTAATTTGTTCATTAAGCCACCTGCTTGAGTACAGTTTTTGAAAATATAGTAAATTACCTTTTAAAATACTATATAATAATTATTTGTATATTACTTACTTATGGTAATTACCCCCTTGCCACCCAGGTCAATTCTGACACTTCTCTCCTACATGTAAAAATCATTTTTTTTTGCTAGAAAATTATTCAGAACCCCCAAACATTATATATTTTGTTTTAGCAGATACCCTAGGGAATAAAATGGCGGTCATTGCAACTTTTTGTGTCAAACGGTTATTGCGCAGCAATTTTTAAAAACGCATTTTTTTTTGGAAAGAAACATGGATTAAAAAAACACTAAAGTTAGCCAGATTTTAGAATTTTTTTTTTTTATATACTATGAAAGATGATGTTATGCCGAGTAAATAGATACCTAACATGTCATGTTTTGAAATTGTGCACACTTGGGGAATGGCGCCAACATTTCAGTACTTAAAGCAGGTTACATGTTTAGAGTTACAGAGGAGGTCTAGTGCTAGAATTATTGTTCTCGCTCTAACGTTCGCATCGTATGTAACCTGTGTGTATCTGGCTCTGATACTAGCCAGTACCTCACCAGCCACTGACCTCACCGCACGTCCCTGCATTATAGTGAGCCGGTCGAGTGGCTGCACCTAGCCACTCTCATTCACAGCTGTAAACAAAAGATTTCTGCCGCTACAATTCACATCAGCATTATTCACTGGTGTGAATGTAGCCTAATGCAGCCTTGATACTCATACAGGGAGGCAAGTTCTTGCACTAGAGACTGGGCACCCCAGCCAAATCCGTGTGCATTGGATAGCCAGTCTTCTCAATGCACCTCTCCATAATTCTCCTCTGACATCAATGCTGCATGAAATAGGAGGTGTGCTTCAATAAAAGAGACAAACTAAGGCAGCCTATACATTAGCTTGACAAATACCAGACACCAGGTCACCACGGCAACTAGAAGTTACGTCATGGCACCTGGGCTTTTGTCAGCCCATTCACTGTTCCATGCCCACCATCCTCACTCTGAGCATTAGCCTGTCACTTCTTGCATTGACTGAACTCCTGGTGTCCCAAATTGCCTGCTCCGCTACAGCTTTCCTTGTTTGCCGGCAGCAGCGTGTGGGTGGGTTAGCGGAGTCACGTGACCAGTGGTGGAGTGCAGTTCAGCCAAACTGAGGGAAGGGTCACATCTTGCATCACTGAGCCGGGATTGGAGCTTAGTTGGTCAGTGGTGGTAAAGAGGAAGGGGGGAGCTTTCGTGGACCCGCCTGCAAATTGAATGTGTAGGTGCTACTTTGCTGCTGCACAGTTCCTTTACCTGTGAGCTGAGCTGATGTTTTGGGAATGTCTCTTTGCTAAATGTGGATGTCTCTTTGCTGGATGGGGCTGCCTCTTTGCTGAATATATGGGGCAGTCAATTTTCTCTCAGATGCCTATTGCCAAACTCCCCGGACATGCAGTTTTGGGTGCCTGGCTCCTAACTTTTTTTACCTGGCTCTTAGATTCAAAGCAAGTTTGGCGAGCCCTGTATTAGTTTTTTTTTTTTGTTTATCCAGTGGGTTGAATGAAAAAAAAAAAAATTATCCCTACCCAAACATTCAAGGTGGATGGGGGAATCACTCCCACTCAGCTATTGTGTTCTGACGGTGGGCCCTATTGCCAACGGCACTGATCGTGCAGAAATTTCCCAACAGACTGGTTGTAAAGAAGTCGATCAGTAGATCAAAGCCAAACCTAGAAGAGATGTTGGCACATTGCTGGATGGAAGGTGAGTATAGTGAACTTTTAGTTTTGCTATGGATAAAAAAATTGTACACTTTTTGTGCAGAAACACAAGAAAGCCATGGTGGTAGTTTTTCTCTTCGTATGGAATGAATCCGTAAGATAAAACATCTGTACGCATATGTTTGAAAGAAACTTTGTGCGGAATAAAGAGAAACAAGACAGGAAACATTATCCCCAGACGTTTCCTCTGTTCTCATTATACTTTCTAATATAACCATTTCTGTGAATTTTCTGCCTAATATGAAAATAACTGATTCTAATTGCTTTCATTTTTTTCTTTGTGTTTTCCTATTCCTCAAGTGAGAGAGTAAATGTTTGTTTTTGCCTTTTTGTATATTAAACAGTGGTAGGGTCACTATGCATACTTAGACAATTTTCTTGCTTACCTACTTGTCATAATTTACCACTTTAAACATATATTTTTTTGGGCATCAGTTCTCGGTTTATTATATTTAACATTTTGGCAGCATAAATTGAAAGAAAAATTAGGCACCAAGCTTGCCTCTCTAAGGCTCCATGCACACTAGTGTTTTTTTAAGCTCCTAGAAGTTATTAGCATTTTTCACTGCTCCTAGAATCTAAATAGTGTTATCCTCTGTGTCCATGCACAATACTTTAGGCTATTAGCGTTCTTTGAGCTCCAGTGTCTAGTAGCAGAAAAAATGCTTTATTTGAGCTTTTTTTTTTCCCTCAATGTACTGTAAAAACTTAAATAAAATGCTAATGCTTATAAATGCTTCTAAAAGCTACTGCAAGCTGACACGTAAATCTATTATCAGCATTTTTTTTATCCAGTGTTTTTTTTTTTCTAGCATTTTTTGAGCTTATAAAAACCGCTAGTGTGCATGGAGCCAGGAGAGAGTTGCACTGGTATCACCATCACTTAAGCCACATGTACACTAGGCATTAAGGGCTGTGCCAATCCATGGTTTTTGTTCACCCCGGAGGCACAGGTACAGCCTGTGTAAGTCTATGGCAGGCTGAAACCCCTGAACGAATAGAGTCCTAAATGCAAGTGCCACTTGGTACAGACTTTGGGCCTGTCTGGCCGCCATAGATTTCAGCTTGCAATAGACATTTACAGGCAGCAGGACCGGGGTTCAAAAACGCAGGCATTGGCTTTACATATGCCAAACACCTAATGTGTATATGGTAATAAATGTACATACATTTTTCATGTATTTTGCTTACATTTTAGATGCATTTAGACACATTCAGGATCTGTTATCTGCCCCTTGAGGCACAGCTTTTTAGTTTTCTAAAGATACAGTAGCTAAACTGAATAAACCTGCATGCAAGTAAATGTGCAGTGTACACTATACCATTTGAAATCGTTGTTTGTATTTATATGCATTTAAAAAAGTCTTGCGCGTGTAAATGCATATAATTGTATGCCCTTGTGAATAAGACCATAATAGAGTTGTAGCAAAGCAAACCAGTGCTTATGGATGCAGCTGAATTTGAATGGTAATGCAGCTAATTTGATGGTGTATGCCTCTCTCGTGTGTGTGTGTGTGTGTGTGTGTGTGTGTGTGTGTGTGTGTGTTTGTATGTATATAAACTGTATATGTATAGTTTTTAAACTGGCCACATGACAAGTAGGGTTATCTACCTCCTTGCTTTTTCTCTAGTGCTGGGCAATCTGCAAAGATAAAGAGAGCATTGCTGACATGATAACATCAGCAGCTTTCTCTGCAGTCTTTTACTCTTGATTGCAGGGGGCTGTGGTGATACCCACCAAGATTGTGTCCACGACACCCTGCACTAAAAAGGAAGTTGTTTAAATTATGCTGGGTGTCATTCACCCAGGAAGTGGACTGGCTCTGAATCAAAGAGCAGTGAATATGCAGGGGACAGCACTGGAGAGCAAGTATTTTACAGGTGGGCAAACAACCAGTGAGATCTGCATTTTTTTTATTTTCATAATGGTTGGGCTATTTGAAAATAAAACTGGATATGGGCTTTATGTCTTCATGTATTGCAGCAAAAAAAGACTAGTCTCATGTTATTGTAGCTGCTCCTGAATATAGTTTCTAGAGGCATAAATTGCTGACATTTGCAGCTTTATTATGTGAAACAAATGCATTAGTATGACATTAAAACAAGATGATGTATTTATCAGAAAGTAGGCAGACCGTCTAACGTGGCCTTTTTCTTCCAGTAAAAAGCAAAACCAATCTCTTCTAAAGTGCAACAATGAATTTGTGAAGTACAAATGTAACCTGATTATTTTATAAATATTAATTTTCTGGAAATGTTGTGTGGTTATCCTATAAATCGGTGGTTACTTTAATAGTCTATTATTGCTCCTATTTACAACTTGACCAGACTTCTAGGTTTTCTTTTTCTCTATAATTCACATTGTAAATCCTGTTTTTATGCATGAAACCAAGATGTTCTGTGGGAGAAATTGAAACAAGGGTCAAATAAGTTTTGTAGTTGGTTTAGCTGAATTTTTTTTAGCTGAACTGTATGAATGGTTCATATTAAATAGTATGATAGATTTATATGGAGTTATGAACTACATAATGTAATGATGTTGCCCTTTACCTTTTGTCAGCTGAGGCCTATATACAGTACTAAATGCCACCATCAACCAGCTACCAGGGTGAGTACTAGTATTGAGGTATTACTTACACATGTATCCACATGAACAGTAATGTCCTTGCTCTAGTACTAGTAAAAGTCCTAAGAGTTTCATATTCATAAACTAAAGGTTATATTGCTGCCTACAAGAGGACTGGACCCTAGGTCAGGACTGAAGGCCATTCCCTAGGGGCCATAACCCCCCTAGGCATCCTGTTCCACTGGGAAAACACATTCCTTGTTTCTCATTCCAGAGGGTCCCAGGGATGGTGCTTCAGCTTCCATTTCTGCCATTTCTCACTGTATTCACCACACTGTTGTTCGAGTTAAAGGTTATGGTTTTCCCTTTCCCTGTCAAGGCTTACCCTTACAGGGCAGTGAGTGCTTCTTGGGTTTTTAGCCACCTGTCATTCTGTGTCTCAAGTTTATAAGGCTACGACTCATCCCATGCTTTTACCAAGTTTTACTAGGTGGAGGTGTCCTCATGAGCGGATGCTAATTTTAGGTGCAAGGTGTTGCAGGCAGCTTTGTGAGATTCCAGTTTTGTTGTTGTGGGGCTCTGGTTTGCCTGTTTGATTTGCCCCACCATCATTTCTTAACATTCTATGCATTAAGATAAAAAACCTTCTCTGCTGCAGAATCCAGCTCCCCCTTAATCTTACCTGAGCCCGATCCAATCCAGTGATGTGCGCGAGAGAAGCAGCTTTTGCCACTGTCTCCCTCCTCATTGGGCAGATTGATAGCAGTGGGAGCCATTGGCTTCCGTTGTGGTCAATCAAATGCTGTGATGAGAGAGCGTGAGGTGGGGCTGAGTTGCCCAATCTGTGTCAAGCGGCTTTCCAAGGGGCACTCGCCAAAGACAAGGGGCTGGCGGGGATCTCAGAAAAAGGAGGTTCTTGGCTGTTCTGTGCAAAACCATTGCATGGAGAAGGTAAGTATACCATGTTTGCTATTTTTAATAAGGAAAAAAAAAGTTGAAAGTTTAATGTTATTTGAACCTCTTCACTCTAGTTTGCCCTGAATCCAGCAAGGCATTTTTGGTTTCATCGGACCAGAGTACAAGATTAAACATAATAGACTGTTTTGTGTATATTAGTGACATACCAAACCCCACATAAATCGAAAAATACATTTTCAATCCAGGTTGTAACACTACAAAATATGTTGCAGTCCAATGGGGATGGGGAAATGTATAGAAAGCAAAAAATTCCTGAACTGATCCAAACAGAAAATAGGTATCTGTATTATATCAGTAAGCAAAATCCCTTTATTTTTCCTAATATTAATCTACTTTTTATCAAGGCAAATTTCAGCTCTGACTTTTTTTAGAATACTGTCCTCTGTCCCTGATGCTTTCATAAAACAGTCTTCTTAGCGTATGACTGTAACTTGGCTTTGCCTATGAAATTATAAAATAAATTGTCAACTTTAGAGCTTTTATATCTCCGTGATTAATTGTTAACAGAAAGGGTTATTGGATTTTGGTTCTGGCAATTTTGTTTTTGGCTGGCTTCTGTATTTTAAAGCCATTCTCATTTGGTTAGGCAGAACACCACTGTGAAATTCATTGATATCCGATCAATAATGCATAGGACTAAAATATTAGTGCATTTTATTTATTTCATATCAACATTAGCCAACCACATATTGATCCTTACCTGGAAAATGAAGAGCACAGCATCTGTTCCTTGCGTATCTGTTTATTCTGTAGTGTGTTTGATAGGATAGGGACTCATTGCTTAACATTCTAACGCATTGGTTGGTTGCTTCTCTGGGCAGAGAAGAACTAGAGTACCCATGGTATTTAATATCACACACATACTGACTAAGGCCTCGTGCACACTAAACGTTATAAAAATGCCAATAGCGTTGCCCTGTTAAAAACTTGAATTTTGACACTTTTAGTTTTTTTAGCAATTTGCTGTGTTAGTGTTTTTTTAACAAGAAAACAGCTCTCTGCTATTTTTAACTCTCACATTCCCACAATGATTGAGTCTCAAAACGCTCATAAACGGATTGCCATGTTTTTCAGTGTTAGACTGCAGTAGTTCTGGGGGTTTTTTTCCAGCCTGAAAACGCCCCTGCCAAAACACGCTGAAAAAAAACCTATGTGTGCATGGACACATAGGATAACATGCTGGGGAGTTTGCTGGCTGCAGAAAAAAACACCTGACACCAAAAACAGAAGCTGTAAAAAACATCCAGTGTGCATGAGGCCTATAGTCGTTTACAATAACCTGTAAAGGAAACAAGGACATAAAATACATTCTCCTTCATTAAAGACCTTTACAGGTCAATGTAGGTGATAATGTAATTTGGGAAATATAATCCGTTACACTACTCACCATGTTCTCCCATATATTCTGGGAATTAGGAAATTTACTGAAAATCAATAGTTTACCTGTCTTTTTTTTTTTTTTTTTTACAACTCTTGGGCTTTTGCCCAGAAATGACTGAGGTAGGAACACTTCTAGCTGTCCATTGTAGCCAGTGAGAGTCGTCATTTATTTTTCAGTACTGCACTCAAAAATAAAATGAGGCATCTGTTCCATTGCTTTGGGTAACCAAAACTGTATTGAGTAGTAATTCACAATTTAGAGCACATTTATTAAACTGTTGGTATACAGGTAGTAGTGGTGAGGGTTTGCCCAAGCTCAAGCCCACTATTGGAGCTTTCTGTGACAACTGAAGCTATTGTGGCACTCGCTAACCATGGAGCCTTTGCTAATGACACATGCCTTTTCATAAAATGTTTTGTTCCTATATGAAGTTGGCATTAATGAATCCAACTACTAGCAAAGTGGAATCTTCTCATCCTGGCTTGCAGCTATAAAATGGCTTTTCTGCAGAAAATGGTGCTGTGTACTCCAGAGGCAGGGTCATGTAAGCAGTGGCAGAGCATTGGTTAGATGGCTGCTGATTAAAGAAGGGATCAGTGTATAAGCAGAAATACTACAGACTGTCGTATTATTCATCTCCCCTTTTGCAAAGACTGTGTCACCCTCCACTAGGGGGAGTTGTTTCACAACAGATCTTACTGTGATGTTCATTAGCCTGTGTGCTTGCATGGTGAGGCAGAACATCACTTCGCTTTAATCGTTTACTGATATGAATTGCATATCATCATTGATTTTGAACTGTATTTTTGATGATGGTAACTGAAATATATGGTGCCTGGGGCAGGTTATAGAGTGTGTGTATGTGAAGAGTGGGTTCATAAAAGCCATCTGTCTAGACTGCAGACATAAATCTGTAATGCTAATTTTACACATCCCTTTTTTCCAAAAGTAAACATCCGATTTTTTTAAAGTCTACCCTTGTGCTATGTGTTGCTGTGCCTGTGTGTAGGGGATGCTGCCTGTTGTTGAAGGGTTGCTGCCTGTGCTGGGATGTGTTGCTGCCTGTGAGAAGGGGGTTGCTGCCTGTGTGAGGGGTTGCGCCTGTGTGGATGAGTTTGCAGCCTGTGTGTAGGGGTTCTGCTGTGTGAAGGGGTTTCTGCTGTGTGTAGGGGTTTTGCTGCCTGTGTGTAGGGTTGTGCTGCCTGTGTGTGATAATGTGTCCGCCATATCATCTCAATTAATTCACCAACAATGCAACGAGGGAAGCGGGGCGGGGAATACTCGTCAATGAGGAACGTCATGGGCGGGCGACGCGGAGGACGCAGGCGACTTCGACGCGTGCGCAGTGTATATAAAGGCTGTTTGAGGGGCCCCACGTGTTCCCGAACGGAAGTAGCGAGCGCTCTGTACGAAGGTAAGTGTTTTCTAGGATGCATTACTGTGTTTTTTTTTTGGGTTTTGGGCCAGCATTTTTTAAGGAATGTGTGTGTTGCTGCCTGTGTGTAGGGGTTGCTGCCTGTGTGTAGGGTTGCTGCCTGTGTGTAGGGTTGCTGCCTGTGTGTAGGGGTTGCTGCCTGTGTGTAGGGGTTGCTGCCTGTGTGTAGGGGTTGCTGCCTGTGTGTAGGGGTTCCCTGTGTGTAGGGGTTGCTGCCTGTGTGGATGTGTTGCTGCCTGTGTGTAGGGGTTGCTGCCTGTGTGTAGGGGTTGCTGCCTGTGTGTAGGGGTTGCTGCCTGTGTGTAGGGGTTGCTGCCTGTGTGTAGGGGTTGCTGCCTGTGTGTAGGGGTTGCTGCCTGTGTGTAGGGGGTTGCTGCCTGTGTGGATGTAGGCCTGTGTGTAGGGGTTGCTGCCTGTGAAACCACTGTGTGTAAAACTGCCTGTGTGTGTTTGATGTTTTGTTTTTATTTGCACACAGGGGTTGCTGCCTGTGTGATGAGCTGACCCAGGATGATGCCTGGGACAAGTGGTATGTGGAGGAGGAGGAGTGACATGCTGCCAGCGAGAGCCAGGAGGTTGCTGCTGGGCCCAGCACGATTGCCAGTCATCACCCCAGTTGTGACAGTCCCAGACCCAATTAAGAAGTCTACCTCAAGTTTGTGGACCCCTACAAGCCCTTATCAGTCCCCAAGAAGGACTTTTATAGGTGACCAGGAGGATCGACTCTTCCCTCCACCCTTCCCTCCACTCTTCCCTCCACTCTTCCCTCCACCCCCTGAGGCTTGTGGAGGAGGGAATCACTGGAACTAAACAATTCTGGAATTGGCGCACACTTCTACGAAAAAAAGTGTTGGTGTGCGTATACATACATTCTCGACTTGGAAAAACCCCCCCTTCCAGAAGAGGGCTATGGCAGCTGCCGGGACGTGTGCCCCAGCCAGGTTGAGCCTGACAGGAGAACCTCGGAGCCCAGGAGGATGACCATTGTGGAGGAGGAAACGGCACCTGATTGTCCAGAAGAGGGCCTAATTTGGAGAGGGGCCAACGGCACCTGAGGCAATTAGGGGGGGGTTTGAGGGGTGAATTACGAGAATCCACCCGCCTGACCCATGAAGGCCCCACACCAACTTCTCCTCCTCCTCCTCCTCGTCTTCCTTCTCCTCCTCCTCCTCCTCCTCCTCCTCCTACTCCTCCTCCTACCACAAGTCAGCCTCCAAGGAAGCGTGCAGGGAAGACTGCAGGGAAGAGTGCAGGGAAGCGTGGTGCGAAGAGTCGGAAGTGATTGCCTGGCTTCAGTCTGGTCTCACAGAAGACACAGGCTGTTGTAGTGCCACAGCTTGGGGACATAGATGTCATCTGCTGCTGTTCCTGGTCTGTCTGATTCCTGGTCAATCTTCTTGTGCTCCCTATATTGTATGAAATGTGCCCAAGCTTAATTTTTGGCTTCACAAACTTGGTGTCTGCCGTTGGGGCAAAAAGTCTTCACAAAATCTACAAGTGGCTCCAGTGTTGCCTTCCTATTTTGTTTTGCCTTGTTTGTTTTAACCAGAATAAATGGTCATTTAATTTTCATCAAATAATGATATACGTGCTTGTTATTCAAAAACATAGTTTCTTTAGGAGTAGGCAGGTACATGTCTAAACATTCATTTGACAATACAAGTGTAAAGTGCAAGTTCAATGGAACTGCAAGTGCAGTCGCTGGAAAGGTGAGGTTTAAGATCGGAATTAAGGGCAAGCTCTGCTGACTCCACAATTGTATCATGTGTACTAACTAATCCTTTTGATAACCAACAAATAATAAAAAATATCTATATAGAGATATATGTACATATATAATATATAGATATATATATATATATATATATATATAATTTTATTTTTATACACGTATAGATCTATATATCTATATATATTTATATATATATATATATATATATATATGTAGATATCGATATATATTTTTTTGCGCTTATTGAGAAATATAGATATATTTTTCATTTGGTGATTTGGATATCTATATCTATATCTATATATATATATATATATATATATATATATATATATATATATATATATATTATATATATATATATATATATATATATATATATACAAATATATAACTTCACTAAAGAATGCTGAAGAAAAAACGTTCGGGAGTACTCTGCGTGAATATACAAGCAGCAAGGCAAAATCATTCTTCAAGTACGATACCATACAAATCCCGCTGTCAGAAAAAAAAAAAAAAATTCAACAGCGTGACGATTGTGCGAGCTTCAAAACGAAGGCTAGTTTTACCAGACCGAGCGAGTCCGTGACATAATAGCTACTGAGCATGCGTCCTTTTTGGTACGCCGGACCATACTACACACGACCGGATTATCCGCTGGACTGCCAAGTCCAGCGGATAATTTGAGAACAAAACCTGAAACTTTAGTCCGCCGTACTTTGGCCAAAAAAAGTCCGCCGGCGCCTACACACGAGGGGATTATCCGCTGGACTTCGGTCCAGCGGATAATCCCGCGGGATAGTCCCTTCGTGTGTACGCGGCATTAGCCTGTGTGCTTGCATGGTGAGGCAGAACATCACTTTGTGATTTAATCGTTTACTGATATGAATTGCATATCATCATTGATTTTGAACTGTATTTTTGATGATGGTAACTGAAATATATGGTGCCTGGGGCAGGTTATAGAGTGTGTGTATGTGAAGAGTGGGTTCATAAAAGCCATCTGTCTAGACTGCAGACATAAATCTGTAATGCTAATTTTACACATCCCTTTTTTCCAAAAGTAAACATCCGATTTTTTTAAAGTCTACCCTTGTGCTTATAGAATCCTGTAATGTAAGGTTGAATCATTCGTTCTAACACTCATGCTCCCAGCAAAGCAGAGATGTGCTGGAATCCATTGGTCTAGGAATTTCAGAGTGTATGTTTTCCAGAGCAGAGTTTTTAGCCACTGACTTATACTTTATACATAAATGCACTTTATTTTTACCATAGGCATTTCCTTTACTACAGCTACATCTGGTAAGGAGCACGTCTTTAAATTTAGATTGCTTGCATGTGCAGTATAGCAACTTTTAAATACCCAGACAAGTACCCTTCAATTATGAGTAAAACACATTTAAATCCATTCACTTTGTAGTTTCTATTCTACGCTGATATAATTACAGCTACATGGTTGCTTTTAGTTTGGTTTTCATGTGTATACTCTTTGGTGCTGCGGATTTCACCTGTCGGAATGCACTGATTACTGGTTGTTGAGTATATACTTTAGTCTTAAATCTGTTATTAAAGTACAGTGTAATGATATAAAACTGAAATAAAAGGCATCCGAAAAACATTGTATTTAATATGCCCACATAATTAAAAGACCGTTATGAATTTAGAAAATGATGGTAGTCACAATATTAACCTAAGTTTATGTTTGCAAGCTGCTAGATACACATGGGAAAATCCTGCTTGTGTATGGTTTCAATGCACCATTAGGCTGCATTCACACCTGAGCGTTTTGTCGCCTAAAGCCTGAAGCTACAAAACGCTAGAGGGGAAAAAATCCATTATTCTCTATGGAGATGGTTTACATCTCCACTCCAAAATGCCTGAAGTCGAGCGCCTGAAGCCCAAACAAGTTCAGGACCCTTTTTTCTTGCGTGAATCGGGCAGATTTGGGCGTTTTTCTTCTTTTTACATTGGTGACCTTTTGCTCTGCACAAAATCGCGGCAAAACGCGGTAAAAACGCATCGAAGTCGCGGTAAAAAACGCTGAAATTCATGCAAGTTTCTGCCTGAAAACGCTACGGCTCAGGTGTGAATGCAGCCTTAGCAGAGCTTGCATTTTCTTTTATTAGTTGGATTTGTTTCTTTTTTTTATTTTACTGTGCATGTATGTATATATTGTTTTACAAATAAACATTTGATACATGGCAGAAGAGAAGAGATTCTGCTACACCTGTTCTGTTTTAGGACTTTTTCTTCCAAATTGTAATAGTTTTGCCTACATTATATAGCTTAAACTCCTTGGTATTAGCATGTTTCCTGCCTTTCATTACCAGGCCATTTTTCAGTACTGTGATAGTTTGTCTGGCAATGACTCCATATTACAACCTTATACCCAAGTGAATTTTGTAACATATTTTTTTTTTTTTTTTTTTAGACAGATGAGGATGTTGGTAAAAAAGATCAAACCTTTTGAAAAAACAGTTTCCTTCCTAGTACAAAACATAAAGAATGTCAATATATAGTATGTACACCCCCACAAATGACAATTTTTGGAAAGTGGACACCCCAAGGTAATCTAATTTTTTACCAGCGTTTTTTGGAAATGAAGAAACATGCTGGTATTGCAGTGGTTAAATATAACAGTGCGCTTAGTCTTTAGAAGTTTCCCACTGAAGCCAAGTAAAAGGCTTCTGTTATTGTGGAAACAGATTCCCTGTAAGATAAATGGGTTTGTACTGAAATTGCATTGTGTGCAATGGCTAGATATCATAGATAAACCTATATTCCCCCAATACAATCCCACAATTACTGGTTGCCAGTGGCATTTTAATTCTTCTAAACAATCCGCAATTACTGGTGATCAGTGGCCCTTTATTATATACTGTATGTTCATATACTGCGGTTTTCACAGGCCAGATTTCCCTCATATCTGACATTAGCCTTATCTTTTTTCCTGCAACAGCCATTTGTCTTTTGTCTTGTTTACTGTACTTGGTATGTTCCTTTGTTCCCCCTGTTTGTCTCTGGTTAGTACAGTCCCTAACTAGACACTCCCTACCTCTCACTCGATTCCTCTGATTAGTCTTACTTTCTATGTAGAGGGAGGGCTTAGGAAAGTCATTGTCGTCTTACACCTTTTATAAGACTGGAAAAACATTCTCTGTACTACACTTCTCTCATTTAAAACTCGATTGGATTCAATGTCTGTATCTTATTGAAAAGTTAAGTTGCTTTTGGATGTGCTAATGTGACCATGACTCCAGGTCTTTTACAGTCTCTCCATGTGAACTGGATCCATGCATATGCATATATTTGCATTTTGAACAGAATACTTTTATTCAAATAAACATTCTGCAGTAAAGGGTTCCAGCAGCAAGAATCGACTTGTACAAAGTAATGAAGAGCTGTTGGTGTTCGTACTTATCTGCACAACCAGCAGATACCTTTGGTTAGGGATGTTTGAGCGACCCTAGACACAGACAGATGTGTCCAGGGTTAGACATCTGTACTGCAAAATGTGTACAGAACCATTACATATTTACTTTATAGCAGGGGAGGGCTGGCAGCCTTAGGCCTGGGGGGCAAGTCCAGTCAAGTGGCCCACTGAACCACCGAATCAGCCCACCATCACCAGTGCCTATCTGCGCAGCCTCACCAGTTCCCATCAGCTCAGGGACCCGCTGAGCTGGCACAGGCAGCTGCCATCGCTGAGGTCAGAGACCCTGACACCCGCAGCTGAACCCCACATCTCATCTATCCGCCCCCCATTACACCCTATTCAGCCTGCCCCAGGCCAGTGCCCACCTAGTAGCCTAAAAATAGCCCTCAACACTTTGGGTCATGCTGTGAGCTGGCCATGGCCCGTTGATCCTGCTGGGAGCTGGCCATGGCCAGCAGGACCCACAGGCCAGCGGAACGCACAGGCCATGGCTAGCGGCCAGCAGGCTCCCTGCTGTGGGTCAGTGGGTGGGTGTCTGGCTGGCACAGTGCACCCTACTGCAGGTGGCTGGCCTGGCTCCCTGCTGTTAGAAAGTGTCCCTTCCAGGCCCCATTAGAGACTACAACAGAGTCTAATGGGACCTGGAGGGGGGTCTCTCTCTAACAGTGTCCATTAGAAAGTCTCTGTTAGAGACCCCCTCCAGGACCCATTGGAGACTTCAAAGGAGTATAATGGGACCGGGGGGGGGGCTCTTTCTAACAGAGTATACAGTGAACACCTTCATTCACTCTGGTCCTCATGGGACCCCCTCCTTGTGCCATGACTCTCACCCCTGCCCCAAAATCTCACAAAGTAAAAATAAAATTGGCACTGTGTAGTGCTCCTCTTACCTTTTTTAACTATGGGTACTGTAGCTGTGGCTGTCTGGCTCTCGCATCCTCTGTGGCTGGCTCCTGTTGGTGGCTGGCTGGCTCCTGCGTCCTCTGTGGCTTGCTCTCGCATCCTCTGTGGCTGGCTGGCTCCCACGTCCTCTGTGGCTGGCTCCTGTTGGTGGCTGGCTGGCTCCCACGTCCTCTGTGGCTGGCTCCCGCGTCCTCTGTGGCTGGCTCCTGCATCCTCTGTGGCTGGCTCCTGTTAGTGGCTGGCTGGCTCCTGTTGGTGGCTGACTCCTGTGTCCTCTGGCTGGTTCCTGTGGGTGGCTGGCTGGCTCCTGTGGGTGGCTGGTCAGAACCCTGCTGTGGCTGGCTGGCTCCCTGGTGCGGGTCAACATGGGTGGCTGGCTGGCATCCTGCTGTGGATGAGCACAGTGGCTGGTTGGCTCCTGTGGGTGGCTGGCTGGCACGCTGCTGTGGCTGGCTGGCTGGCTCCCGGCTGTGGGTGGGTCACTGTGGCTGGCTCCTGGTGTGGCTGGCTGGTTTCCTGGTGTGGGTGGGTCACCGTGGGTGACTGGCTGGCACCTTGGCCCTGCTGTGGGTGGGTCACCGTGGGTGGCTGCCTGGCACCTTGCTGTGGGTGGCTGGCCTGGCTCCCTGCTGTGGGTTGGTGGGTGGGTGGCTGACACAGTGCATACTGCTGCGGGAGGCTGGCCTGGCTGGCAGGCTGATAGAGGGGGGGCTGATAGAGAGGGGCAGCACTGATAGAGGGGGGGCTGATAGACAGGGGCGGCACTGATAATGAGGAGGGGCGGAACTGATCGAGAGGAGGGGCTGACAAAGAGGGGCGGCACTGATAGAGATGGGGGGCTGACAGAGAGGGGCGGCACTGATAGAAAGGGGGGGCTGATGGAGAGGGGCGGCTCTGATAGAGAGGGGGGGCTGACAGAGGGGGTACACTGACAGAGAGGGCAGGCGCTAACAGAAGAGGTGACTGTGAGGGGGTAGATGAGAGAGAGAGAGAGAGAGACCTCAGAAGAACCACAGAGTGCCAGGCAGAGAGGCGGGACTCCTGCAGCAAGTGGTTGCAATCACCCACAGACCACTCCACACGTGACCAGCTTCGCCTGGCCAATCACAGGTGCCCATGTAGGCCGCCCGCACATGACCCTGTTCGGCCAATCACAGGACGCTCGCATGGACTACATCTCCCAGAATGCCACAGCGTAGAGGCTTTCTGATAGAACACCCCGCTGCGGCCCTGCCCCTGGCCCGACTTTCTCCGAGAAATTAAAAAAAAAAAAAAATAGTTAGTGGGCACCTTTTTTGCATATAAGTTGGGACGGCCTGGGGGGAAATTGCCACCCTGCCCCCCTGCCCAGCCCGCCCCTGCTTTATAGGGAATCATGAGAGAATATGGAGGCCACTATTGCTGAATGCAACTTTTCTTTCCTGTTGATTGATGTTCTGACTTTTAATACCTTCTGAGCTGAAGATCTGGAATAGGTATAGAGAGAAGGATAGAGATAAAGATCTGACACTCCTTTACAGTGTGCTTGTTTTCAGGTCTCTTACTCCAAAAGTACAGCCAGACAACATTTCCAAAAGATGCCAGCAATGGCAGTGAGTCACATACGATTGTCTATCATGTACAAGCCTCTGTTTAAAGGATACGTTCACTTTTACATAAAAAAATAAATGTTTAAATTTTTTTTTTTTTGCAGGTACAAACCTTTACATTTATTTTGCTTTTGTTTTGTTAGGGACCTGTAAAGCATTGCACCCACAATCAGCAGATCATGGGTGTAATGCCACGGTACTGCAACCTGTCTGTGTAGCTGTCTGCCCATACCTCTAATATGATCAGTCAGTTACACCCTGACAGGAAGCTCAATTAATTACCTAGAGCGATCAACAGCACCCTGGTAGTTCATTGAGAATAAAGATGGGCTAGGGTGTGTTCAAACTCCCACATGCCCGATCCTGCCAGGAAGCCGACACTGCATACGGCTAATCACAGGCAGTGAGACATTACCCGGTCTGCAGCTGCACAGATCGGGAAATGTCTCACTGCCTGTGATTAGCCGTATGCAGTGTCGGCTTCCTGGCAGGATCGGCATGTGGGATTTCGAACATGCCCAAGCCCATCTCTAATTGACAGCCACAAAGGATGATGGTAGTTGTAGTTTTCTCATTCACAGAACACTGATACTGGTATGTACTGATATAGGTGTAACATGTTACAAAAGGTGAACTTACCCTTTAAGGGAGCATTTGTGGGAGATAAGAAGGTGGTTTTAGTGTTGGCCTAACATGGAAACAGTGACTATACCACATTGCTGATACTTTAATTGCCTTCCGCTGTGTTGTTAATTGACTCTGCATGTCATTCCACATGTTCTGACCAGAACGTTAAGCATTTTAGTAGTATCCAAGCTGTGTTGCGATAATATTTATAATACTTTTATCATGTATTACGTACTCATATTTCAGTACCTGGTACTTTATTAGAAAATCAAGAGCTGGTAATCCCTCCAATTCAGGAATCAATTATGTGCTTCTTGTTTGCCGACTAAAAAGCCTACGTGTAAGCAGTCATTGGTTTCTGTCATTTGATTCTGACCTTCTCTAGGCAATGGAAGAATCTATAAATAATGAGAATGTGCGTCACTACATGATAATAGAATTGTGTTCTGAGCAATGTTTGCTGCCTTTTCTCTGTGACATTAATACACAAACTCTTCCCTGGTTGAGCCAATGCTCAAGAGTCATTGTTCACTCAGCCTGTCTTATATAGTTATATGTTCTGCCATAATCTAGCCGGATCGCTGGTCAGTTTTGGATTACTGGCCACAGAAGGCCAATGAAACACAATTATGTGTTTTTTTTGTTGTTATTTTTTTGTGGAATTCTGTGTATGTTTTCAAAAGTATTGGTAAGGACATGGTCTATTTATGGTTTTAGTGTGGACTTTGTTGTCTTGTGTTGTAGTCTCCTTCTTGGTGGTTGATATCTCCCTTTCTGTACATGTGGTATAATCTATGCAGGCACCCATGAGCCACATTTATTGGAAGTCATAATAGACTACCCATGGAAGCTTCAATTGTGCTCAGTGAGGCTGACATGCAGTTTCTGCAAAGTGCACAAAGCTTGAGTCTCCATTCAATACCACACACAGCATTGGTATTTGTGTTATATTTTGCTGGGTTCCCAAAATGTTAAAGGAAATTTACATTTTCTTAAATAGAAAAGTAAATATATTCCTTGACTTGAAAAGTAATATTCAAGTGGCTTGCTATGGGGGTACTGGTCAAGAGGGGGGGCAAGAGTGCCAGCAGGGGACCTGAGAAGAAGAGGATTGGGTCTGCTCTGTGCAAAACCACTGCACAGAGCGGGTATGACTTTTATTTTTTATTTTTTTTAAAGCCGAACCTATAATCACTTTCCGCAGCTGATTTACTCATTGAGTATGTAGTTTCATCATCTTGACTGATCCTTCCCATCTCCAGCTGCTGAAATGACTGCTGTTCCAGGTTTCCTGTTTTAGGGTGGCTCCTTTTCTTTTGCAGCATCCTATGGAGCTACAGTACCCTTGCATGAAGGGAATAGAGTTGTCTTCCTACAATGTGTGCATCAATAGAAACACACAGCCCATAGCCTAGAATGACAAGGCACTCCCTCTTCTACCCTCTTTTCTCCAAACTAACAGACTGACTCCAGACTGTGCTGAAGACTTTCAGGAAGGTAGCCCTGAGAGCAGGAGTCAGCAGCATTGAAAGTAGTAAACTGCATGTGCTGGGATCAGAATCTTAACAAATAGTTTACTTGGGAATGGTTATTTTATTGTGCTTAATGTGTTAAACTGAAAAACACAAAGGGGTTTAATATTACTAGGAAACAATGTGGCATCCATGCAGTTTTCTTGATATTTTTTTACATTTTACAAGCAAACTAGCTTTAGTTCAGCAAAGAACAGTATCGCTGTGTGTGTAAATAATTGACTAATTATCTCTATTTTTTGTTCTGTAGATGGCGGTCACCAATTTTTGAGTAAAATCTGCATGTCATGAGGTTATAAAGAAAAAATATCACTTGCCAGCTGCCTCCATCATTGTGAAAATGATTGGAAAACTAAAGCAAAACCTGCTCCTAGCATGCCTTGTAATAAGCTCAGTGACAGTATTCTACTTAGGACAACATGCAATGGAGTGCCACCATCGGATCGAAGAACGCAGTCAGCCAGTCAAAATGGAAATCCCAAAAGCAACATTAAGAACTGAGCAAAGGGTGAACACTAACCTTACCTATAATAAGGACATGCCATTAATATTTATTGGGGGAGTGCCTCGCAGTGGAACTACACTTATGCGTGCCATGCTTGATGCCCATCCTGAGATTAGATGTGGAGAGGAAACCAGGGTCATCCCTCGGATTTTGGCTGTCAAGCAGATGTGGGCACGATCAAGCAAAGAAAAAATTCGCCTAGATGAAGCTGGAGTAACAGATGAAGTGCTAGACTCTGCCATGCAGGCTTTTTTACTGGAAATAATAGTTAAACATGGTGAGCCTGCACCTTATTTGTGTAATAAAGATCCATTTGCTTTAAAATCTTTGTCGTACTTGGCCAAAATATTTCCCAATGCCAAATTTCTTCTTATGGTGAGAGATGGACGTGCTTCAGTGCACTCTATGATTTCTAGAAAAGTTACTATTGCTGGATTTGATCTCAACAGCTACAGAGACTGCTTAACCAAGTGGAACCGTGCTATAGAAACAATGTATAACCAGTGCATGGAGGTGGGCTATGACCGCTGCATGTTAGTACATTATGAACAGCTGGTTTTACATCCGGAACGATGGATGAAAACACTATTGAAGTTCCTCACAATTTCATGGAATGATGCTGTACTGCATCATGAAGATATGATTGGCAAAGCTGGAGGTGTTTCTCTATCCAAGTAAGTGTCCTTTATACAAAATTTGTTTTGTTGTACTGTGATAAACATGCCCTTTCACAATGCCAGCGCCCAGACATCGGTGGTAAAGGGCCGCTAGTTTTAAAGGTGCTTTACTGTGGTTTTTAGCTGCGCTTTTCGGCGCTTTGCAGGTGCCCCTGCCCAAATCAATGGGCAGGGGTGCTCAAAGAGGATGCTTGCAGGACTTTTTTTGACATCCTGCCAGCGCAGCACCCCAGTGTGAAAACACTCAGGCTTTCACACTGGGATTGCAGTTGAGGCTTTTTTCAGGCGCTTTACAGGCGATATTTTTAGCGCTAAAACGCCTGAAAAACGCCTCCAGTGTGAAAGGGTTCTAACAGATTTAATGCAGCCTTTCCTAAGGCATTTAGAATAAAGACCCTTTCACACTGTTAGCGTTGCTGCATTAGCAGTAAAACACTGCTAGTTGCTAGCTGCTGAGGAAGGGGTTTAAACCGCCCGCAAAGCGCCGCTGTCGAAATGCTGCCCATTGATTTCAATGGCAGGGGCAGTTTAGGAGTGGTGTATACACTGCTCCCGCACCGCCCCAAAAATGCTGCTTGTAGGACTTTTTCGTGCCCCAGTGTGAAAGCACTCATTAAGAGGAGCTTTTCAGGTGCTTTGCAGGTGCTATTTTTAGTGCTAAAACGCCTGAAAAGCGCCTTCAGTTTGAAAGTGGTCTAAGGGGGATGGCATCTTATTTTTTTTAATTGGGAAGTTATGTGACAGCCTTAGGCTTCATTTAGAGGTGTGGATGGGGGGGGGGGGGGCGTGTGCAGCAAAAATGCACAGTTTGCTATCCACCAACTGCCCCCCCTTAATCTGCAATAGGCAACAGATGGGGGTGTTTACACTGCAGCAAAATTTACTCTATCGGTCGGCAGGTGGCAAGCCCGCTGAACACTACACACTGAAGCAAATGGGTAAGCGCTACTAATGCCTCACAACTGCGTACAGTGCACAGAGTTGTGGCACATTTGACAAAAATGGGGTTAAAACAGGAGGCGAGGAGGTGTCACATCACTTTCTCACCACCTGTCAGTACCTTCTGAAGCGCAGTCTGAATGCAGACCGGGCTTCAGAGGAAAGGGAGAATTAGAAGCACATCTAAATCTACCCTCAGAATGTTTGTTGTTACTGATTGAATAAAGTCTGTAACTTCACTGATACAGAATTAAAATTAGTACCTTTAGTAAGCTGAGTTATATGGCTTATGGTATATTTATCAGCTCCTGCTAATTGTACTTTTTATAAAGAGCTGAATGGTGTTAAAAACAGTGCGAGTTCCCGAAGAGCATCCCATGCACAAAAGCTGAAGGAAATTAAATTGGAGTTTTTTTCTTACTACTTTCAGCTTTATTTTTCCATTTTAAACTTATAGTGATTCTAAAGGCAATAGTTTTTTTGCCTTAATGCATTCTATGCATTGAAGAGGAGCTCCAGCTATTTATGTGTTCATTAAAAGTCAACTGCTACAAAAACTGTAGCTGCTGACCTTTAATAAACAAACACTCGCCTATTCCACGATTCAACGATATATTCAAATGAGCTGTCCCTTCCCTCTGTCTTCCGTCCCCGGCGCTGGCATCTCAACTGTGGGCACCCAGCTGTGACAGTTGGCAGGTTCATGTGCTTCGGCGCATGTGCAAGCCACCGCTGCATTTTGTGAATGGTCCCGCAGTCATCTGGGACCTGTGACGTGTCCCAGATGACTGTGGGGAGGGAGTGGGAGAGAACGTCTGGTCGGATTGCCTAGGCAATCCAAGCAGAAGTGGGAGCAGAAGTGGGAGCAGGTACCTGTCAAAACCAGGAGGCCTTAATGTGTAACTTCCCCTTTTGGGTGAAGCTTGGCTTTAGGGTATTAAAAAAACCTTCTGCATACAGACTCCCCCACAACCCCCCTAATTACTTGAGCCCAATCTCGATCCAGCGATGTGCACGAGAGCAACAACTCTCTTTCTCTCTCTCTCCTCATTGGCTCAGACACAGCAGCAGGATCCATTGGCTTCTGCTGCTGTCAATCACAGCTAAGGAGCTGTGGGGTGGGGCCGAGACACGCTCTGTCTTATGGACACACATAGGCAGCTTGGGAGTGAGCACGCACCAGTGCCCCCAAAAAGCAAGCAGCTTGCTCTGGCGGCACGTGGCAGGGGGAGAAGCCAGTAGCATCGGTGAGGGACCTAAGAAGGGGAGGATCGGGCGGGACCATTACACAGAGCAAGTAAGTGTGATATGTTTGTTATTTTTAAAAAATAGAATGTGAGTCTTTATTGAAGCAATCCTTTTCCCAGATAGCAAGGATAACTTGCCACAAAGTTGTGGCAGTGTTGAATTGTAAGTCTTGTTAACTTGCTGCACATTTTCACTGGCAAATTGTACACTTGCAGTACACTTTTCCAATTTGTAGCAAATTTGCATGGCAAGTCTCTTGCAAGAGCAAAGTTGCAGTGGTGAGTCTACAGCAGGAGCTTTGCAAGTCTACAGCATGAAAATTCAGCCACAGTGACCCCTGTGGTGGGATGACTATTGTACAACATAACTGAACCAGAACTTGCAGCATTTGCAAAGAAAGTTGATCTGGAGTCATGCAATGCGGACTTGCAGTTGTGCAACAAACTTGTGAAGCCTGGCAAGTCTAGCAATAGCTTAGTAAGTCATTTTCAAACTTGCAGCTCAATTGCTTCCTATCTGGATTGTTTGCTACAGCTATCTTCTCAGTTTCCTTTATTTCGGTGTCTGTCTTAAAGGGAGTTTAGCTTGGAGCAGATGGCATGGAGAGAACACGAAATTGTAAATTGCAATAATCCATATCAGCCAATAGGAGGAATGTGAGAAAATATTGTCAGGGTGGCTGCTGTGGGCCACTGTTTTGCAAATTGCTCTGAACTTTCAACCAAGTCAAAATAATTAAAGGAGTTATGTGAGCTGTGGTCTTTGCACTTTGTATATGCTTTCTTGTAGGTATGGCAAAAACCAGCAACAAGGAGCCTTGTACATTTCAAATTTAAATGTGTGCATTAAGAACCTACAAGATAATCAGATAGATTAGCAGTGCAAGACAAACGGTTCTAAGAGACTGGCATTCAAACCACCTATTAGCATTGCAACACACGAAATCTTACATCATAGTCTCTGTACAGTTACTTGCTGCTAAAAATGTCAATGTAACCTTTAAAATCTGACTTTCCTCTTCTCATCTGTCAAAGGTGAAATATGATTTCAGTGCAAGACTATAATTTTACTATTAATGTGCTAAATGGCTGAGCCAGAGACAGTTTGAAATACAGCTTTAAAATAATTCCTATGTTTATTGATTGATGTTGTACAGCAGATAAATGGGGTTGTAAACCCTTGCGGTTTTTCACCTCAATGCATTCTATGCATTGAGGTGAAAAACCTCTTGTAGTGCACCAGCCTCCCAGAGCCCTTTTATTACTTACCTGAGCCTGATTGATAGCAGAGCAGCCATTGGTTCCCGCTGCTGTCAATCAAATCCAATGAAGCAGGAGAAGGGGCGGAGCCGAGTCCTGCTGTCTGTGTCAATGGACACACACTCAGTGTAGATCCGCCATCTGTTGTGGGGAAGGCTGTTCAGCAACTCGCACCATCCAGAGGTGACTGTAGTAAATAAAGCTCTCCGGGAGCCAGATGAAGTCTCCATAGTGTAGTATTTGTTGGAATTGTATGTTAAAAGCCAAAATTAAAATTAATCATAAAAACATATAACAATGGGTGCCACTGCTGACCGGGTATCAGACATTGGCCTGGCGTCAGCACTACTTTCCCCCAAAGCTTTTCGTCCAATAGGATGTTATCAAAGGGTCCTCTAGTGTCAACCATTAAACTAGTTTATATAGCCTCTCAAAACTGCTCAAATCATGGTGTCTCCTTAGAGAAATTGCAAACAGGAAGTGATCCGTTGGCCATTTTGCCATAGACACACATGGTATCTCGGCCTTGACCCTCTCTTGACTGACAGCCAATGGATCCCACTGTTGCGTCTGTATTCTGTGAGGAGAGGAATACAGACCAGCACCGCTGCAGCCAGGCACAGTGCTGCAGGAAATAAATTAAGGTAAAAAATGGCCTGGGTTTAGAACCAGTTCCAAACTTAGATAAAAAAAATATATTATTGTGAAGTGTCCTTTGTGGTGCTGGCTGCAGTTTTAGTTGACACCTCTGTCCTGAGATCCTCCTCTTCCCCCCCTGTAGCTACAAGTCTTTCCATGCTGCAGGGGTTAATAGAGCCCAGGGAGTTGTCATATGCACCCGTCAAAAGTGCAGACTATGCCCACCAATTCTGCCTACCGCCTCCATTCATAGAAGCTGTACTATGGCTTCCATGAATGAAGTAGTGTAAATGGTGGGCACACTGTATGACAATTCTCTAGGCTCATAGTAAACCCCCTGGTAGCAGAAAACTACAACTGTGGAGATAGGGGATCAGAGGATTTTAACTAGAACCACAACCAGCAGCACAAGGGACACTTCGTCTTGCTATTGGCTGTTGCCACTGCTCAGGGATGGCATACCAACAATGTGTAATCAGTCGCATCGGGGGCCATTGATGACACACTATTGATGTTTACATGTCATCCCTGAATAAGTCATTCATGCGATGCATGTGCAGAATGACTTCAACAGGCATTCATGAATGCCTAAAGGCCAGTAGTTTTGTGCATGCGCCACTACTGCATGAGTGACTCATTCAGGAGTGACATGTAAATATTAGTAGTATGTAATCCCTGATTACACATTGACATTTAAATGTCAACCCTGAAAAGTTGTGGCAGCTAATATAGTTCATGTTCACTGGATGCATGTAAACATTAGCACATATGTTTACATGCATACAGTGTCAAATATGGGATTTACACAGGAACACACATAGAGTTTTCTCATTTTGGTTTATGCAGCTAATTGCTGCAGAACAAACAGACCTGTGTGCATTGGGGCATATGAGATAAATTGTGGATATGAATGCAGAGAATTGTATGCCCATATGCATCGCCCCATAAGAGACGTGAGATCAAAGAGAGAAGAGGTGAGGTAAGGTCATTGGAAGCAGTGTGACTTTTGAAATGGTAAACACAGTGGTGTCACAAAGGAGTGGTTTAATGTAGTAGGAAAACAGCTGGTGATTGCAGAGATGTGTCTATGAACGGCATCCTATGCTATTAGCAGCTTTTTTCCAACACGTACCTACTAGGAGACAAACTCATTTCCTGCTGCACTAGCTTGTGTTTATTTGGCAAGTTTATTTGTGGTATTTTACAATTCCTTATGAAGAAGCTAATAGTTCTGCTACAACATTCTTCAGCAGTTTACAAGTGCTGCAAGTATGTAGTTTTACTGTGTTCCAATTTTTTTTCTTTTCGTGTGTCATTCACAACACAATTATTTCTTTAAAATGGAACTACACTGCTTCTGAGCACCACATACTAAAAACACAATTTATTTAATTTCTAATATTCAAAGCCCACCCATCCATCCATGTCTCAATGCTTTATTTTGCTGAGAAATTACCCCCTGGTATTTCTAGCCGTAGCCATCTTGAGTAAGGGCAAATGATTCATGTAGCATTTACTTCCTGGAATCCAGCTCCTTAGCTCAGGCACACGCATAGGAGGGTGTGATTAGCAGAGCAAACCCCTACTATAGACTCCTGGGATGTTTGACATATTTTGCCTAGGCCTGAAAAAATAATAAGTAACTGAACAAAATGTAAAAAAAAGTTTAAAACAAGTGAATATGATTTACTAGACTATCTATTTACTAATGCTAGCAGCTTAAGTATTAAATGTATTTAATATTAATTGCGAGAGTGAAGTTCCGCTGATTTTTAGTTCTGGTTCACACTGGTGCATGACAATACGTGGCACCCTATTCCTGGCAAGGGAACCGTTCTAATCGTTGCGACTCAAGTCACAGCCACTTTGAAAAAGGTTTCTGCGCTACTTTTTTGCTATTTCATTGCAATTTGCATTGACTTCTGTTAAAGTCTCCTGCCGCAGTGAAGTTGAAGGTCCAAATCACACAGATCTGCAGCTTTGAAATCGTGCTGGAGTAGTGTGATTTCAAAGCCACCCTGGTGTGAACTAGGTCTTAAGGCTGAGCTGAATGGACAGCATCTTTTTTTGTGCTATTATCAAAAAATCTTCTAATATCCTACTTGTGGGTGTTATGCACTTTATTCTGACAGTATGAATAAAGGTGAAAGTAGTCACATTTTGATAAAAAAAAAAACTGTAAATACATTCTGATTAAAAAAACTTATTTTCAATGCAACTACCTGAATTTGTCTTAACGCTTCCAGTTTGTGCAGGAGCTCTGTGTTATTAAGACCAGTAACAGTTGCTTTCTCTTCTTGTGCAGGGTAACTGGTCTTGTCTCCTCCCCCTCCTGTGGTTTTCTGCAGGCAGCCTGTAGTGGGTGGGCCTGATGAGTCCCTCCCACAGATCTTCTCTCTTTACAGACTAAGTGCAGCACAGTAATGTCACTGTTGCTTTTACAAGGTATTAACTGCATTTGCAAATTCTATTGGTTCACACAAAGCTGATATATATCCTGTGTTATTAAAGAATATTTTTACATGGAAGTTTTTCTGCCCATTGTTAAGTTTTAATATCAACTTTCAGCATTTAGACTGGAAAATGGGGGAAGTGCAATCAGGCTCTCTATTTACATGTGCTGACAATATGATATACCGTAGTAGCGTGAGCAGAGGAATGTCATCAATGTATTGCTGCTGCTTTATTATCCAGTTAGCACTTTGGGAGGTTGTTTCCATCAGCTGGCTTAAGGAAAGCTGTGGTGCTCCAGTAAAGATCAAGGATCTAGCTCTGCAGGCTGGCAAGCTTTCCAGACATGCCATGACAAAACTTTCACTGGTACTGCCTGGGCCCCATAAACTGAATGAGGCTTCCTCCACAGCTACCTACTTGCCTACATATATATAATGCCCCATGTACACAGGACGCTTACAACCTCTTCTGAACGATTTAACTTGACAGATAGTAACCCACATTTCAAACGTCCGTTTTGCCGCGTTTACATGCCGCATTTAGCGGTGTTTTGCCGCGTTTGCGTTTAGAAGCGTTTTAAAAAAAAATATATATATATATTTTATTTATATGACCAAAAACGGAAAACACCTATAAACAAAATGCCGCAGGTTGCCGCATTTAGACGCATTTGGCGTCTTAAAGTTTGGCGTCTGAACCCATTTTTTTGCTTTCGAAGAAATGCTGTTAAACTCAATTGCCTAAAAATGGCAATAAACGAGACTGTGTACATGGTCACATAGGTTAACATTGAGTTCAGGAGCAGTTTAAAAAAGCGTCCAATTGCCTCTGAAAGTACGTTTAGCAGCGTCCCGTGTACATGGGTCCTAACAGCTATGGTCTGCTCTGATGTTCACAGCCTCTGGCCAGAATCATCCTCACTGGTGGCGGCTCTCGTGTGATGAGCCCTCATAGATTTGGGTGGACAGTCCCTTTATACTAAATTACCCTGCAACTCACTAACTCATATTACTGTTACTTAACCGTATATCTTTCAGCTACCTATATAATAATATGTAGGTTGTATAGTGCTGGCTCCTAGGTTTTAAAATGTGTCTCCTAGTTCTGGGTGATGCCTGCCTAGGTATGAGGATTATACAGTATGTCGTCTCAGCCTCACCCTGCGCAGAGATTTTCATTTTCTGCGACAATAATCTAAGCATCAAAAGATTGAAAATTATTAGCACTAAAGCAAGTTAACTGAGCAGGTAATCCTTTTTACACACACGCATAATACGACAAGAAAAGGATTTTTAAAAATTTTTCAATGAATCTTACATTTTTTTTTCACATAAATTTTTTTTTGTTATTTCTCTGTTTTTTAATATGAATTGATTAAATAAAATATATGAATTTTATCTTATGCTGTAAAGTTATTGGTACCTGAAAAATCTTAGATTTTTGAGCATTTTTTTGTGTCTTGTCCAATATTGATAAGATGTCTATGAGATCTCCTCCGACCACCCGCTCTTGTGACGCATACATGATTGTTACCACCATGTGTTTTATGTAAAACACATTTTTGTTTACCGCACCTGTTGTGGCAATTCTGACCTCTTAGGCTTTATTCACACTTGCTGCTTTCCCACAATGCAAAAAAAGTAAATGTAAAATGTATTTCGGTGCAGCTCAATTTTTAAAATAGTGCGTGCTCCTTTTTTGTGTGTTTCTCACGCATAGGACAGCCCATTGAAATGAATGTAAAAAAGTGTAAGCGATCTGTCACACCTCCGTGGCATGAGTTGATCCTGAAGAAAATGTCCATCACTCGCTGCCATGCCCAGACAGGATTGTAATAGGAGCTTTAGCCCAGGTTCACACTGAGCTGCGGGAATGAAGCGGAACTTTCAGTCCCGCATGTCAGTCCCGATTTTGGCCGTGATTTCAGAGACATCTGTGCAGGTTTCTCGAAATCACAAAAAGTAGTACAGAAACTACTTTTTGAAATCGGTGCAGCGCCGCAGATGCAGGGTCGCACCGATTACGACGGTGCCATTGACGGCAATTGCCGCCAATTTGACATGTCAACCAGGGCTCAATCTGTAATTAAAACTTTCAGAGATTCAAATCTTGTTTTAATGAAAAATGAAAGAAAAAACAGTGCAAGAAAATATTTACAGAAAATATATTACAAAACAGACATAAGCAATAAGCAGCAGTAAAACAAAAGGGATTCACTTAGGTTTGCCAGGATCCTTGTTCCATGCAGAGCCCAACTCGCAGGATAATCCTATCTAATATTTGCAAGAGTCACCAGCTCTGTGACTATCAGGATTTGTGGTAGTATGTCAAACAAGAACTGCAAATGCAGCCATATCATTTTGCACTTGGAGAGTGTGTTACAGAATTAACACACCCAATAAAAGGGTCTGGGGTGTAATGTGGGTGTGCTGAAGTGGTTTATTATGCTCGAGTGTACACACCCATAATGCCAACTATCTCATATGTGTCTATTTTTCCTACCAACATATTATTTTAAAGTGTTAATAACCCCACAACAGTAGAATCAGTATGTATATGCATTAAAGCATGCTTGTTATACTTATTATGGAACCTAAGGAGTTAATCCTCTTGTCTAAGCCATTGTGTAAAAAGCTGTTTGATCTGGTCTTCTCTGATCCTCCCCTTCTTCCACTGTCCCCAATCCATCTCCTAATAAGACAGAGCCTTTTGGAGTCACTATGCACATGCTCAGTTTGTTGGGTATTGCCAGGGAGATTTTTTTTTGTTTTTTTTCTTGGGATGGTGCATGTGATCAGCACAGAGCCAATCAGCACTGTCCAGACAGAGGGTGAGGGGTCCTGCGGCCTCATAGGATAGTCAGAGGAGAAGGAAAACTCCTCCTACAAGCTTTAACCAGACACTGATTGAAGTCATAAGACTGCTATATACGGCTGATGAGAAAATGTATTTAGCAGTTTGTTTATTAAAATAATTGCATTTCCATGTTGTGTGTACTGCGGGAGACCAGATATAGTGAATGTAGGGTCCTGGGTTTTAGTAACAACTGTAGCTTAGCTCTGAGGAAGGGGGTGTGACCCTAAAACACGTAATGCTTTACCACTTGATGTGTCACAGCACTTGTGTCCACACTATTCTACACTGTGTTGGTTTTAAGGCTCATTGAGAGTTGCACTTTGTGAGTTCCCATTTTTTACTGATTTTACTATTCAAGAAAAGGCATTAGTGTGTGCGCCTTCCATTTTGCTTTGTTTTTCTAATTATGAGTCTATTGCAGACCCTGGAAGTGGATTTATATGACCTGCTGCATACCTTCCTTATCCAACCTCTGTTTATTTTATTACTTGCAGGTACTTGTATAGAACTGTCAAGTTAAGCATTGCTTTACGTCTATATTGCACTCTCTCATCAGTCCCTGCCCTCAAGGAGCTTACAATCTTAGGTTCAGCCAAATGTACATTAAACTTAGACTGTGATTTATTATACTGTACGTGTCACCTTCAGTGGCTGCCCACCAAAGACATGGGATTTAAATCTGACAGTTTTAGTTACCGAGGAAATTAGTGTGGCACTATGTTCAGTACAACTACTCAACCCCTTCACACAGTTCGGGGTTTGTTGGATCTCATCCTTGTCACACTAGGCAATATAAAGTCCAGCAGAATAAGTGTAATACTAATAATTATACCATTGGCTATACAAGTACTACTATTTTACAAAACCATATATTATTGTATCTTTCTCCTTTCTCTATCTATCTATCTATCTATATATATATATATATATATATATATATATATATATATATATATATATATATATATATATATATATAATCTATATATAAAATCCCCCCCCCCCCCCCCAATAATTGCATGTACCTAATGTCACTGTAGACTTTTGGCATAATGACAAAGCAGTTTATTACCTAATGATGGGCAGTGGCATCTGCTCACAGATAATGCAGGAGCTGTTATTTATGGGTTTGATGCTTCTTATCTGTTGTACATTTGTTTACTGATGCACACAGTGTATCTTCAGGTCCTGCTGAGATCTCATTAACCTTCGTGCTATCACTTTTTACTTGAAAGCTGTTGTTATTTCATCTGTAAGTAATGAGACTATCTAAAGTAAAGAGCTGTCATTCTGCATTAAGTAGTAGCTTGTAACATATCATTTTTCTCAGTCATGATGGAGAGTGGACAGCTGGCTGTTTTAGCTTTTATCGGTGAACAAAATGTTTTGTGGAAAATGGAGGTGCATAATATCATTATTTCTCTGCTCAGCCTGCTTTTCCAACAACAATTTGTGCAGCATATTTCAAAAATTCCACTTGAAACAAAGGCCTTCATAAGTTTCACAGATTTGATTAATACAGGGGAAACTCCTAAGTTTCCTAGTAATTGGTGGCTGCCACAGATTTATTGATTATTTATTACACGTTTATTACAATTATTATACACTCATCGGCCACTTTATTAGGTGCTAGCACTGGGTTGGACCCCCTTTTGCCTTCAGAACTGCCTTAATTCTTTGTGGCATAGATTCAATAAGGTGTTGGAAACATTCCACAAAGTTTCTGGTCCATATTGACATGATAGCATCACGCAGTTGCTGCAGATTTGTTGGCTGCACATCCATGGTGCCAATCTCTTCCACCACATCCCAAAGGTGCTGTATTGGATTGAGATCTGGTGAATGTGGAGACCATTGGAGTACAGTGATCTCATTGTCATGTTCAAGAAACCAGTGGTGAGATGATTTGAGCTTTGTGACATGGTGCATTATCCTGCTGGAAGTAGCCATCAGAAGATGGGTACACTGTAGTCATAAAGGGATGGACAGCAACAATACTCAGGTAGGCTGTGGCATTTAAACGATGCTCAATTGGCCCTAAGGAGCCCAAAGTGTGCAAAGAAAATATACCCCACACCATTACATCACCACTACAAGCCTGAACCGTTGATACAAGGCAGGATTGATCCATGCTTTCATGTTTACACCAGATTCTGACCCTACCATCTGAATGTTGCAGCTGAAATCGAGACTCATCAGATCAGTCAACGATTTTCCAATCTTCTATTGTCAAATTTTGGTGTGCCTGTGTGCATTTTATCCTCAGGTTTACCTCACGATCTGGTTTAGGAGCATTTTGCTCCCGTCTATTCAGGAGCTGTGATGCGTGCCATGGGATCTCCTCCTCCCCTCCCTTAGGGTGGGTGGATGCCCTTGTGCCACGCATCGACCTTGCGCCCTCTGCCTTGGAAATGCGGCGTCATACAGTGTGGCACTGATTGGAGGGATGTTTTGGCGTGAATATTGGACAGCCTGTCCATTCGATTGTTGGCGCCTCCCTCCCCTAGTGCACACCTGCATGACGTTGGTGGGCGTGTGGCAGCTATGCCCTTATAGGCCCCATTCTCGAGAGGTGACTCACTTTAGTGGTCCTATTTGCTTTCTATGGCTCACTCATGTATCACTTTTGATTGAAAGTTTCTATGGTTCAATTCCAGGTAGTTTGTTCACTTTTCATCACCACTACTTTTAATTGGTACATGGAGCATTCTCATACGTAGGAGCGCAAGGTCTCTAACATCCACCAGCTCTGTGATGTCATCATGGAGGAGTGGAAGAGGACTCCAGTAGCAACCTGTGAAGCTCTGGTGAACTCCATGCCCACGAGGGTTAAGACAATGGTATCTTTTTTTTTTTTTTTACTAAACCTCCTTGAACTGCATTGGAGATTCTATTATGTATTATGACTACCATTATGTACCATATTACTGATATAATTAATACATTTTATTGTTTACCTATGTGCTTCATTCAAAGTCCCACTGCCCTTTCCCCATTCTCACATATCCATATATATATATATATATATATATATATATATATATATATATATATATATATATAAAAAAACTAATTTGATCAGTTTAGGTAAAAAAAAAACAAACAACAATGAGCGTATATTGATTGGTTTACGCCAAAGTTATAGCGTCTACAAAATAGGGAAAAGATTTAGGGACTTTTTTTTAGTAATGGCGGGGATCAGCAATTTTTAACGGGATTGCAGTGGACAAATTAGACCCTAAGTGACACTTTTTGGTGATCAGTGACGCCAATACAGTGATCAGTGTTATAAAAATGCAGGCACTGGCAGAGAAGGGGTTAACACTAGGGGGCGATCAAGGGCTTAAGTGTTCCCTAGGGAGGTGTTTCTAAAGCCTTGTACACACGATCGGATTTTCCGATGGGAAATGTGTGATGACAGGATATTGGCGGAAAATCCGACCGTGTGTATGCTCCATTGGACAATTGTCGGATTTTCCGCAGACAAATGTTGAATAGCAGGTTTTAAAAATTTTCGCAGACGAATGTGTGTTGTCGGTTTTTCAGAGCCTGTGTACACAAATCCGTCAGACAAAAGTCCACAGTACAAGCATGCTCTGAAGCAAGGACGAGCCAGAAGCAGTCGGTCTTGTAAACTAGCGTTCATAATGAAGAATTAACATTCATGATGTAGCAAATTATGAAATCTCGAAATGCAGCGCACATTCTCTTCTTCTTTAACCGCTTCCCGACCGCCTCCTGTAGATATACGTCAACAGAATGGCACGGGCAGGCAAAAGGACGTACCTGTACGTCCCCTTTAATTTGCCTGCCCGGGGGGCGCGCGCGCGCCGCCAGCGGCACGCGCGCGACCCGGTCGGGAGCTCCGTGACCACGGCCGCGGGACCAGCGGACCCGATCGCCGCTGGTATCCCGCGATCGGGTTACGGAGCGGAAGAACGGGGAGAGGTCTATGTAAACAAACCTCTCCCCGCGCTTCCTACACTGACTGTCAGTGATCGGCGGTTCCCTGTCATCGGGAACGCCGATCAATGACGTCAGACGTACAGCCACGCCCCCTACTGTAAAAAAAAACACAACACGTCACACTGACTCCTCCCCGCCCCCTAGTGGTTAACCCCCTAACTACAACTGTCATTTACATAGGAATCAGTGCTATTTAAATAGCAGTGATTGCTGTATAAATGACAAATGTCCCAAAAATGTGTCAAAAATGTCCGATGTGTCCGCCAAAATGTCGCAGTCACAATAAAAATCGCTGATCGCCGCCATTACTAATAAAAAAAAAAATATTAATAAAAATGCTATAAAACTATCCCCTATTTTGTAAACGCTATAACTTTTGCGCAAACTAATCAATAATCGCTAATTGCGATTTTTTTTTACCAAAAATATGTAGAAGAATACGTATCGGCCTAAACTGAGGAAAAAAAATGTTTTTTTATATATTTTTGTGGGATATTTATTATAGCAAAAAGTAAAAAATATTGATTTTTTTTCAAAATTGTCGCTCTATTTTTGTTTATAGCGCAAAAAATAAAAACCGCAGGGGCGATCAAATACCACCAAAAGAAAGCTCTATTTGTGGGAAAAAAAGGACGCCAATTTTGTTTTGGAGCCACGTCGCATGACCGCGCAATTGTTAGTTAAAGCGACGCAGTGCCGAATTGCAAAAAGGGGCCTGGTCCTTTGGCTGCCAATTGTCCGGGGCTGAAGTGGTTAATGGGATAATAATGAATCTGCTTTGCTGGTGATACTGATAGAGTTATTGCAAATAAATTTTCAAAAGCTTTTTTTTTCTAGTGATAGCAAGAATAATCTTATGCTTTTTTTAACACTATTATCGCGTAGTTTTTAAGATCAAAGATACAACTATGTTGGTGTCTCTTGTCAATTTTACATTGTATTTTTTTTAATGTAACTGTCTACTCCCAAAATGTCATTTGAAGTAAAACACATAGCCAAGTATTATTCTCCACAATTTTTTTATTGTGCATTAACCTCCCTGGCGGTTTTTCCGAGTGTGGCTCGGGGGTTAAATTTTAGCACCATCAGCGGTAACCCAGAGCCACACTCGGGATTGCATTGCAGGATCATGGTGCAGTGTACTTGCCTTGTCCCCAGAATCCTGCGATGTCCCCCCTCTGTGTCCGCGAGCTCTGTCCTCTCCTGATGCCTCTCTGTGCCGGGCTTCTTTCCCTGTGTGTGTTGTGATGCACGGGGGCAGAAAAGTCATAATACATACAGTACACTGTAATCTAACAGATTACATTACTATACGGAATAATTTCACATTCCTTTTTGTCCCCAGTGCTTTGTTCTATGCCCTGCATGCAGTTTTATATGATATATATACTGTTCTTTCTGCCTGGAAACTGGAGATTGTCCATAATAACCAAAAAGTGTCCCTTTATGTCAAAAGTGGTTTTAGACCAGCTAGAAAACGGCAATAGTAAATTAGAACACTTGCAGAATTGAGCGATAGTGAATGTGGGGAAATTTATTTTATTATTATTATTATATAATTTTTTTAAAATTATTTATTATATTATAATTTATGATTTTGTGTTTCAAACTTCATCATACTCGGGATATCTACTAGACTCTTGTTTGGACAGATTTAAGTGTGTTATTGCTAAGAATTTTGCACTCAATAAAATAGTTTGTAAACAAAAAAAAAAAAAAAAAAAGAATTACAAGCCTACCATATAAAACACCAAATTTCTATGCAAAATAATTGTACCGCTTTGAGACGCAAAAATCTGACATATTCATACCGCCAGGGAGGTTAAAAAAAGAAAACAAATAAAATTAGACATGCTATCTGCCAATAGAACTTAACCAAAAAGTGCATTCTATGCATCCAAAAATATAGAAAATATACCAAATCAAATCATTATTCAACCAAAAAAATAACGCCAAAGCAATAACTCCAAGGCCAATAATAAATAACACTTTATCTCCTCTGATTCCGCAACATGTCTGGTTGATGAACGGCCATTCAGAAACAAAGTGAAAAGCGCGAATCAGCACTCGCCAAACTTCTACTAACACGAAATTAGCAGAAGGAGCCCAAAGGGTGGCGCTAAAGAGCTGAAAAACAACGTAGTTTGTCACTACATTCGTATTTGCTGGCCAACAATTGTGTGGCCGTGTTTATGCAAGACAAGTTTTGGCCAATGCCCTTCGGACAAAGGTCCACAGTTTTGTTGGTTAACAATCCGATCGTGTGTACGAGGCTTAACTGTCAGGGGGATGGACTGACTGGGAGTAGGGAGAGATTGCTGTTCCTGATCACTAGGAACAGCTGATCTCTCTCTCTTCTCCCCTGTCAGAACAGGGATTTGCCCTGTTTACATAGGCAGATCCCCATTCTGCCTCTCTTCCCCGCGATTGTGGGTGGCCAGCGGACATCGAGTCCACCGGACCCTCGTGCATGCTCCCGCCCACAGTACCACATGCACAGACCGACGTACAGGTTAGGTTGGTTTGTGCAGCCGAGCTGCCTTGGCACGGTATATATGCGGAAGGTGGTCGGCAAGTGGTTAAAGTGCCTTTAATTAGTTTCACTTTACCATCTAATTACAGGTGGAGAGAATTCCATATTTTAATCAGGTCCCAGAATCTTTGTAGTAATGGGGAAATATTAAGCCTCCTGTAGTCCCGAATACAGGGTGTCACCTGGACTTCCATATGCTTGAAAGAGGTGGTTAACGGTATGGAGCACTGTATGTCCCCTTGAAGTGTGCCTTCAGCATCAATGAGCATGAGGGCCGACTTTGTCCGATTGAACCTTACCTCTTACAGAATTACAGATTTTATTTTATTTTTTTGTACCTGTAAACACCTTTTTTTATTTTCATTTTTACACCTTCACTTCCTAATTCCTTGCTTAGGCGAAGATGACTTATCTGGCCACTGCTGCCTTCTGGGATGTGTGATAAAGACATCCCAGGAGGCAGCAGTGGCCAGATAAGTCATCTTAGCCTAAGCAAGGAATTAGGAAGTGAAGTGTGCAGATAGGTGGTGGATCTTTGCCACCTATCTTTCTTAGCAGAGCCCCTCTGTGTTTCTGGGCAATCATGGGAGGATCCTGCACATATGCAAACATACCATGGGAAGAGGGTATGACAAAATATGCCCCCCTCTGGAATAACAAAAACTTGCAGGAAGTAGAGATGATAGGGAAGATTAGAGAGTGGGAAATAAAAGGGATAGATAAATTGGCTCAGTTGTACGAGGGAAAGGTATTAAAGACATTCACAGCATTGAGAGTGAAATATGATATACCTAAACATTCATTTTATAAATATCTACAAATTAGACATGCTTTAAACAGACAATTCGAGAAACAAGGCCCAATTTGGAACAACTCCCCGGTGTACCAAAGAATAGGCTCCCAAGATAAGAGTAAAGGATTTATAGCAGAAATTTATCCGTACATATGTGAAGGTAGTATAGAAAATCCAGAACAGCTTAAGAGCAGGGGGAAATGGGAGAAAGAATTTGGAACGTTCACAGATGAACAATGGATGAGGATACTGGAGAAAGGACACGTGGTATCGGTCTCGCCTGCTCAGAAGGTATCATATTTGATGCTGCTACATAGGACATATTATACACCTAAGAGACTATATGAGTTTGGGTGAAGAACAGATGCCAGGTGCCCTAGGTGTCAGGATACTGGGGATTTAGCACATATGGTGTGGAAGTGCCCAAAATTGTATCGCTATTGGACAGAAATTCTTAACACCTTGAACACAGTACTGGATGTAAGGCTAGAAATGAACCCCAGATTGTGTATATTGGGATTGGACGAGGGGATAATTGGCGGTCCCTCTGTAGTCAATGTGGTGATGAGAGGTCTTTTTCAGGCGAGAAAGCTAATAGCGCAGAGGTGGCAGGCTGAGAAACCCCCAACGGTAGAAGAATGGATAAGATCAACAACAGAAACAGTATGGAAGGAAAGAACAGTGTATATAAGGAGAGGAAACTTGAGAGAGTTTGAAACTATGTGGAGACCATGGCTGGATAAACTGGAAAACCCATTATGAGGATGGTGGGGATGGATGGGTGGGGGGGGAGGGAGAGGGGGAGAGAGAACATGTCAGGGGTCAAGAGGGAAGGAGGGGAAGGATAAAGGGAGTTAAAGGTTGAAGGGTACTGCTAGTAAAGTGTGAGAAATGGATTTTACTGAAATGTATGTACTATGTAAGTTGAGAATGTATTTTGTACGATAACGAAGAAAATAAATAAAGATTATATAATTAAAAAAAAAAAAAACATACCATGGGTCACTTCTAGGTGTAAGTTTGTCTTTAAAGGGTAAGTTCACCTTCACAGAAAAGGATGTAAGGGGAACTTACACAGGACCCCCCTCTTTACCCCGCCCCCAGTCCCGCTGACTGGATTGCTGCGATTTCCCGTTCTGAGCCCCGTAAAGCTGCGTCAGGGGTCTGGGGCTTAGAAATCCCTGCAGCTGAATCTCCAAAATGTACCCCGTCTGGAGGGATGTTTCGGAGCATTCTAATTGGTTGGCGCAGTCACATGGGCGGCGCCAACCAATCACAACAGCCAGCAAAAATTTGAGAGCATGTTCTCAATTTTTCCGATGGAAAAGGTTTCTATCGGAAATTCGGAAACTTACAATCAACATTGACTGTTTGTAATCCTTGCTGCTAGTAATAGTAAGTAGATACAAAAGTATATATTTACTTTTTGTTAACTTTTTTTTTTTTTTTTTTATATTTCATTACAAGTGCATCCTCCTGCCTGAATTCCTGAGCTAATGGCAGATGGATTGCAGGAAGTAAATGCTACCTGAATCATCTGCCTTTATTCAAGATGACCTTCTCTATTAATGCCAGGGGGCGTTTTTTAAAGTGATCTCTCATTAAAATAAAGCATGGAGACAATGTTGGATGGGTAGGTTTGCTTTAAATGAGGAAGGTACCCTGTGAAAAAAAGGTACCCGTTCCCCCTCCCCCATGAAATGTGGCACCGGAGGGGGGGAGGAAGCAGATAAGCGGAGGTTCCACTTTTCGGTCGAACTCCGCTTTAAGGTCACCAAGGCAGCAAGATTTGATTTTGATACTCATTGGGAAATTTTATTCAATACAGTGAATAGTTTGCATTATGATCTTTCTTTTCTCTTTCACTCACATAGTTGGGTGATGGGTTAACATATGTTACATGCACCTAATTAAAGCTGCTAATTTGTTAGGACTTTCCAGAATTCTAATGTGTTGCTCATTACTATGGGCAAGTGTAACTTAGAATTTGAAGATCACATTGCTCTCTGCCTGTGTGTACACATTATTTAATTAAGTTTTAATCTATTAAAACCATCTGATTTTAGTTTAGCTTAACACTGCTTTGGTAGCAGAAATGATGTTGACCTTTTTAGAAGCAGTGCTAATGTTGCTTGGTATGTAGCTGACATTTTGAATGAGCCTATTATGTTTCTTCTCCTCATTAGTGCACCATTGTATTGCTATTTCTTCTAGAATACTCATGGCAGAATGAAAGGTCTGTCTACATTACATGTAAAATGTATCACAGTTTTCAACACTGGCGGTAACATAAAAGTGCCTATACCCTATTATGCAAATTGTTACCTCATGGAGGAACTCCTGATTCATAAAGAGGTTAAAAATCTATAATTTTAAATGGAAAAACTACAGAAATGTACATAAAACCTTCTGCATTGGAATGGGGGAGTTGCTAATAGGTACTGTGGTATGCAAAAGACAAAAATTGAGCTATAACTTATAAAGACACAAACTAGTTAAGCTTTTATTTTTGTAACTCTTATATATTTATTTGTTACTGGTATTTTTAAAGCACTTTATATTTTGTACATTCACATCCGTTAGTACCTGAATATGACCAAAATCAGCCGTTACAGTAGATATTGGCTGACCTTCGGCCTGTGTACGGGTCCTTGTTTGACAGAAGCTATTCAAACGAGCATGCTGAAAAACCAGCAGCCGATCTGCAAGCACTGAATGGTGTGTTCTGGTGGGGGGGGAGGGGTTAGGGCATGCTCGTTCGAGCGGAGCCAGTCGTGGAGCTGTACACACATGGGCCAACCATTTTTGGCCCTTGTGTACCCAGCTTTAGGGTTAATTTTTTTTTAGTTACCTGGAATTGGGCTTTAATATAATAACTGATATTCATGCAGTTTTTGTTATAGGGAGACACTGTCTCTCAAATATACTCCTGTGTTGTCAACCTGTCACATGGGCTTCCAAAAGAGAATATAAGTAGCCATTTCAACAATGGTTACACACACATTATCCACTGTTGTTACCATCAGGAATGTCTGCTCTGAGAAATGCCACAAAATGACATTGGTGGATGGCATGTAGATCGGAAGTAGCTGCACAGAGGCTGCAATTGATAAACACAAACTCTTTAAAAAAAAAAAAAAATGTAGTTTATATACACACAAACACACTGTCGTTTATATATATATATATATATATATATATATATATATATATATATATATATTTTTTTTTTTATTAGTATTGGGTTTTTATCTACATCTAGTTTAAAAATGGCATCTTTGAAAGCTTTAGAGTACAAAATCACTATAGATGGAGGGAAAAAAAGAATAAAACATAGCCATTAAAACATAAATTGTGGCATTTGAAAAAGTTTTGATTCACTGTCAGTCCTAACTATCTCTACCTGGCATAACCTCCCAACATTACATGTAACCAACTGACATTGTCTGTTCTGGTGTTAGAAAAGTATTTCCCACTCTTCCTTGCGCTAGGTTTACACTAGCATAGAGGAGAAGGAAGGAAGTGCCAACTGAGTGTAGTATCCCAAGGTTTAGGCTGCATTCACACCTGAGCGTAGCTTTTCAGGCAGAAAATCGCGCGATTTGCAGCGTTTTTTACCGCGATTTGCGGCGTTTTTTACCGCGATTTGCTGCGAATTTTGTGCAGAGCAAAAGGTCACCAATGTAAAAAGAATAAAAACGCCCAAATCTGCCCGATTCGCGCGAGGGTCCGGAACTTGTTTGAGCTTCAGGCGTAGGGCTTCAGGCGTTTTGGAGTGGAGATGTGAACCATCTCCATAGAGAATAATGCATTTTTTCCCCTCTAGCGTTTTGTAGCTTCAGGCTTCAAGCTACAAAATGCTCAGGTGTGAATGCAGCCTTAATGTATAAAAACAGGATTAGGAACACTTACAAGAAGTACATGGATTAGAGTTTATCTTTGTGTAGATATCTTAGCTGTCATTATGGTGCGTGCGGTCGGTGTATGTGGTGGTTCCAAACGCTGGATGTAGAGAGAGAGGCAGTTCCTGGAGCCTCGAGCATCAGGAAGTGACAGTGTGGGTCTCTCCTTGGATATGACATCGCTAGAAGAGTCGGAATATCACAGAAAAAGTGTGGAATAGTAGGCTATGCTCTCGGAGCATTCGGCTCCTACTACAGGCTATGATGGACATCAACTTTCTACATTCTATGGTGGACATCAACTTTCAGATATTGAGTAACATTCAGTAATAATTAAATATGGCAAATAATATCTTAATCTAATATATTAATACTAATCTAATATTTCTACACATTGCAATGTGTAGAAATATGTAGAATACAAGTACATTCCCTGCCAGGATGATTTTACTTGGAAAATCAACAAAACAGAAAAAATGACCAAGGATACTTACATTTTGAATGCAGCTGTAAAAACTAGGGGCCTAAGGTCTTGCAGTTTCCCTTGCAAGTTAACCATTTCTATTTATTCACTTAGGCTCCGTTCACATCTAGGGGTTGCTATTTTACATGTGTTTTTCAGTCCTTTTTTCAGGCATTTTTGCAGCGTTTTTGTACAGGAGTTTTGAAGTTCAAAGGGTCACCAACGTAAAAGCATTAAAACGCCTGTAATCTGCCAAAAAAGAAGCTCATGTACTTTTTTGAGCGACAGCATTTTTCTTTAGGTGACAGAATGCTCAGATGTGAACAGGGGCCATTGAAATGAATAGGATTTGTCTTGTTGGGTGTTTGTAGAGCTGAGGCTTAGAACAGAAAAACTCCCAAAAATGCCTAGATTCGAACGGAGCCTTAGTATAGTATGGGACAATATAAGAAAGAATATGATTGGTAATAGGCAAGAAGAGCATGTCTTCCCTCAGGTAATTTCATACATCAAACCCTATGTTTATCATGCAGAGTACTAAAAAAGACATTGTTGTACCGTTTTAGAAATTAGAAATAATTGGTTAGTTTAGTCTGTCTGCGAATACATTGTGTAAAAAATATGATTTTAGTCTGGTCCAGAATGCCAAATTGAGCCTTTTTTTTTTTTTTTTTTTTTTAATCTCTGCCTGGGTAACCTCTTGCTGCTTTTTCTGTGATTTATATACATACACCTCAATCATTGCAGTAGTATGGACATATACATATCTAGATCTGAGATATCTTACACAAAAGAGGTAGTTTCATCTGAAATACACATTTATTGATAGGGTTACATAATATATCCAAATTACACACCAGACAGTATTTACAACACAATGTACAGTAGAAGCAAAGTGATACCCCAGTTCTGCTGCCAGTACGATGATCTATGATCTATGAACTGTGGACTGGTGCTCTAGGCAGGACGTTCAGGCTACAAAATGCAGTACTTGAATCCGAAAAGGGCTGGCGACTCGGATGCTCTTGAATAAAAGTCCTTTAATTAGTTACGTGGGTACACGGGTACAGGCTATGCTGACACGTTTTCGGCTAAGAAGCCTTCATCAAAGCACTTTGATGAAGGCTTCTTAGCCGAAATGCGTCAGAGTAGCCTGTACCCGTGTAACCAAATGAAGGACTTTTATTCAAGAGCATCTGAGTCTCCAGCCCTTTTCTGATTCAAGTACTACAGTGTAGGTCCCCTGGCTTATATGATATTTACAAAGTACCTACAACAGAAGTATAGCGTTAGATTACCTGTTAACTTCAGGTCGGCCCATGGTGACTGCGCTCTGTCCCCACACCAAAGCGAGACTTAGCTTGGTCACAAAGTATTATATCCCCCCCCCCCCTAATTTCTGTACTGTGGCTAATATAATTCTCCCTAATTGGTCACTGTACCTAGTAAATGTATATTGGGCACAGCCTGATTGGATGAGTCAAAGAAGGCTGTTGTTTACTACCCAGATGAGATGTTATCAGGGAAAACAAAAGGCCAACTTTTGAAGTTGAACTAATTACTGTAAAACCAACACAACACTCAATACTCCTTGTAACTGAAATATATTTCTAATTGCAATATTTACAGCTGTTAATGGAGATTTCACATAAACCCATTATGTAACGGCATGCTTTTTCTCCCTTTTTCAACAGAAAAGGAGTTTTGCTTCATGTATTATGCAAGAAGTTGTATCTAATTCCTTTTATCTTTCAGAGACACAATTTACCCATTCAGTTCTAGGAATCCATTCACAGATTGAACCTGACCTTCTATGCAAGTTTATAAAGTAGATTTTTCCCACTGGTTATTCTTTCTTTGTGTTCCCACCTTTAACTTGCCCCATGCCTGTATAGCCCCAGAGACACTGGTCTACTTTCTTGCATTGTTCTTAAAGGAAAAATAGCATTGTTTTTTTAACTGGTTAAGTTCTATGGCCTCCATATCAAAGGTCAGCATCTGTTGGACTGCTCTATTTGGTGCTACAGTTTTTCTCCATTCAGAACCTAGTATGAACCTCTGGGAATGAGCCTCTCCCTTTCCCTTAATTAGGTACAGTTATTTAAAGGGCTACTATAGAGCAGTGGTGGTCAACATTTTGGGTACAGGGGCATCAAGTGTTGCCCCTAACATCACCAAAAGGACACACATTAAATTCAGTGAATATTCATTATCATTGACAGCAGACACACAGCAAGATATAAAGCCATAGCCAAAAGTTTTGAGAATAACACAAATATGAATTTTCAAAAAGTCTGCTGCTTAATTGTTAGATCTTTTTGTCAAATGTTACTATGGTATACTGAAGTATAATTACAAGCATTTAATCAGTGTCAAAGGCTTATATTGACAATTACATGAAGTTTATGTAAAGAGTTAATATTTATTAATAGTGTTGACCCTTCTTTTTCAAGACCTCTGTAATTCGCCCTAGTACTCTCAGTCAACTACGGGCAACATCCTGACTGATGGCAGCCCATTCCTGCATAATCAATGCTTAGAGTTTGTCAGAATTTGTGTTTTGTTTTTTTTGTTCAGCTGCTTCTTGGGGATTGACCACAAGTTCTCAATAGGATTAAGGTCTGTTGAGTTTTCTGGCCATAGACCTAAAATTACGATGTTTTGTTCTCCAAGCCACTTAGTTATCACCTCTGCCTTAAAGGTCCTCCATCATGCTGGAAAATGCCTTTTTCCTCATCAAACTGTTATTGGATGATTGGGAGAAGTTGGTCTCAGAGCATGTTTTTGTACAATTCTTTATTCATGGCTGCATTCTTAGGCAAAATTGTAAGTGAGCCCACTCCCTTGGCTGAGAATCAACCCCACACATGAATGGTCTCAGGATGCATTACTGTTGGCATGACACAGGACTGATGGTAGCACTCGCCTGTTCTCCTGACGAGGTTTTTTCTGGATGCCCCAAACAATCTGATTTGTCAGAGAAAATGACTTTACCCCAGTCCTTAGCAGTCCAATCCCCGTACCCTTTTCAGAATATTAGTCTGTACTAGGGCTGCAACTAACGATTATTTTCATAATCGATTAGTTGTCTGATTATTGTTTTGATTAATCACATTAAAAACCTGGAAAAAAGTTTGGTGTATAATTTAGGTAATTTCGACCACAGTGACGGTAAAAAGCAGAATGGAAAACTTCTCAATTTTTGGACAGTGCATGTAGTTTTTGTTCAGGAATGATATTTATTTTAAGACTGAATTTTAAAAGCAAGTGAAATTTTTGAATGTACAAAGAATATTTGTAAGAATAAACATTCTTGTCCGAAAATCGATATTTGTATGGCCGGCATAAGACATTTAGTAGCAGCAGCAGCATGCTTTTTTTTATTTTTTTTCTAATTCACCTGTAATGATGGCATTTAAAAAAACAAAAAATTGCACTTTTATAGCACAAAAAACGCAGATAATCATTACAATAAGGGATTACAATGAAACTGTGAAAGTAATAATTAGATATTGTGTGTGTGTGTGTGCATATATATTCTATCTCTTATATCATATACGTATAGAATAATAAATATACCCAGAAGTAGGATATGCAGGGTATTTTTACTTGGAGTCTGACATGAAGCTACATGAAGGGTGGAGGAATGATAGGCATCTTTTATATTAAAGTAATGCTGAGACTTTTTTGCATAGATATAATCACTTGAAATATAATGCACAATCAGGGGCGTACCTAGAGCATTTGGCACCCGGGGCGGATCCTATATCTGGCACCCCCCCCCCATTAAAATGTAAAAATACCCCACTGTGCCCCCTGCATACCTCTGCATCCTTCAATATCTCTTTGTCACTACTGTGTACCCCCTCTCCACAACTGCACCTCTGGACCTCTTTACGTTACACAGCACCCTGCATCTCTGGGCCCCTTTACATTACACATCCCCCTGCGCCTCTGGACCCCTTTACATTACATAGCACCCTGCCCTTCTGAACCCCTTTACATTAAACAGCACCCTGAACCTCTGGACCCCTTTACATTACACAGCCACTGTACCCCTTTACATTACACAGCCACTGTACCCCTTTACATTAAACAGCACCCTGAACCTCTGGACCCCTTTACATTACACAGCCACTGTACCCCTTTACATTACACAGCACCCTGCACCTCTGGCCCCTTTACATTACACAGCCACTGTACCCCTTTACATTAAACAGCACCCTGAACCTCTGGCCCCCTTTACACTACACAGCCACTGTACCCCTTTACATTAAACAGCACCCTGAACCTCTGGACCCCTTTACATTACACAGCCACTGTACCCCTTTACATTAAACAGCACCCTGAATCTCTGGACCCCTTTACACTACACAGCCACTGTACCCCTTTACATTAAACAGCACCCTGAACCTCTGGACCCCTTTACACTACACAGCCACTGTACCCCTTTACATTAAACAGCACCCTGAACCTCTGGACCCCTTTACATTACACAGCCACTGTACCCCTTTACATTACACAGCACCCTGAACCTCTGGACCCCTTTACATTACACAACACCCTGATCCTCTGGACCCCTTTACATTACACAACACCCTGCAGCTCTGGACCCCCTGCATGTTACACAGACCCCCCCCTTCAGTGTAGCCACCGTTCAGTGCAGACCCCCTCTTTAGTGTAGCCCCCATTCAGTGCAGACCCCCTCTTCAGTGTAGCCCCCGTTCAGTGCAGACCCCCCTCTTCAGTGTAGCCCCCGTTCAGTGCAGACCCCCCCCTTCAGTGTAGCCCCTCTTCAGTGCAGACCCCCTCTTCAGTGTAGCCCCCGTTCAGTGCAGACCCCCCCTTCAGTGTAGCCCCCGTTCAGTGCAGACTCCCTCTTCAGTGTAGCCCCCGTTCAGTGCAGACCGCCCCTTCAGTGTAGCCCCCGTTCAGTGCAGACCCCCCTTCAGTGTAGCCCCCATTCAGTGCAGACCCCTGTTCAGTGCAGACCCCCTCTTCAGTGTAGCCCCTGTTCAGTGCAGACCCCCTCTTCAGTGTAGCCCCTGTTCGGTGCAGACCCCCCTCTTCACTGTAGCCCCCCCCCCTTCAGTCTAACCCCCCTCCAGTGTAGCCCCCCCCTCTTCAGTCTAGCCCACCCCTTCAGTGCAGCCCCCCCTCTTCAGTGCAACCCCCCCTCTTTAGTCTAACCCCCGTTCAGTGCAGACCCCCCCCCCCATTCAGTACCTCAGATCAGCGCGGCGCCGCGGCACATGCTCAGCAGATCCCCTCCTCCTGTTTACACATAAACAGAGAGGAGGGGAGGCGGCTGCTCGGCTCTGCCTGTGTGACATCCGGGATCACACAGGCAGACAGCCCGCGGCCGCAAGAGTAGGGGCTGGTACCACACACTGGGGGGGTGTCAGGCCGGCACCCCCCCTCCGCGATTGAAGCGGTGGCTGCGCCGCTGGATTAGACAGCAGCGCAAGTGACAGGCAGGGAGAGGCGAGCGAGCTATCGTGATGTGCGGGGGGGGACAGGGGGGGGTGCAGCGTGACACCGCTGCACCCCCCCCTGCACCCCCCCCACATCACGATAGCTCGCTCGCCTCTCCCTGAGTCCCTGCCTGTCACTTGCGCTGCTGCCTAATCCAGCGGCGCAGTGCCACCGCTTCAATCGCGGAGGGGGGTGCCGGCCTGACACCCCCCAGTGTGTGGTACCTGGGGCGGCCCGCCCCCCACGCCCCCCACTTAGTACGCCTCTGTGCACAATACAGGTAAACTTTCACTTTAAATGTAATTGTAATGCCTTATATTAGCCTCCAGCTTCTCTGGGTTCAGATGTCGATCTTCCCTGCACAGAACCCTTAAAGTGATTGAAAGAGCCTAAAAAGAAAACCAATGGAGTCATTATATCTAAGAATTGGTATGCTGCAATATGTTTGCTTTTGGGTTTAATTCCACTTTAATGACAATTAAAAAAACAAATATCCACATGCATTACAACTATGAAGTGGAAGTAAAGGCTAACTTGATAACAGCTTTCCATATGCAATTCCAATGGAATAATCGTAGTGAAAGTAGATTAATTCCATATTAAAAGTGCATCACCCCCATGTTGTATGGATAAGGTTGGCAGCCTATCAAAAGAAATTATCCAACCTAGAGATCATGGAACCAGATCTCTGTGCATGACAGGCTGGGGAGCAGCAACTTCCCTATGTGTTTGATGCGATAAACGAAACAGAGGATACACATGAGCCTGAATTTGCTTCCTGAAGCCGGCTGACTACTTGTCTTCAGAGGAGATATTATATACATGCATATGATCTCTTGGTGGGATCATTTCTTTTGGTAAAAGGCAGGGGCGTACCTAGAGTATTTGGCACCTGGAGTGGATCCTATATCTGGTACCCCCCCCCCCCCAACTTGCCTGGATTCTGCACCCTGTATATAGCACATGCCTGGTTTTTGCACCCTGTATACAGCACATGCCTGGATTCTGCACCCTGTATACAGCACATGCCTGGATTCTGCACACTGTATACAGCACATGCCTGGATTCTGCACCCTGTATACAGCACATGCCTGGATTCTGCACCCTGTATCCAGCACATGCCTGGATTCTGCACCCTGTATATAGCACATGCCTGGATTCTGCACCCTGTATATAGCACGTGCCTGGATTCTGCACCCTGTATACAGCACATGCCTGGATTCTGCACCCTGTATACAGCACATGCCTGGATTCTGCACCCTGTATACAGCACATGCCTGGATTCTGCACCCTGTATATAGCACGTGCCTGGATTCTGCACCCTGTATACAGCACATGCCTGGATTCTGCACCCTGTATACAGCACATGCCTGGATTCTGCACCCTGTATACAGCACATGCCTGGATTCTGCACCCTGTATCCAGCACATGCCTGGATTCTGCACCCTGTATATAGCACATGCCTGGATTCTGCACCCTGTATATAGCACGTGCCTGGATTCTGCACCCTGTATAAAGCACATCCCTGGATTCTGCACCCTGTATAAAGCACATGCCTGGATTCTGCACCCTGTATACAGCACATGCCTGGATTCTACATCCTGTATACAGCACGTCTGGATTCTGCTCCCTATATACAGCACGCCTGGATTCTGCACCCTGTATACAGCACATGCCTGGATTCTGCACCCTGTATCCAGCACATGCCTGGATTCTGCACCCTGTATACAGCACATGCCTGGATTCTGCACCCTGTATACAGCACATGCCTGGATTCTGCACCCTGTATATAGCACATGCCTGGATTCTGCACCCTGTATAAAGCACATGCCTGGATTCTGCACCCTGTATATAGCACGTGCCTGGATTCTGCACCCTGTATATAGCACGTGCCTGGATTCTGCACCCTGTATAAAGCACATCCCTGGATTCTGCACCCTGTATAAAGCACATGCCTGGATTCTGCACCCTGTATACAGCACATGCCTGGATTCTACATCCTGTATACAGCACGTCTGGATTCTGCTCCCTATATACAGCACGCCTGGATTCTGCACCCTGTATACAGCACATGCCTGGATTCTGCACCCTGTATCCAGCACATGCCTGGATTCTGCACCCTGTATACAGCACATGCCTGGTTTCTGCACCCTGTATCCAGCACATGCCTGGATTCTGCACCCTGTATATAGCACATGCCTGGATTCTGCACCCTGTATATAGCACGTGCCTGGATTCTGCACCCTGTATAAAGCACATCCCTGGATTCTGCACCCTGTATAAAGCACATGCCTGGATTCTGCACCCTGTATATAGCACGTGCCTGGATTCTGCACCCTGTATATAGCACGTGCCTGGATTCTGCACCCTGTATAAAGCACATCCCTGGATTCTGCACCCTGTATAAAGCACATGCCTGGATTCTGCACCCTGTATACAGCACATGCCTGGATTCTACATCCTGTATACAGCACGTCTGGATTCTGCTCCCTATATACAGCACGCCTGGATTCTGCACCCTGTATACAGCACATGTCTGGATTCTGCACCCTGTATACAGCACATGTCTGGATTCTGCACCCTGTATACAGCACATGTCTGGATTCTACATCCTGTATACAGCACGTCTGGATTCTGCTCCCTATATACAGCACGCCTGGATTCTGCACCCTGTATACAGCACATGTCTGAATATTGCAACCCCGCCCCCTATCAGGTCAGCTTCCTATACCTGGGTGGTGGTGGACACAGCAATCCCCCTCCCCTTCTCTGTCAGACCAGCACAGTCAGGCTGGCAGGGCAGACACTCTCCTCCAGTCTCTTCTCACAACCCACACCCCCTATTAACTGCTCACCTCGCAGCAGTGGTGGGTGGAGCTAGCAGAAGGAAAGCAGAGACCGGACCAGGCTATTGCCGGGGGTGTTCCACCTGACAAACTATCAAAGGGAGCAGCCAGAGCCAGGGATGCCTTTGGGATGGTGTCACCCCACCCCCCATAGCGACGCCACTCGGCCACTGACACCCCCCAATGTTTGGCACCCAAGGCAGACCGCCCCCCCCCCCATTGGTACGCCCCTGGTAAAAGGGCAACCTTATCCATACAACATGGTGGTGATGCATTTTTAATGTGGTGTTAATCTACTTGCACTACGATTATTCTGGTGGAATTGCATGTGGGAAGCGGGAGTCACTTTCAATTTATGCAAATATATATGTACTGTGGAGCTGTGTTTTATTTTATTTTGTTATTCATTTTTTACATTTGTATTTTTTGAAGAGTTTTGCACATTGCAGCAGTTTTCTGACTTTTTATATTTTTGAGGCCAAGCGCACCTTTTGCATTATTATTATATACTGCATTTGCATGTAGGTGCAGCTGTGCATGGTAGCCAATTAGCTTCTAACTTCAGCTTGTTCAAATAAGCTTTGAAAAAAAAAAACTACCATGCACAGCTTGCACCAGATTTTGCACTCTCCAGTTTTAGTAAATCATACCCATGGTGACCACTCTGCTTCCCAATGGTTAGTGGAGACTGTCAGTGACAGACTGGTCTGACAACTAGCAGCTGTGCACAGTGTCCGCTGCTACCTGTCAAAAGGGGGCTGTATAGGGCAACGTTAATGTACAGATTGTGGGTAGGAAAGGTTTAAACCTCCTTGTTTATTCAGGAATACCTACTACCTATTATATATACCTTGTGTGTGTTTTCCTATCTGTTTTTGCAAAAAAAGCACTTTTAGAATTCTAACTGTAAATGTTGTTCCAGTAATAAAAAAAAATAAAAAAATTTAGAGTGTACATAAGTAATGAAAGCATAATCATAAATCTTAAGCCTCGTACACCCGATCAGATTTTCGGACTACCATTCGTCTGTTTTTTGTTGCATGCTAGTCTTATGTCGGAACTAAAGAGGTTCGTGTATGACAGAATTCTTTTTCAGAAGTGATGTAACGCGTTGAATAGTTTTGTATGTATTCTTTCATTTATGAGCATGCGTAGTATTGATCTTATGATTTTTTTCGGAAGAAAACCGTAGTAATTGAACGAAAATCGGACGTGTTCACATCCAACAAAAATTTTATAGTCTGCAGATCCAGCTTTTGTCATATGAAAAATTGGAATCAACTGTCGAAAGCACCATACTAACGATCCAAAAATCTGTAGATCGTCAGGACAAAATTTTACTTCCATTTTTCGTATCGTGTGTACGGGCCTTTAAGGACCAGCTCACACCAGACCATGGTGAGGGAAACCCACATTTCTTGCGCATTTCCTGCAGAGTGTTCAGAACGCACTGCACCTGCGATCTGCAGCATTGTCGAAGTTAACTTAAAGAATCACACATTATGGGGAAACTCACCTTTAAAACAAAGCCCTCCAGCATCACACTGTCTCCGCTGAGAGGGCTGACCTCTTCCCCCGGTCTTCCTTCCCGGTTTGTGGCCTCCAACTACATGAGTGGCCAGGGGCGCAATGACGTCACTCCTGCATATGTGCGTGGGAGCTGCCGTTTACGGCACAGCTCTAAAGGTCTGGCACTGTATGCCAGACCTGTGGGCTGGGTTCACATTATTGCGAAATGGATGACCGGCTCTCTATGGAGACAGTTCACACATCTCCGCAGCGGCTCCAGTGCAAATTGCATAGTGTGTCTTTTGGTCAGTTTCAGGTCCAAATTTGGACTGAAATTGGACCTGAAACAGTGAATGGAGACGCACTAGACTCCTGCTGTGAGCCGCTGCGATCTCTAGTGTGAACCCAGCCTCAGAGTGCATGTGCCCATGACCTCACTGGCTGCATGCACTTTTAGGGGATATTCACAGTACCTACAGGTAAGCCTTATTATAGGCTTACCTGTAGGTATAGGTGGTATAACAGAGTTTATTACCACTTTAAAGACACCCAAATGCAGGTTGCAAACACACATTATGTTTGCCTGCACTGGATAGCCTGGTCCAGTAGTACAATGCAATCCCGTTGATGTGCATTTTTTAACCCCTTGCCGACCAGCGCACGGCGATGTACGTCGGCACAATGCCACGGCTGGCCAAATGGGCGTACAGGTACTTCCTCTTTAAATCGCGCCATTGTGGGCGCGCGCGCGGCGTGTACTCCGTGACCGTGGGCCCCTTGGACCGCGAGTGTGTCAAGGAGAGGCAGAACGGGGAGATGCCTATGTAAACAAGGCATTCCCTGTTCTGCCTAGCAACATGACAGATCTACTGCTCCCTGTCATCGGGAGCAGTAATATCTGTCATGTTCTAGTGAGACAATCCCCCCCCCCACAGTTAGAATCACTCCCTAGGACACACTTAACCCCTTGATGGGCGATCAAGGGGTCGTGTTTAACCCCTTCCCTGCCAGTGAGATTTACACAGTAATCAGTGCATTTTTTTAGCACTGATCGCTGTATAAATGACAGTGGTTCAAAAATGGTGTCAAAAGCGTTCCGATGTGTCCGCCATAATGTTGCAGATCGCCGCCGTTACTAATAAATAAAAAAATAATAAAAATAATAAAAATGCCCTAAATCTAACCCCTATTTTGTATGACGTTATAACTTTTGCAAAAACCAATCAATAAATATGTAGAAGAATACATATCGGCCTAAACAGAGAAAGAAATAATTTTTTTGGGGGGATATTTATTATTGCAAAAAGTAAAAAATATTGCTATTTTTTCAAAATCGATGCTTTCTTTTTGTTTATAGCGCAAAAAAATAAATCCAGAGAGGTGATCAAATACCACCAGAAGAAAGCTCTATTTGTGGGAAAAAAAGGCCGTAAATTTTTTTTGGGTGCAGCATCGCACACGACCACGCAATTGTCAGTTAAAGCGACGCAGTGCCGTATTGCAAAAGTGCTCTGGTCAGAAAGTGGTTAAAATAGTGCATGCACTACTTTTGGTGTGTTCTGGCTCAATTTTCAGCCCATTCAAATTAATGGCTTGAAATCGCACTGCACCCAAATCGCCTATTAATCGCACAGTGGTGACAGGTTCTCTCGTGGAGACTTTGAATGTTTAAACTTTAAGCACAATTCCAGGTAATATATTGACTTTTAAATAGCATTTGAGCAAATTCCGATTCTGTAACTCTGCTTTTCTCTAATTACACATGTACTAACTATACTGGTTGTATATCTTTTCTTGGAGTAAATACAGTAATTTATAGGTGAAGGATATAAAAAAAGCTCTTAAAACTACTTTGTTCACATCGGACAAAAATGCATGCGTACCAGACATATACTGTATGATGACAAACTAAATATTGGGTTTGAAAGTTCTTTTTAACTATATGAGATTTGAGGTGCTCTGTTTTGTCTATAGCTCAAATCTGATTTTTACATTTCCCTTTTATATTTGCACTGTCTGAACTGTATAATGAAGCATTTTACAGCAGAGATAAAAGCACAATTCCTTCTGTTGTATTTGGAGAGCTGTGCTGTCGAATGTATTTTCTCTCAAGTGTTCTAAATCCTTAAGGGATTTCATGATAAATGTGGCTCTGCTTGTGTTGTCTGATGAATTCCTGTTATTTTATTCAAATATTGCAATGAAGGAAAGCCGTGAGACCAGGACACTGGCAGATGTTTTTCTTGATAATTAGGATGATTTGAATCACATAATGAAAGCAGGAAAGTTCCAGAAAATTGCATCCTGTCAGTGAATCATGCTTATGGTGTTTTTACAACCTTTAACCCCACCGTCACTGGCTTTTATAGCAAGAGAATGCAGAACACTGCTTTCCAGACACTTAGGGTGACAAGTTTTACTGACTGGTGAGGCAGTACTCTTCTGTAAGCAGATAGATGCATTCCCTTTATATGGGCAGTAAAATATATGGACAGTTTTATTTGAGCTTAAAGTTTTTTGTTTGTTTTTTTGCTCTTTTACAGTAGCTTGAAAAAGTATTCATACCCCTTGGAATTTTCCACATTTTGTCATGTTACACCCAAAAATATATTTTATGTGATAGACCACTAGCACATAATTGTGAAGTGGAAGGAATGATAAATGGCTTTCATTTTTTACAAATAAATATGTGAAAATTGTGGCGCGCATTTGTATTTAGCCCCCTTTACTCTGATACCCCTAATTAAAATCGAGTGAAACCAACTGTCTTCAGAAGTCACCTAATTAGTAAATAGAGTCTACCTGTGTGTAATTTAATCTCAGTATAAATACAGCTGTTCTGTGTTAAAGAACCTTAGTGAACAAACAGCATCATGAAGGCCAAGGAACACACCATGCAGGTCAGGGATAAAATTGTGGAGAAGTTTAAAACAGGGTTAGGTTATAAAAAAATATCCCAAGCTTTGAGCACTGTTAAATCCATCATCTGAAAATGGAAAGAGTATGGCACAACTTCAAACCTACCAAGACATGAACTAAACTGACAGGCCCGGCAAAGAGAGATTAATTAGAGAAGCAGCCAAAAGGCTAATGGTAATTCTGGAGGAGCTGCAGAGAACCACAGCTCAAGTGGGAGAAACTATTAGTTGTGCACGCCACAAATCTGGCCTTACTGGAAGAGTGGCAAGAAGAAATCCATTGTTGAAATAAAGCCATAAGAAGTCCCGTTTGCAGTTTGTGAGAAGCCATGTGGGGGACACAGCAAACATGTGGAAGAAGGTTCTCTGGTCAGATGAGACCAAAGTTTAACTTTTTGGCCTAAAAGCAAAAAGCTATATGTAGCGGAAAACTTAACAATGCACATTACCCTGAGCACACCATCCCCACCGTGAAACATGGTGGTGGCAGCATCATGTTGGGGGGGGATGCTTTTCTTCAGCAGGGACAGGGAAGCTGGTCAGAGTTGATGGGAAGATGGATGGAGCCAAATACAGGGCAATCTTAGAAGAAAACCTGTTGGAGTCTGCAAAAGACTTGAGACTGGGGCAGAGGTTCACATTCCAGCAGGACAACAACCCTAAACATACAGCCAGAGCTACAATGGAATGGTTTTAGATCAAAGCACATCCATATGTTAGAATGGCTCCAAAAATGGCCCAGTCAAAGTCCAGACCTAAATCCAATTAAGAATATGTGGCAAGACTTGAAAATTCTTGTTCAGAAGCTCTCCATCCAATCTGACAGAGCTCAAGCTATTTTGCAAAGAAAAATGGGCAAAAATGTAAATCTCTAGATGTGCAAAGCTGGTAGAGACATCCCCCAAAAAGATTTGCAGCTGTAATTGCAGTGAGAGGTGGTTCTACAAAGTACTGACTTAGGGGGGCTGAATACAAATGCACGCCACACTTTTCACATATTTATTTGCAAAAAAGTTTGAAAACCATTTATCATTTTCCTTCCACTTCACAATTATGTGCCACTTTGTGTTGGTCTATTGCATAAAATCATAAATAAAATACATTTACGTGACAAAATTTGGAAAATTTCAAAGGGTGTGAATACTTTTTCAAGGCACTGTACATGATTGTTTTAGAAACTTTTCAGAGTTTAAGTAATTAATGTCTAGTTATGTTTACATTAAAGTAGAACTATAGGCAAAACTTTTTTTAAATTTTGGATAGAGATTCAGATTTTTTTTCGCCATCTGCATCCTATTGCTGCAATTTTTCCTTCACTTCACATAGCCAAACAGGAAGTGAGCACAAATCCCTGCAAATTATGGGGAATTTCTTGGGGAACCCAGATCTCCAGAACTAGTGTCTCCATTGGGGATAACTCAAAATTTGGGATTTTCTTTTACTTTCACTTTCAATGATAATAGTAAACAAGGCAAATAGAGAGGATGAATCTCCTTAACAGGGGCACAGACAGCAATGAAAGCTGACAAGCTTTCTAAGGCCCCTTTCACACTGGGGCGGTTTGCAGGCGTTATTGCGCTAAAAATAGCGCCTGCAAACCGACCCGAAACAGCTGTTGCTGTGTCTTCAGTGTGAAAGCCCGAGGGCTTTCACACTGAAGCGGTGAGCTTGCAGGACGCTGGAAAATGTCCTGCAAGCCGCATCTTTGGCTCGCTGTAGGAGCTCCTATAGCGCCCGTTCCCATTGAAAACAATGGGGCAGCGCTCTGAACCCGCCCGCAAAACGCCGCTGCAGCGGCGGTTTGCGGGCAGTATTAACCCTTTTTCGGCCGCTCGCGGGGGGTAAAACCACCCCACGAGCGGCCGAAATGCGCTGCTAAAACAACAGCCAGCGCCCCCAACGCCCCAGTGTGAAAGTAGCCTAATACTTCTGCAGGCTATCCAAAATGAAAAAAGCGTTTTGCCTTTAGTTATACTTTAACTATTGATGACATTATGTTGGCATATCTCTTGCATAGAGCCATGGTTAGGTTTAAAAGATTTAAAAATATAACTTCATTTTCACAATAAAATCTGTAAATATTATTTCTCCCACCTATCCCTATTTCTGTGTTAAAACATACCCAACTTTCAATGTGAAAGCCACTGCCTTTCACCCTGCATATTCACAATCTCGCCTGTAAAGAAATTGGATTGCTGAAGACCTCCTTTATAAAGTCGTGCATTCACCCTGCAGCCCCATAGAGTGTAATTGGACCCTGCTAAATTTCTCCAGGATGGGAGTTAAATTATACTGCAAATAATCTTTCAACCTTGGGTATATCCATATTCTTAAATATTTAAAAAATGTCACTACCTTTATTTGTTGGGCCTCCTTTCGCAAGTATCACAGGGTGCCTTGACGAGGCCTTGCAGCTTTCACATGCGTTTGCAAATGTGTGCTAACTAAACCCCTGCTTTTAACAGACGGTTAGACAGGCTAATTTGGTTGGTCAGCAGGCTGGTTGGTGAGTTAAGCTATGCAAGTGTTTTTGTCTTTCATATTAAAACTGAATTCATCAAGTGGTAATAGGACCGATTTGTCCCAATTAATAGTAAAGCCTGAGAATGAGACAAATTTTGTTATAAGGGTCATTAACCGCTTCAGCACCTGGCCATTTTTCACCCTTCCTTACCAGAGCACTTTTTGCGATTCGGCACTGCGTCGCTTTAACTGACAATTGCGCGGTCGTGCAACGTTACACCCAAACAAAATTGACGTCCTTTTTTTCCCACAAATAGAGCTTTCTTTTGGTGGTATTTGATCGCCCCTGCGGTTTTTATTTTTTGCGCTATAAACAAAAGAAGAGCGACAATTTTGAAAAAAAAAAACACAATATTTTTTACTTTTTGCTATAATAAATATCCCATTTTTAAAAAAAAAAAACGATTTTTTTACTCAGTTTAGGCCGATACGTATTCTTCTACATATTTTTGGTAAAAAAAATCTCAATAAGCGTATATTGATCGGTTTGCGCAAAAGTTATAGCGTCTACAAAATAGGGGATAGATTTATTGCATTTTTTTTTTTTTTTTTACTAGTAATGGCGGCGATCTGTGATTTTTTTTTCGTGACTGCGACATTGCGGCGGACACTTTTGACACATTTTTGGGACCATTCACATTTACACAGCGATCGTTGCTATAAAATTGCATTGATTACTGTGTAAATGTGACTGGCAGGGAAGGGGTTAACACTAGGGGGCGCTGCAGGGGTTAATGTATTCCCTATATGTGTGATTCTAACTGTGGGTGGAAGGGAACTTAAGGGGAGGAGACCGATCATGTGTTCCTCCGTACTGGGATCACATGATCCGTCTCCTGCTCGCTGACAGGACGTGGAGCTGTGTGTTTACACACACAGCTCCACGGTCCCGTTGTTTTAACGGGCAATCGCGGGTGCCCGGCGGACATCGAGGCCGCCGGGCACCCGCACCGGGTCCCGAGCAACGCCGCGGGGGCGCTCGTGCGCCGCCGGCGGCGCGCGCGCGCGCCCCCCAGGCGGCCGGGAATGGGAGGACGTCATATGACGCCCACCCAGGATGGTAGATCCACCTTGTGGGCGTCATATGACTATGGGCAGGTATTGAAGGGGTTAAGGATATCAAGGAATTGTCCGTATCACCAAGGAACAACAATTCGTAGTTCGCATATGATATCTTTTCATTCCTTGCCCCTCTAATAAACCCACAAATATCCTCCGATTGTCGAACCGCTTCTGCTTGCGGCTCCACAACCAGTGCAAACAATAATGGGGATAATGGGCACCTTGTCTGGTACCTCTTGATAATGAAAAGAACTCTGTCACTACCCCATTAATTTGCATACAAGCCCTTGGGTCAGAGTATAGAAGCTTGATCCATTGTTTAAAGTTATGTCCCAGGCCAAACCTATCTAGTACCTCCCACATGTATGACCTCTCGACGCTGTCGAACGCTTTCGCAGCGTCCAGTGACAGAATAGCCCTCCTCCCCAGGTTGTCTGCTGGTAACTGCATATTTAAGAAAAGTTTTCTCCAAATTGATCGATGTAGACCTAGTATGTATAAAACGAGATGGATCTGGATGAATCAATCCCTGCATGACTCTACCCAATCTAGCTGCCGGGATCCTGGCTAGAATCTTAGCGTCCGAGTTTAATAACGATAACGGGCGATAAGATTCCGGAGCCAAAGGATCCTTATCTGTCTTTAGTAACACTATAATACAAGCTTCATTCATAGAATCCCGAAGTTTAAAGGTTTCCCATGCATGGTTAAGTACCTTCAATAATTCCGGTAACAGAATATCCCCATAGAATTTATACACTTCTGATGGTAACCCGTCTAAACCTGGGGCTTTATTATTTGGGGCTTCTAACACTGCCCGTCTTATCTCCTCCAGAGTCAGAGGGACAGTGAGTTTCTCTCTAGCCACACTAGAGAGCAAAGGCAGATTTAAAGGGTCCAAAAAATCTCTAAAAAGTGTCAGAATATTCAGCCTTGCTATGATACAGATCACTATAGAAGGAGAAAAAAAGTCTTTAATTTAATTATGATTATTTGTAATCTCACCCCTATTTTATGAATGGCGGAAATACTTTTTCTCCTGAGATTTTGCTACTACAGCTAGCATATGACCTGGTCTCTCCCCTTCCTCCCAGCCGCAACATCTGGAGAGAAAACGGACCTTATCAGCCTTATCCAATACCAATCGTCTATATAATTGTTGTGTATCCCTCCAGGCGCAGCGGTTGGGGGTGGTAGGGTCCTGTATATATTGAGCTTCCTTTTGCCGAACCTCTGCTGCTAATAAAGATTCACTTTCCAAGTTCAATTTTTTTTGGACACTTATTGCCTTCAATAGTACCCCCCTCAAAAAAGCCTTCATGGTGTCCCAAACCACCTGGCTTGAAGCAGAGTTCTCATTAATGGTGAAGAACTCCCCTAGAGTTCGACTCGTTGAATCTCCCTGTGACATTTCCTTTAACCAAAAAGCAGGGACCCACCAATTACGCTTCATCCTAGGCTTTGTTTTATTTAAGGAGACTTAAGAAGTACTTTAATTGAAAAAACTGAAGTTAGAAGCTGATGGACCAGATTTTGCACTTTCCAATTTTAGTAAATCCATCCCTATGGGTTTTTTTTTTTTATCTACCTTGCCTTTATATATTTTTTTTTTTACAAAAGTATCTAGCTTGGTTTTAAAATGGTCTTATATATGTATGTGTCCCATCTGTTTAAAACTGTGCAGGGTATATGCATTAATAATTTACAAATAACTACATCTGAACTATTGTCCTAAAGAGAGTGTTTAATTTTTTTGTCTTTGTTTTTCTCCAGGGTAGAGAGGTCCACTGATCAAGTCATCAAGCCAGTCAACGTGGAAGCTTTGTCAAAATGGGTGGGGAAGATTTCTCCAGATGTTTTGAGAGACATGCCAGTCATTGCACCAATGTTGGCCAAGCTTGGATATGATCCATATGCCAACCCCCCCAATTATGGAAAGCCAGATCAGAAGGTCCTTGACAATACAAGACGGGTGAGTTTCATAACCCCAATAGATTAGTAGTTCTGCCTTCACTCATTTTGCTGCATGCTTGGGTCTGGTCCGTGACAAAGCAAGCATTAATGTCCTGAGAATTAGCATGACTGCTGATTGCATTTTCAGAAGGAAGTCAGAAGATGTCTGTCATGGCAGGGCTTCTTAATGTGGACTGAAAAATATTAGGATCCCTAAAAGGTGTAAATGTGTAGGGAAATGGTGACTTGCTTTGTATGTTTTTTTTTTTTGCTGCAGTATTTTGTGTTCTGTACTTGGACTGCTTTATAGCGAAGTTTCAATACTAAAGATGTATTCTGATTAACTAAAGTAATTTATATTCCTATGAACTCAGTAGCTAATGTAGACTTTCCATGGCAACAGTATTTTCCTTTCACTTCCATAGAAAGGCGTATTACATCACACAGCCTTTCATTGATGGAAGTGCCTTGTGTTTTGTCAGTGTCATCATGTGTTATGGTTTCAAAGCTATTGAAGTCTACTCTGTATTGTTTTATATCCTCTATCCTTCATTTAAAGGGGAATTCCAATTTTGTTGTACAGAACCCCCCTCAAAAAAATGATTTCCTGCTTTTGTGATTGGCTGAGTGAATTTTTTAGACATCTGCAGTAAGATACAAATGTGATTATAGGCATTGTCTGCAATAGGAATGTCATTTTTGGCCCATCCATTTACTATAGCCGGTAGTACTTTATTCTGATGGTGGGGAACTTTCTCCATTGTCAGAATACAACAGCTGTGCAGGAGGGATTCCTTCATCCACATCGTGATGAGGGAATCGATTCATGGGGGGGCCCATGCATGGCCTGTCTAATCTGCTCAAATGGCCCCCTGTGTAATGTGTGGGTGCTCCAATTGGGCATAGTGTGGCAGTTTAGTGAGACTTAATGCAGATGTCAGGGAAGTTGAGTTTCTGTAATAAAGATGAGCTAAATCTGTTTAAAATGTCTGATGGTTTACTTTAAAGTAAATATTACCTTTACTCACTAAAAGTGCTGCTTGAAAGCAGGCATCTCCTTTTGTGTACTCTTCTGTCTGCCTACCTGCCAACCTACTGTAAAAAGAGAATGCCCTTATGGAGTCTTATTGAACAGGGAGTAAGCCAATAGGGTGGGACTTTGGCCCCAAGTCAGTTCTCCATAGGAAACTGAAAGCAGTCTTGAGGACAAATGTTTAGAAAGGAAGGTAATTATAGTGCCTAATTTTAATTTCCATTATAGTAAATTACACATTTCCTTTTAAAGTGTTTCTAAACACTTTAAAAACATAAAATATAATATATTTCTTAGAGTATTATCAGTCCTTAAAAATGTGGTGGCTGCATTTGTTTCTTTTTAGGCTTTTCCCCTTGTTCCCCCCCCTGTTCTAATTTTTTTAACACGCTTCCTGTCCCTGTATGGCTACGGTTGCTTCTCCACTGTATCTAGGGAGAAGCCATGATTTCCACCAGGCTACTTCCCTATTTTGGACTACTAACCCCTCCTCATCTCCATTACATAGGGAAATTTTTGTTTGTAGTTCACAGTAGGTTGCTGGTAAAACTGATTGTTTTATATGTCAGTTTAGGTTACATAAATTTACACTGGCATTCTGGCAAGATTAACTTTGTTATTATCTTACACAAAATATACTTAGCCTGAAAAAAGAAAAATAATACAGGCACTACATATAAGAACCGGTAAGCTGCTGAGAGAATTACTTTAATGTAATGATTTCAGTGAACATTGGAAAGGGGAGCTGTGAAAATAACACAGATACCTCCTAATGCCTATATGAACCCATTAAAGTGTAAGTCCATTCATTACTTTTTTGTTTAATTTTACATAGAATGGGTCAGGTTTGGAAACCCTGTTTAGGTTTATTTTTTACAAACAGTACGTATATATATATATATCTCTATCTCTATCTCTATATATCTAAGGGCTGTAATGTAACATACGCACATGCCAATTATCAGTTTTTAATTTCTGAAAAATAGTTTTATGTATATATTTTTCAAATTTTACTTCACCAACTTAGACTATTGTGTTCTAAACCATCACATATAATTCAGATTAAAAAAAACAAATGTAACAAAATAGGTAAAAAGCCAAGGGGGTGAATACTTTTGCAAGACACTGTATATTTGTGTGTAAATTGCACACATTTCTGCACCCGCACACAATGTGGTGCGGCACAGAAAATGCATGGAGGTGCCATCAACCCTTAATCGCATCCCCGCGCACTAAAAAACGCGGTGCGGATTCCTGCATATGGGTATTGCATGGTGTAAAATCTGCAACAGCAATAAAGAGCTCTAAACCTAAACAAGGAACACCAGACCAAATTCATAAAGGAGTTCAAAACAGCTTTAATGTAATGTCTGCATATTTTAAATGGACTAAGGGAAGCCAGACAAATCTTAAGCTTCCTGCTTGAAAAGAAATCAGATGCGGCAGAATTATGTGGATACATTGCCTATAACAAACCAGCTGGTTTGGTCAATATTCAGTATGTTATAAACAAATATATTTCATGAATAGTCAGTATATTATAAATGAGTATAGTTGTTCAATGATCAGTAAATTTTAAATGGTAAAAAAGTTTGGCTGGATTGACTGTTTAAAGCTGAATTCCCAGAGCTTTTCCCAGAGAAGGACTTTAACCACTTAAGCCCCGAACCATTTGGCTGCCTAAAGACCAGAGGACTTTTTACAATTTGGCACTGCGCTGCTTTAACCGTTAATTGCGCGGTCATGCAATGCTGTAACCAAACTAAATTTGCGTTCTTTTGTTCACACAAATAGAGCTTTCTTTTGATGGTATTTGTTTGACTCTGCAATTTTTATTTTTTTTTTGCGATTATAAACGGATAAATACCAAAAAATTTGAAAAAAAATTATATTTTCTACTTTTTGTTATAAGAAAAATCCAATAAACTCAATTGTAGTCATACATTAAGGCCAACATGTATTCAGCCACATGTCTTTGGTAAAAAAAAAATGTCAATAAGCATATATTTATTGGTTTGCGCAAAAGTTATAGCGTCTACAAACTAGCGTACATTATCTAGAATTTAAACAGCTTTTAGTTTATGACTGCCTATCTCATTTATTGAGGTGCTAAAATGGCAGGGCAATACAACCCCCCCCCCCCCCCAAATTACCCCATTTTGGAAAGTAGACACCCTAAGGAAATTGCTGAGAGGCATGTTGAGCCCATTGAATATTACATTTTTTTTTGTCCCAAGTGATTGAATAATGACAAATAAAAAAAAAAAGTTGTCACTAAATGATATATTGCTCACACATGCCATGGTTATATGTGGAATTGAACCGCCTGAATTCTCAGATTCCCTGTTGGGACAGGAGAGCCAGAGAAAACCATGGAAGATGGTGGGAGGGGGGGGGGGACATTCCTTCCCACTGCTTGTAAAAGCAGTCTAGAGGCTAATTAGCCACTAGGATTGCTTTAACATGAAAGCCGACCGCTGGCTGAAAAGAATGATACCAAGATGATGCCTAAACCCGCAGGCATCATTCTGGTATAACCACTCAAAGTCCAGCAACATACCAGTACGTTGTTGATCCTTGTTGGGCATATATTGTAATCTTTTTTTTCATGCAGTCAGTGGGCTGAATGGAAAAAAAGGGATTGATCGGTGAGTATGCCCAACATTAGAATACCTCCCTTCATCCACCCACTTCTAATGATGGGCATACAAGAACTATTTTGTTTTTAACTGTGGTGGTGAAATCACCTCCTACAGCGCTGGAGTCACGGCTTTATGTATCGTGGGAGCAAACGCTGTTGCTGTCAAGATAAATAAATCCGCGATGCAACTGAATGGCGTACCTGCTAAGCAAATGATGGTTAACAATACAACAAAGTAACATTACAGTATAACAGTAAGACATACCATACCTGCAAAGCAAATACAAAAAAAAAACACATAGTAAAAAATAAAACATTTTTTAACGCAATCTGTGCCTAAAATATATATATGTCGAAGTATGAGGGCATCTGCCCCAAAAGTTAAGAGCAAACCCCTGCTGCCCCCATGCCTGCCCGTGCCATTCTGCCGATGTATATCGTCGTGAGGCGGGCGGCAAGTGGTTAAGGAGGTTGTAAACCCTCATAGTTTTTTCACCTTAATGCATTTCATTCATCAAGGTGAAAAACCTTCTGTAGTCCGGCAGCCCCCCAGCCCCCCCGTTTTACTTACCTGAGAGCTGTCATCTTCCATTCGGGAATGAGCACACCTAGCTAGCTGGTGTCTTGTGTCCTGAATGGATATATTGATAACGCAGCCATTGGCTCCCGCTGCTGTCAATCAAATCGTATGATGCAGGGCCAGGAGGCGGGGCGGAGTCCTGCATTCTGTGTGAATGGACACAGATGCAGGACTTGGGAGTGTGCCCGCATGGGTGTCCACCGTAGGAGAGCCTTCTCCAATGTGGACACTCGATGCGGGGAGGAGCCACCAGTGCCGCTGAGGGACCCCAGAAGAGGAGGATCAGGGCCATTCTGTGCAAAACGAACTGCACAGTGGAGGTAAGTATGACATGTTTGTTTGTTATTTTTTTTTTTTAAAAGAACATGAGGGTTCACAACCCCTTTAAATTATTTGTGTAAATGCCGTTACTGAGACCTCCAATGCTGTAATGTGGCAAAAGTAACCAGACCGCTTATAGAAATGCTATAGATTACCCCTTTCTGCTCTTTTGATCTTCCTATTGGCAATTGTGGCTGTACATCACATTTTGTAGCCAATATAAAATACTCAGCTTAGGAGGGGCAGGTCACAGACCGTTCATGATAGATCTGAGGGCTGTTTCCATAGTAGAGAACCTCAGATTTTTGCCAAGCACTCTGAAATAAATGTTCAGGTATCTCAAACTGTACCTGTGTAATTTCAGCAATGCTTTCCTGTATTTATGAATGTGAGAAAAAATTTGTATTGCTTACCACTTGGGTGACGTCCTTCCTGATAACTCTTCAAAAATTAGAACAATTTGATTTCCTAGGAAACTATTTGTTTTGAGAATTGTGACAGAGCGTTGCCTTGCCAGGGTCTAGAAGGAGGTTGTGACCCAGAATTCTCAACCAGACGGCTTGAGGGGCTCCAGGGAGCTTGTAACATGAATAGGAAACTGGCTTTTCAGTTTCCTCCTTTCTTAGAAAAGTCCACTTTGGGACCTGGAGCCCGGGGATTTCTGAGAGATCCGGGTGGGATGAAATCCCCAGTCCTGGGTCCTGATTTTGAAAACAGCCAGCATACTGATTGATTAGGTGTGTGCTGGGCTTTTAGTAGTAACCTGACCATAGTTCTGGACTCCACCCTGGCAGATAGGAAGTCTGAGTACCAGGAGTCAGGAGGGCTCCACGGGGGAGCCAGTGCAGCAAGAGGCTGCTAGCTATATGCACCAAGGTGGTCGGTGGAACAGTCTGTATGAGACAGACAAGGGCCTGGAGTGTAAGCCAGAGCAGCAGTGCTGCAAGTGAGAGCCAACTAGGCTGAATGTCATTTTGTTGATGGACAAAGGAATGCTGAAAACCCCTGTGAGGGAAACCTATGTTTGCTGAACTTGCTTTTAATATAAATGAGCAAACAAAGCCCTTAAAAAGAAGAACCAGCGAGTGGCGGTGTCCTTACATTTGACGCTGGTCCTTTACAGAATATTAAGCAATAGATTTACAATTCATAAAAGAATTTTCATGCTGATGCGGTTAAATATTTACCTACCATCTGGATGCTGAAATATCAGCATATAGCCAATTCTCATGTCAACATAAGCTGCAGAAGGGTAAATTGTGAATGTGGTAATGAATATAACTATGCCTGGCATAGTAACTATTAAGGTTTTTAGAGGAACAGTGTCAGTGTTGGGAAGCTCTGTTTTATGCAGACATTGTTTTAAAGTGAACTCCATTTAATACCCTTAGTTGTGGGTGAAGTTTTGATATAGGTAGGTTTCTGCTCACAACCCCTTGCTGGGCTGTATTAGTTCATTCTTTGAGGCCTCTGTATAAACCAATAGGGGCAGGTAACAATTTTCTGAAATGGCACTGCTTGCATGTGAAGTTTTATATTACTATTTGTTACTTTTAGGATTCATACATTTTCTAATTGGATTCAGCATGTGAATAGGTAAAAGTTGTGTGAATCGTGTGTTAAAGTTATCAATTGGACACCTACGTGTGGCTTAATGCATTAAAAAAACGACTATGGCATTTCTGTGAGTTTCCACATTTTGCCATTGGGAACATGTTACTTGTTCCACCCGTTTTTGGAACTTGTAACATGTTCCAGCTCCTGCGGCCTCCCTGATCCCCCTTCTAATTGTGACAGCAGGCCAGGAATCGTCTCCCTGCATCTGCTGTCACAATTTGAAAAGAAAACAGGTGTGCACCCACACGGCCACATCATTCATTTAGAGTTCTGTGAATAAATGAAGTACAAGTACCGACAGCCTTTGCGGCTGACAGCTTGTAGTTCCCAATAAAGAACAGTCTGGGTGTGCTATCCAGAGGATGCAGTAGAAGGTATCTGCCTACGGCACCTCATCAATATATTCAGTGGTGTATTTCATATGGGTTTTTTTTTTTTTAAGCACATGATTAGAGCTTGAGGCTCCAATTGGCTTCAAAACAGGGTGGTCTCGGGGTGCAGAGCACTGCATTCTGAGCCCACCTAGTTGTGTGACATTAGCAAATTAATATTCGCTAATGTCTTCCTGCTTCTCCTCCCAGCCAATCAGGAAGCGGGTCCTGAGGCCCGATTGGCTAGGGAGTCTTAGGGCTCCCGGCCAATCGGGTCTCAGGACCCACTTCCTGTTCAGCCATGAGGAGACGCAATGGCCCCTCTGCAAGCTGGAGCGAGGAGCAGCATCGGCCTCCTAAGACTGATCGCTGCCTTCCCGGCTCCAGAGCTCGCACTGGGCACTGTCCTAGTAGAGCCCATAGCTCCAATGAGTGGGTCCTCCCAGTCAATAGCCTGGGCCAGGAGCGTGTATTGGCCGTAGCTCTCCGTCATGGGAAGCCGCTCTCCCACCGCTGAGGAGGAGATTGTAGCAGCCCGAATCCAGAGCAGCCCCTTTAAGGAAAACAATAACCTGTGTGTGGGAAGAGGGTCTGCATCCTGAGAATCACGTGCATGTCTGAAGGCATGATGTCATCTCTGTAACAATAGCTGCCTGGGAGGGAAGAGACGGAGCTGATGGATGCAGAGATTGGTTGGTTGGTTGGTTTGTTTGCCCCCCCCCCCCAAAAAAAAAATATTGAGCACCAGCCGCCACTGAATATTTTGAACCTGTGCATTGACATTTTCAGATCGTTGATCTGCAATTTTCAGCAGCATACTGGTAATGTAAGTTATGCCTATTAGGAGAATAATTCTAAATGTGCACTCAATCTCAGTGAATCAAATGAAATATTGTTTTTCATGTGCATAGATGATGAATACTTCTGAATAAATGAAGAGTTAGAGCAGATGGTGAAACAGGGAGCTGTTAACCAGTAAAAGAGGTTGTTCAGACATGTTCATTTTCATATTCCCAGCAGAAGCATCACAGGGAATGTGACCAATAATTAGGAACCGTGGAATGCATATCAATATGATTGCTGAAATAACCAGTATAGCATGAGATTTTAATAAAAGACACATTTTACAAAGTTCATATGCTCTGCATTGTGCTTGATATAATCTGACTTTACAAAGGAGTCTGATACTATTTCCATTTTTACTAAATTAGGTTTAAAAATGCACTCTTTTCCCTTATGATCTATAGTGCTGTAAAGCTGGCCATACGTTATACAATTTTCTTTAGATTATTCCTTTAGATTTACCAAAACCATATAATATGAAGTCAAACCTAAATGCTTTCAATTTGTATGCAGTCAGACAGGCCCTTGTACTACATAATGAAGGTAAATGTAAAGGAAATTGAATAAGAAATTTGCATAAATGTATGGCCAGCTTAAAAGAAGTATGGGATTTTTTTTTCAGTTTCATACTTACCTAGGTGGATGCAGTTTTTACAAATGTCCTAAGCAGCTGTTTAGGGGTTCTACTGTGATTTGGATGCGGTTCAGATGCAGCTCCCTAACAGCCAGCTAATGTTAAAGGTGTTAGCGGCCACCAGCATCTTTAACATTAGCTGGTTGTTGAGGATCTGGCAGGGAAGCCAACCGCTGTGTCCTTAACAACGGATGACTCATCAGCTGTCAGCGGGGTTCCCCACTTACAGCTGAATGTAAAAAAAAACAATGCCGGCAATAAATAATGTGGAAATAACAGCGTGGGGGTTCTCCTTAAAATCTGTACCAGACCCAAACATTTTTTTTTTTAAAACGTGTGGGGTCCCCCCCAAATCCATACCAGGCCTTTAGGTCTGGTATGGATTTTGAGCAGAACTCCTGTGCCAAAAAAAAAAATGACATGGGGCCACGCCCAAAAACCCATTCCAGACCCTTATCCGAGTATACAGCCGGCAGGCCAGGAAATTGGGGGACAAGCGAGAACCCCTCCTGAACCATACCAGGCCACATGCTCTCAACATAGGAGGGTGCTTTGGGGCAGGGGGGTCTGCCATGTCGATGGGGACAAGGGCCTCTTCCCCACAACCCTGGTTGGTTCTGGGGGTCTGCGGCAGGGGGCTTATCGGAATCTGGATGCCCCCTTTAACAGATCCCGCCCCCCATATGTGAATGAGTAAGGGGACATTGTACCCCCCTACTCATTCATTAAAAAACGTGTCAAAGTGAAATTAAAATACAGTTTTTGACAATTGTTTTTGTTTTTTTAAAAAGGAATGTCCCCCCATGTAGATCTATTGTCAGTGACGACACCTGCAGCCACCGGCCACAAAAACCATGGATATGGCAAGAGTGTTTGCTCTGGTCTTTGGTGGCTGAATCATATCCTGGCAGGCACAAATACAATTTTTATATTGTCTAACCTGGCAGCAGCTGTCAGTACAGTATTGCATATGTTGAACACCCCAAATTTAAGGCATGCAGGATCTGAGCTGTGATTAGTGGATGCAGTGCTGATGATGTGCACAGTTTCTATCAAGATGGACAGGAGTAATATGTGGACAACAGTAATGTGTGTATTAGTCTGCAACTGTGATCTGAGGCAAGGCACCCAAAAAATTTGTTTTATGGGTAATATTTTTATGTGGTTCACCTTTTGATTGTATTGCTTTCTTTCTTTCCTTCCTTCTTTCTTTCTTCTATATGATCAGCATGTATAAATACATAAGTGGTCCGTATAGTGAACTTGGCATTGAGTTAAACACTTTAAGGTCATCAAAGAGAACAAGAGGGCACTCTATGTCTGGAGGAAAAGAGATTTAATCTCCAAATACGGAAAGGTTTCTTCACAGTAAGAGCTGTGAAAGTGTGAAATAGACTCCCTCAAGAGCTGGTTCTGGGCAGCTCAGTAGCTTGCTTTAGAAAAGGACTGGATTCTCCTAAATGTACATAATATAACTGGGTAGTAACATTTATAGGTAAAGTTGATCCAGGGAATATCCGATTGCCTCTCGGGGGGATCAGGGAGGATTTTTTTCCCCTGCTGGAGCAAATTGGATCATGTTTCCTGGGGTATTTGCCTTCCTTTGGATCAACTGCAGGTATAGGTTGTGTATATGGGATTGTATGATTTTTGCGGGTGTATTTAACCCCTTTTCGGCCACTAGCGGGGGTTAAAACCGCTCCGCTTGTGGCTGAATAGTGCTGCTAAAACTACGGTAAAGCGTCACTAAAAATAGCTGGGGGCAGCTCAGTGTGAAAGGGGTCTAATATGTACAGTCTGGAGGAAAGAAGGGAAAGGGGGGACATGACGGAAACCTTCAAATACATCGAGCGGGTAAATAAGGTTCAAGAAGGCTTTATTTTTAATATGAAGCCAAGATCAATAACACAGGAACATGACCTCACACTAGCAGGATGAGGTAGTGAACCAGGCAACAGTAAGTGGATTCAAACATGCTTGGAACAAACATAGATCAACAGTATCTCACAAAAGTGAGTACACCCCTCACATTTTTGTAAATATTTAATTATATCTTTTCATGTGACAACACTGAAGAAATTACACTTTTCTACAATGTAAAGTAGTGAGTGTACAGCTTATAGAACAGTATAAATTTGCTGTCCCCTCAAACACACAACCATTTATGTCTAAACAGCTGGAAACAAAAGTGAGTACAGCCCTAAGTGAAAATGTTAAAATTGTGCCCAATTATCCATTTTCCCTTCCCTTGTGTCATGTGACTCTTTAGTGTTAGGGCTCTTTCACACGGACGGACCGTATGTCCGTTTTTCATCCTTCTGTTTCTGGATGAAAAACGGACATACAGGTATCCCTATGGGATAGCGGGTGTCAGCGGATGAGCATCCGCTGACACCCGCTCTCGTCCGTGCCCGCTCTGCTCCGTATCTGCAGACGGAGGAAAATCCTATTTTTTCATCCGTCTGCAGAGCGGATCGGGTGATGACGGACGCTACGGTCCGTCGTCACCCGATCTCCCATAGGGGAGAGCGGCGCTCTGACAGGTCCGTCCCTGCACAGAGTGCAGAGACGGACCTGTCATCTTCCTGCTCAGCGGAGATCGCTCCGGCGATACCCGCTGAGCAAGCGGCTATCCACGGGGCGGATCTGCACTGATCCGCCCCGTGTGAAAGAGCCCTTACAAGGTCTCAGGTGTGAATGGGGAGCAGGTGTGTTAAATTTGGTGTTATTGCTCTCACTCTCTCATACTGGTCACTGGATGTTCAACATGGCACCTCATGGCAAAGAACTCTGAGGATCTGAAAAAAAGAATTGTTGCTCTACATAAAGATGGCCTAGGCTATAAGAAGTTCACCAAGTCCCTGAAACTGAGCTGCAGCAGGTGGCCAAGACCATACAGTGTTTTAACAGGACAGTTTTCACTCAGAACAGGCCTTGCCATGGTTGACCAAAGAAGTTGAGTGCACATGCTCAGCATCATACCCAGAGGTTGTCTTTGGGAAATAGACATATGAGTGCTGCCAGCATTGCTGCAGAGGTTGAAGGGGTGGGGTTCAGCCTGTCAGTGCTCAGACCATACGCCGCACCCTGCATCAAATTGGTCTGCATCGCTGTCGTCCGAGAAGGAAGCCTCTTCTAAAGGTGATGCACAAGAAAGCCTGCAAACAGTTTGCTGAAGACAAGCAGACTAAAGACAGGGATTACTGGAACATGTCCTGTGGTCTGATGAGACCAAGATAAACGTATTTGGTTCAGATGGTTCCAATCAAGTGTGTGTGGTGGCAACCAGGTGAGGAGTACAAAGACAAGTGTATCTTGCCTACAGTCAAGCATGGTGGTGGGAGTGTCATGGTCTGGGGCTGCATAAGTGCTGCCGGCACTGGGGAGCTACAGTTCACTGAGGGAACCATGAATGCCAACATGTACTGTGACATACTGAAGCAGAGCATGATCCCCCTACCTTCAGAGACTGGGCCACAGAGCAGTGTAATTTCTTCAGTGTTGTCACATGAAAAGATATAATAAAATATTTACAAAAATGTGAGGGGTGTACTCACTTTGATGAGATACTCTGACAAAAAAAAGTTAACAAAAAAGCAAAAATAAAAAATTATTAAAAAAAAAAATTAGACACACTCGATAGACTGCTTTTGTCTTTTTTTCTGCCATCAATCTTCTATGCCTCTATATTTATGTGCAGCTCTTGCTTTGAAAACCTATTTAATAGAAAGACGTACCAGTTGGTATTGGTATGCTGTTTAGTTTTATTGTTCAGCTGTTGTAAAACACACTTGTTACAGAACACGCTCCCTCCCTATATTTGCATCTTGTCATTAATTTCCTCCTTCTCTGCTGCTGCAAACGTTCTTGGGCTGCTGGCTTACTGCCAAGCTGTCCAGGATTTATTGCCTGAATAGGCCACAGTGACAAGGTTTTCCACATAATGTATGTATACATCAGGCTCAAGGTAATCGGATTTATCTTTTGTTGTCAGCAGGACAGGTTCTGCCTAGATTATGTAGCTTAGAGTGGCACAGTTTTTAATTTAGTTTATTCATTTATAAAGAATATATAGAACATAGGAATGTTCACATACCTCCCAACACCAGAAGCTGAGAAAGAGGGAGAACTTGGAAAGGAAAAAATATGTGGCGAATGGTGGCTATGTCTGAATTGCACTGTAGATTGGGTGTGCCCTAAAGAAACAGGTAAAAAATAATCTAAACTACAAAACTACTCCTTAACCTCCTTGGCGGTATGATTATGTCAGATTTTTGATGCTCAAAGCGGTACAATGTTTTGCATGGAAATGTGGCGTTTTATATTGTAGGCCTGTAATTAGGAATAACTCACTAAAATATGTCCAAACAAGAGTCTAGTAGACATCCCGGGTATGATAAAGTTTGTCATTACTTTCAGTGTTTTGATGATGGAATCACTATCGCTCAATTCTGCAAGTGATTCTAATTTATTATCGCTGTTTTCTAGCTTTTTTCTAACTTTTCTAGTTTCATTTTGATGTAAAGGGACGGTTTTGGTTGCTATGGACAATCTCCAGTTTCCAGGCAGAAAGAACAGTATATATAATATAAAACTGCATGCAGGGCACTGGACAAACCACTAGGGACAAAAGGGATGTGAAATAATTTGAAACGGTAATGTAATCTATAAGATTACAGTGTACTGTATGTGTATTGTGTTTTTAACTTTTTGAATTTGACGCCGCTCTCCGTCCCTGTGCGTCGCAACGCTCGCAGGGAACTAAGATCCGGCGGAGGACGCAATGAGATGGCTTGCACACACAGCGGGGAGACATCGCAGGATCCTGGGGACAAGGTAAGTAACTTTGCCTGGATCCTGCGATGTGATCCCGAGTGTGGCTTGGGGTTACAGCTTCTGGTACTGAAAATTCACCCGAGCCACACTCGGAAATACCGCTAAGAGGTTAAAGTGGTTGTAAACCCTTCCTAGTGTCTTTTAACTATAGGTAAGCTTAGAATAAGGCTTACCTATAGGTAGTGGAAATATCTCCTAAACGCGTGCCGTTTAGGGGATATTTCACTTGTAGTGCGCCGATGATGTAATCGGCGCATGCGCTGTGAAGAAACGGACCTACGTGCCATTTCTTCCCCCATTTCTTTCCCTCCGGCCAGTCACAGAGCCGGAGTCAGTGGCCCCCAGAAGGAAGAGGGGCGAAGATGGACGCAGCCTGCACAGGAGACAGCGATGGATTAGTTTGCAGGTAAGTGTCACATAATGGGCTAGTATTCATTATGCTTTTAATTTGCAGGCTTGCAGGGAGCAAAAGAGGAAGTAAAGCCCATCAGGGGTTACTTCCTCTTTAAAGCAGTATTAAACCTGAAAGCAAACTTGTGTTATATTTTAGCTTATTAATTTTTAGATGTGTGGCTGCATTAGTTTTCTTTCTTTAGACTTTCTTTCCTTTATTTTCATGTTGTGATCCAGCCAGTAAGTCTGTTCAACAGAACAAGCTGTCTTGCAAATCTAGCAGTTAGTTTTGAGACAAACCATTTACCACTGATGGGTGCTTAGAAACTAAAAACTGTTGAGAGAATAAACGTTTAAGTCAGGACTATGTGACAAACAAACACGGTGTATAGAATGCAGGGGTCAGGAGTATGTAACATCAATATAAATTGTAGCATTGAGGATGGGGAGAATGAGGGCGGAAGAGAGGCCAAATCCCCCCACTACATCAGAGCCCCAAACTATACTTAACTTTTTGAAAGAAAAGTTGTTTAGGGGGAGAAGATGCCATTCTAAATCAACATCACTAGCTGCTGTAGAACCTCTTGGGGACAATGAGTTATCACTGACTGACTGTTGGATCTGTTGCTGGGAATTATATTCTGTACTCATTTGGGGCAATCAGCCATCCAGCACAGCTTATGTTTAATCACATTTTTTGCATAAGAGACTTCTGTGTATGTAACATCTGTATGTTACATTTCATCACAAGCACATGTCCATACACATGGGCTGAGTTGTTGGCACTCAAACATATGTAAAAGATGCTGATCCAATACAGCATAACACTAATGCCCTGTACACACAGTCGGAAATTCCGACCACAAAATCCGTCTGATTTTTTCCGACGGATTTTGTCCGACACTGGTGTTGCATACACACGGTCGGACAAAGTTGTCGGAAAATCCGATCATCCTGAACGTGGTGACGTTCGTTGCGTACGACGGGACTACGTAGAGGCTAGTAGCCAATAGCTTTGGTCTTGTAATGTGATCTGAGCATGCGTGGCACTTTGTCCTTCGGAATTCGCTACACACGATCGGAAAAAGTCCGATAGGACTTTGTTGTCGGAAAATTTGAGAGCAGGATCTCAAACTTTTTCCGTCGGAAATTCCGACGGAAAAAGTCAGATGAATTTACGACAACATGGTCCGATAGGACATTTTCCATCGGAAAATCCGACCGTGTGTACGGGGCATAAGGGAACAATCTATTGCCTGTTAGAATCTGGATATGTGAGGGTCCCCCAGTCTTTGCCCCTGACAGTGGCTTATATGCACTTTCCACAGGTTTGGCCACAGCCCACAGAAAGTGAAAACCCAACTTGCTTTCCACCTTGCTTGCTGGAGTGGCATCACATCATAATTTTACCAGAACAGGCCAGTTGCATACATAGAGCGGTCCAGGGTGTTTGCTGATTGGTTCACTGATGGCTCTAACATTGACTAAAGCTTGCCACATCATGAGGTGAGAACTGGAGACTACTGGGGGGGGGGGGGGATGGAGACTGGGTCATCTATTGCCAGTGACTGCCCAAGTATTTTTATGGACAGTTTCTCCCATTTACTGACTTTCACCAGACAGGAGAAAATAGGTTTTATTTTTTTTCAAACCTTTGAAAACTTTGATGGGGACACAGCCCTGATTCATGGGACATGGGGATTTTGTTAAACCTGCAGAATCCATGATTGTTGGGAGGTTTGCATTCCTAGTTCCTAACACTGAAGGAACTCGCATTCTGTTATTTTTATCATGGACATATACAACATAAACTCACTTTAGGCAGGCATATCAAATTGGCATACTTTTTTACATGCTCTTGTTTCTCTGCAGCCCTTGGTTTAAGAATTTAGATCAAATGTTTTCCATTTGAGGGAAGCTACACTTTACATAATTTTGCAGTCCAAGTCAGTTTTTTTTCCTTCCCACTGATAAAGATCTTCCTCAACAGCTGCCCAAGATAGAAAAAAGGTTTTCAGTGACTCGTATTGCACCAAATTGACACAGAAGAACATTATATGCAGACATACTGAGACTTCAAAATTACTAGTCCAGGGCCCCTTCTTACATGCTACTTCTCAGTTGCTGGTTTTAATGACGTGGCTTTTGAAATCCTAAAGGATAGGGGTATTTCTGATCTGTTAATCCCACCTTTCTCAGAGCAAAAAAATCCAAACTCCTGCAAGTTTATCATCGCACATGGAAGTCCCAGGAAATACTGCTTCACTCATATTTTGGCCTTTCTTCAGTTTGGTCTTGACCAGCATTTTGCCCTGAGTTGCCTCACAATGCCTAATTAAGTCTTTTCTTCAAAAAGTTACTATTTAATTCGACCTTCTGTGCCACCTTTGGATCTCGTGCTCTCTGTTCTTAACCCATTTTTACACCAATTAGGCATTCTATTGGAAGACCCCAAGACATTCTTTAAGTATGTAAACAGTAAAAAAGCGAGGACAGACCATAGTGGCCCCATATAGAATGAGGAATGGCAACTGGTTACAAAGGATGGGGAGATGGTGAAGGTATTGAATTTATTCTTCCCTTCAGTCTTCATGAGGGAATCGGGGGGGGGGGGGGGGGGCTTCAGTAACCAAAACTTCAGTGTTTATCCTTATGACACATCACAGGAAGCCCATCAATGGTTAACAGAGGACAGAATTAAAATTAGACTTGGAAAACTTAACATTAATAAATCACCGGGACCAGATGGCTTGCATCCGAAGATACTTGGGGAACTCAGTCAAGTAATTGCCAGACCATTGTTCCTAATTTTTACTGACAGTCTGACTGGAATGGTACGAGGTGATTGGAGAAAAGCCAATGTAGCACCAATATTTAAAAAGGGCACAAAATACATCCCTGGGAATTACAGACCAGTTAGCCTAGCATCAATAGTATGCAAGCTCTTGGAGGGGATGATAAGGGACTACATACAAGATTTTATTAACGAGAATGGTATCATTCGCAGTAATCAGCATGGATTCATTAAGAATCTTTCTTGCCAAACCAATCTATTAACCTTCTATGAGGAGTTGAGTTGCCATCTAGATAAAGGAAGGCCCATAGATGTGGATTTTGCAAAAGCATTTGACACAGTTCCCTATAAACGTTTACTGTACAAAATAAGGTCCGTTGGCATGGACCATAGGGTGAGTACTGGGACCAATCCTATTTATTTTGTTCATAAACGACTTGGAGGATGGGGTAAATAGTTCAATCTCTGTAATTGCGGACGATACTAAGCTAAGCAGGGCAATAACTTCTCCGCAGGATGTGGAAACCTTACAAAAAGATCTGAACAAATTAATGGGGTGGGCAACTACATGGCAAATGAGGTTTAATGTAGGACCTCTGGGGGAATCTAGGATGGAAAAGGACCTGGGTGTCCTAGTAGATAGGCTCAGCAATGGCATGCAATGCCAAGCTGCTGCTAATAAAGCAAACAGAATATTGGCATGCATTAAAAAGGGGATCAACTCCAGAGATAAACCGATAATTCTCCTGCTCTACAAGACTCTGGTCCAGCCGCACCTGGAGTATGCTGTCCAGTTCTGGGCACCAGTCCTCAGGAAGGATGTACTGGAAATGGAGCAAGTACAAAGAAGGGCAACAAAGCTAATAAAGGGTCTGGAGGATATTAGTTATGAGGAAAGGTTGCGAGCACAACTGCAACTTATTCTCTCTGGAGAAGAGACGCTTGAGAGGGGATATGATTTCAATTTATTAATACCGTACTGGTGACCCCACAATAGGGATAAAACTTTTTCCAGGAAGGGAGTTTACCAAGACATGTGGCCACTCATTAAAATTAGAAGAAAAGAGGTTTAACCTTAAACTACGTAGAGGGTTCTTTAGTGGGGAGCATCGATAGTTTAAAAAAACTATTAGATAAGCACCTGAACGACTGCAACATACAGGGATATACAATGTAATACTGACATATAATCACACACATAGGTTGGACTTGATGGACTTGTGTCTTTTTTCAACCTCACCTACTATGTAACTATGTAACCTCACTTGTAAGGTTGCCTTTACATCTGCTGTTAGGTGTGTTCCTATGGTCGCAATCTTTCCCGAGCCTGGACCGGCTCTGTAACGTCATCTAACAGCGGCTTCAGCCTGCTGTCTGCTGAAAACGGGTCACAGAAGTGCCTTCTCCCCAGGCCCTTTACCTTTAGGGACAAAGTTCCTATTTTCCCTATCAGAGCCTAGTATTTTGTTTTGTTCAGGTTCTTTAACCCTTGTTTTTTTCTTATTTTATATTCACAGTGGTACAAAAGAGAATCCCCTACAAAATTCCTATGGCACGGCTAAACTGTTATCATAACCACCAAAAACTACACAAATTCGCACAATATATGGCATATCTTAAAATCAAGGAAAGAAACAATATAGGGAGCTCTTATAATACAAACCAATTTCCCAAAATTTTGGGATGCGGTCTAAAATCTACATGAAAATAGAGTACAGATTTATAATACACTTGGATATAATTATCAATTGATATATTAATAAATTTGCTCTACTATAATATTAGGTCTATATGGCATATTTTATCGATTTTCACTAAATACATATCATCTTTATTGATAAATGAATGTGATATATATATATATATATATATATATATGAAATATGAATGATTAGTTATATGGATCTGATTTTACAACCCCAATTCCAAAAAAGTTGGAACACTGTGTAAAATCTACATAAAAACAGAATGCAATGATTTGCAAATCTCATAAACCCATGTTTTGTTTCGAAAATGTATCAAATATTTAAACTGAGAAAATGTACCATTTTAAAGGGGTTGTAAACCATAGTTTATTTTAAATAAAAGTAACAAACATGCCTATATTTACCTGCTCTGTGCAATCATTTTGCACAGAGCAGCCCTGATCCTCCTTTTTCTGGAGTGCCCAACTGGCACTCCAGGCCCCCCTCCTCATCGGGTGCTTCCTGGGGGCAACCATGTGGGCTCGCTCCTGAGTTCCGCTGCTACATCCACTGACAAAGACAGTGGAACTCAGCCCCCGCCCCCACTCCTGTGTCACTCGATTTGATTGACAGCAGCAGGAGCCAATGGCTCCTGCTGCTATTAATCTGTCCAATGAGAAGAGAGACATCGGCTGGGGCCGCTGCGCTCGTGCACAGTGCTGGATTAAGCTCAGGTAAAATAAGAAGGGGGTGATCTGGGGGACCTGCAGCACAGAAGGTATTTCACCTTAATGCATAGAATGCATTAAGGTGAAAAACTTTGAGGCTTTATAACCACTTTAAGAAAAAATAAGCTCATTTTGAAATTGATGGCAGCAATACAGCTTAAAAAAAATTGAGACAGGGCCATGTTTTCCATGGTGTAGCCATTACCTCTTCTGTAAATGTCTGGGAACTGAGGAGACCAGTTTCTGGATTTCTGGGAGAGGAATGTTGTCCCATTCTTGCCTGATACAGGATTCTAACTGGTCAACAGTCCTGGGCCTTCTTTTTCTTTATTTTTATTTCAAGATGCACTAAAAAGTTTCAGTTGATGAAAGGTCTAGACAACAGGCAGGCCAGTTAAGCACCCGGACTCTTCCACTACAGATCCCTGTCCTGCTGAAATATGCAGGGCCTTCCCTCAAAAAAAACATCTGGATGTGAGCATATTCTGCTTTAAAACCTGAATATAGTGTAGCTTTCATAATTGATGGTGCCTTTCCAGATGTACAAGCTGCCCATTCCATACACACTAATTCACCCCCATACCATCAGAAATGCAGGCTTTTGAACTGAGGAAAGATAACAAGCCCACGGTTATCAAAATAAGTGTCAAATTTCAATTTGTCTAACCATAGAACTGTTTTCTATTTTGCAACAGACCAATTTAAATGTGCTTTGGCCCAGAGTGTTTATCAATCATGTTAAGACATGGATTTCTATGCATGATAGAGCTTTAAAGTGGTTATAAGGCCCCAAGGATTACTTACTAGTTCACTTTTAACAAGACGCATGTCATTGTATATGTATCTATATAGAATGTTTAACAGTATGTCTGCTTTCTCTTTTTATTAGCAAATGTAGGATAAATCCTCAGAGGAGCTTTTTTATAATCTGTCATCATGAAAATAAACAACATTCATATTACTGTTTACTTTTTATTTATATGTGCACTAGGGATGCTTCATATTTTTCATTATGCTTACAAGTCCTATTAATCAGTACACTTTTGTATTCCACATGTTGATGAAATTAAAGTCGTTTTTAGTAGTAATTAAAACACTTTTGTGTTTTGTCTATATTAGTTGAGTATTCATTATTAATCTTTTGTCTTTTAGGTATTTAAAGGTGAATTTCAACTTCCTGATTTCCTGAAAGATGTGCCTCAGGTACAAAATTACTACCATAATACTAACTACATTTGTTTTGATACTAAGATAAATTTACTTTTTTTTAGCAAGGTAAAGGGCTATGTGATACGTTCCTCTAGCAGCAAGTCAAAGAAAGCCTTAATGCTTTATTAGGGGAGTGATTCCAGTGAAGACTTCTTGAGGTTGTACCACTGTGCACTTCCGTCTATAGTACCAGAGGCTTCCTATTTAGTTTCACATCTTAAAGTGGTTGTAAGCTCTCCCCCACAACTTTGTCCCATGTAAATCAGCATAAAAACCCTAATGAACACTGCTTGTAGACAGTGGCGGCTGGTGAAGTTTTCCACATCATATACCAGGCTGCACATTATACACCGGGCTCTGCACATCATATACCAGGCTGCACATTATACACCGGGCTCTGCACATCATATACCAGGCTGCACGTCCAAGCTAAGAAAAAAAAAAAAACTGAAGTTGATAAGCAGGGGGGAGTGGGGGGGGGGGGGTGCTGCCGTGTTCAAACAAAGAAAACAATACATTAAGTTGATCGGGGAGGGGTTGGTGAGGGCTGCTGTCATCTAACCACCAAGAATAAAAAAAGTATATGCATCAACAGCAGGAGCTTCCGCTTACCTGCAGATCTGACGCTGGACTGAGCAGAGGAGTGCCAACGTCACTTCCTTGAGTGATGTCGGTAGCTCTGCTCAATGAATCTATGCACTCCCCCATAGCGCCGGAAGCTGTGGCACGCTCGACCGCGCCACAGAGGGAGTTTTTTTGGGGCAAATGGAGCACCTCGTCTGCAATCTCGTGATTGCATAGACGTGGTGCTTCACATACTGCACTGCACCCGGCGCCGGGACACAGTGCACATAAGGACATTTAAAAAAAAAATAATTTAAAGGGACATGTTTAAATAAATTTTTTATTTTTTTTGTAACATTTTTTTTTTTACTTTTTTTTTTAACATTTTTTTTGGACTGCCTGGGGGGGGGGGGGGGCGGTGCCCGGGCGCCCCCTATGGATGGGCCGCCACTGCTTGTAGATATCTCCTTACTTGCTTAGTATTGTTGTAATACTTTTTGTTCTTTAGAATGACGTCACTGAGCATGCCCAGATCTCCCCTGATTTACGGCACACTCTGTGTACTTGTCTATCTATTATCAGGACTTCTTACGGCACACAATACTGAAATCCCAAAAGACTACAGAATCATTCAGAGCTTCCTCCTACACCCCATGTGACCATGTGACATCACATAGAGTGTAAACCAGGGCATCGGACAGCATTACTGCAGTCTTATCAGCTGAAGCTGATAAGACTGACAAAGGCAAACAAGAAATAAAATAAGTCAGCTATGAACAGGGAAGCAGGGTTGCCATAGAAACGTTGGATTGAAAAGGAGGCTTGGTTAACAGTACAGGAAGTGCTCAATGTAAGGGTGGAAATACACTCCACTGTGGACTCAGAGAACAATACTTAAGATGGTGCTGCCTAACCCCTGGAAACAAGTTTTTTAAAGTTTCTTTAAACAGTAAGTAATATATGATTTGGGCTGGATTACAGTGGCTATAGTTTGATAATTACTTATTATAATGGACTAAATGAAAAGAGGCATCAGAGTGGGAGAGTTTACTTCCTCTTTAATGACTCATGCAGTACCCCTGTCTCTTTATGTTGCACCACCCAACTCTGTACAATGCAATGCCTCATTACTCTTCATGGAGACTGCTTATTTTTTCCTTTTCTTGACAGCCTGCACACTCACTGGAGCGCACTTAAGCAGGCCATAGACGGATCGAAATTTGAGTGGTTAGACAGGAACCGGCTGAATTTCGATCCATCTATGGGCAGGCTGGTTGTACTGAAGACAATCTATCGATCACTCTATACAGAAATAATAATGAACTGAAATAAACACAAACTATGAAAATGGCATCATTCCCTTAAACTAGTTGTCAGTAGAAAAGTATCTGCTTGCATTGGTGGTCAATGGAAAAATGGCTTCTCACATTGCAGGTCAGTGGAGAAAAGCCCCTTTACATTGGTGATCAGTGTAGAAGTTACCCCCACATTGGATGTCAGTGGCAACTGACCCTTTTATGGTAGAAAAAAGAGAGAAGAATTTTGGGACTTTAAAGGTGCAATCTATACACATTCAAGGGACAACAACCGTTAAAATGAAAATAACTTATTTATACACATAGATAAAAAAAATTGTATATAAAAACATAACATACAGTACATTGGTGTCCATTGAACACTATTTTCTGATGTAATTTGGCAGTTTTCATGCCTTTATTTCAACAAGTTTTGCCAGGAGGCTTCTTCAGGAAATGGCGTGATATAGCTACTGAAGAGACAAAAAAGCACATGTCAGATAATTGTACACAAACCCTATTTGCTTTTACTTATTTAGAAAATGTTATTTAAAAGTTTCCTTACCCTTAAAAATCAATCAGAAAGCTTCATTCTCACGAGGCGGATCCGCTGCCTCGGAGTCCGCCTCTTTCCGCCAGCTCAGCAGGAGATCTCCCTGTTGAGCCGGCGGATGACAGGTCCCTCTCTGCTCACTGAGCGGGGAGGGGCTTGTCGAGCACCGCTAGTTACTATGGAGAGATCGGACAAAAACGGACAGCATGCGAACGTAGGGGGGCCATCTGATTTTAGCGGATCGGACCGGGTCGGATGTCAGCGGACATGTCACTGCTGACATCCGTCGCTCCATAGACTAGCATGGAGCACCCATTCAGGTACGCCGTCATAACTGGCAGTTATATCAGACAAATTGGCAGTTAAACTAAGGCAGTTATATCTGTGTGTATGCATATATAACATGTAACATGAAAATTCTTTTAACAATAAAAGTGTCCCAACCTATTTAAGCTCTTAACTGCTTTAAAACATATTTGCTAAGATTTTAAACATAATAAAGCAAATTTGGGAAATGGGAAGCCCCGTCCTAAGTCTTCACAGTCCACACATCACATGGTCAACAGTGCATATTTCATTTCTTTGAGCTGTCTTACTGCATACACATTAAAGTTTACATGCGGTACGGTAAAGTGATATTAAACCCTCCGTTTTCTAAGTGCTTTCATCAGCTGATTTATTCACTTACTGAGTATGCAGCTTCTTTATCTTTTGATCCTTACCTATGTTCCAGTTTAAGCTGGTGACATGACCTCTGTCCTAGGTTTCCTTTTCAGACTCCTTTTTGATTATGGAGCCACCCATGCATGCAGGTGCTAGAGTTGTATCTCTACACTGTGTGCATCAATAGAAACACACATGTAGCCTAGGATGACAAAGCACTCCCCTGCTCCTCCCTCCTCTTTTCTCCAAACTAACAGACTGGCTCCAGACTGCACTGTCCACTGTTAACACTTTTCTGTAAAGACTGGAAGTTGAGGAAAGTAGTATGGAGAGAGCAGGAGCCATCAGCATTAAAAGTTTTAAACCGCAAGTGCTGTGGTAAGAATTTTAACAAATAGTTTACTGGGAGACGTTTATTTTATTATGCTAAATGTGTTAAACTAAAAAGCGCTTGGAGTTCAATAGTACTTTAATGCAACCAGTTCATCAACAATGGGCTGCCAATGCACAGCAATTGAGTTTTTCCTGAACTGAACTGAACCTTTTTTTTCCATTTACCACACAAGTATGCAGTTCTGTTGGCAAATACTATACTAGGGTCCCATCTTAAATGAATGCACCGCAACACAGCGTACCGAGTGTCTGTGTTACCATGTGTTTTAGACAATTTGGGGTAAAATACACATTGCCACAATGCGTAGGGTTGAAGGGGGCCTAAAAGTTAACTATACTTCCAAACAACTATTTTAATGACCCCCTCACCATTCTAACTATTATCCCTTGCACTTGCCTTAGATCCACGAGTGATGCAGTACAGGAGCCTATACCATGTTGGAGAAGGATTTCAATTAGACAGCTTTTGCATTCAGGCCTATGAAATGCCCAGTACACCTGATTATCTGCACCCTGACATTGCATTTCCTTCTCACCCTGCACACCTGACTCCCTTCTCTGCCACCCAGCAACTCTGCCAATGCATACTTCACAACTGCGCCCCCTGTTCCTGCTAACCCCTGCTTACCCTCGTTATCTTTGCAGGGACATGCACAGAGAAGGTAAGGCTTAGCCTGGAGTTTTTGGGTGCCAGCTCTTTCAGCTTTGTTCTGCTTATTTTCTCCTCCATGTGGTGACATCCCCTCCTCCTTCGAGCAGCCTTTTAGATGAAAATCATTTCCCATAGGCCTAAACATTTTCATTTAACTGCCAGGAGACCTGGGAGAATACTCTCAAAACTGGTGTCTCATGATTTTCTGGCTGATTTTACATTTTCTGGCTGAGTCTTCCAGCATCTATGCAGATTGTGTGACACTTGGGAGGGAAAATGGCTAGTTGGGCCAATTTGGACATTTTCACTTTTGTTGCCAGCGGTTTAGACATTAATGGCTGTGTGTTGAGTTATTTTCAGGGGACAGCAAATTTACACTGTTATACAAGCTGTACACTCACTACTTTACATTGTAGCAAAGTGTAATTTATTCAGTGTTGTCACATGAAAAGATACAGTGGTGCTCATAAGTTTACATACCCTGGCAGAATTTATGATTTCTTGGCCATTTTTCAGAGAATATGAATGATAACACAAAAACTTTTCTTTCACTCATGGTTAGTGTTTGGCTGAAGCCATTTATTATCAATCAACTGTGTTTACTCTTTTTAAATCATAATAACAACAGAAACTACCCAAATCAAAAGTTTATACCCTGGTGATTTCGGCCTGATAACATGCACACAAGTTGACACAAAGGGGTTTGAATGGCTATTAAAGGTAACCATCCTCACCTGTGATCTGTTTGCTTGTAATTAGTGTGTGTGTATAAAAGGTCAATGAGTTTCTGGACTTCTGACAGAGCCTTGCATCTTTCATCCAATGCTGCACTGACATTCCTGGATTCTGAGTCATGGGGAAAGCAAAAGAATTGTCAAAGAATTTGCGGGAAAAGGTAGTTGAACTTTATAAAACAGGAAAGGGATATAAAGATATCCAAGTAATTAAGAATGCCAATCAGCAGTGTTCAAACTCGATACAATAAGTGGAAAATTAGGGGTTCTGTTGAAACCAAACCACGGTCAGGTAGAACAACTAAAATTTCAGCCACAACTGCCAGGAAAATTGTTTGGGATGCAAAGAAAAACCCACAAATAACTTCAGATGAAATACAGGACTCTCTGAAAACATGTGGTGTGGCTGTTTCAAGGTGCACAATAAGGAAGCACTTGAAGAAAGATGGGCTGCATGGTTGAGTCGCCAGAAGAAAGCCATTACTACACAAATGCCCCAAAGTATCCTGCTTACAATATGCCAAACAGCACAGACAAGCCTCAAACCTTCTGGCACAAAGTAATTTGGAGAGATAAGACCACAATTTAGCTTTTTGGCCACAAACGTAAACGCTACATTTGGAGAGGAGTCAACAAGGCCTAGGATGAAAGATACACCATTCCTACTGTGAAACACGGAGGTGGATCGCTGATGTTTTGGGGATGTGTACAGGAAATTTGGTCAAAATTGATGGCAAGATGAATGCAGTTCCTTTAAATCAATTAGATGTTGATATGCTTGCATTAGTATAGCATAAATTCAACTTGATCAGCATTAATGGATATACAGCTGTGTTGATAGAAATATGTAAGAATTTGTGTGATAGTTTTGGTTTAGCAGAGTTCTTAGCAAGCATTTGGAGGCAGAGTGCACTAAACCTAAAATGTTCTTTGTCTTCGCAGTGGGTATTTGCCAATAAGTGACCACTTCTGACTCCAGTTTCTTTTTTCGTCTCTTTTTTTTTTTTTTTGTTACAATTATTCCAATACTTTCTTGGGTTGAAATGCTTACGTGCCCTCTTGTGAAAAGCTGGTACCGTATAGTTGTGTGCTACTACCCTATTTCAGGAATCTGAGCCCATCCACAGATTCCTTCTCAATGAATGACTATGCGGTCCCAAGTAACTAAACCCGTGGCATAACTGGGAGCCCAGGACCAGGGCTACACTGGGACTGTCCACTAATGCCAGTGGAGCAATAGACTAAGCAACACAGGCATCAGGATCAGCTCATAACAACCTGTTACCAGTGCAATGAAGAGAATGTTAAATTTAGGGGGGGGGGGGTGTGTGTAATAAAAAGACCACTACACTCATTTGATACCTAACAAGATTGGTGCATGTTTGAAAAAAAAAGTCTCAATCTGTGAAATGCATAATAATAAAAAAATTATATGCAATATTATTAATTTGTATAGAAATTACATTAAGAACCAGTGTGTTTTTTTTGTATTCTAGCCAAAGAAGAAACAGGTAGGAAACCTCTGAGGCAAGGATATATCTGCATGGATTGTTGCAGCTAATTTTCAGGCTGCAATAAATGTTAATGTTGGGTGAAAATGTGTGGTGGTGGGGTAACCGAAAAATCTGGCTTTTGGGTATGCATGCTTTCTCGAAAATCTGGTCTAAATGAGGAATGCAAGTAGGGATGATCGAATCAGAAGAGTTGTCAGTTTGTTTTGTGATTGCCCAAAACATTTGAATTGAGATGTGTCTGATCTGCAGAATATAAGACAATTGGCAATCCTGGAGTCGTGAATTGTATAATATTTAAGCTGAGAATCCAAAAATCTGAAGATTTACTTTGTTTATAGCTGATTCGTTCATCACTTGAGGAAAATGGCTTCTATATTCCTTCATTAAAGGAGGACTCCAGTCATATTTTTTTTGGTTTTGGATAAAGGGGGAGGATTAGAATCTCTGGACTTTATTTTGGTCTATGTTCTCTCCTTGTGACACAACAATAAATAAAGGAATGGGGGATATGGACAGCAAAAACATTCACAAAGGTTCTGACCATTCTCCACTCTGTGCTCCAGTTGGAGTAATCCTTGGAGTAATTTCTCATGCCAAACATAGTAAGTGAGAGGAAATCTCCCAGAGGGGACATACAAACCCATCAGAAGCTCTAAAACTTACCTACTGTATCCAAATCTGGTTGGAGTTCTACTTGCAGATGTGTACAGTGCTTAGCCTTGCACTACTAACTCTTTGCTTCCTTCCTGTTACAAAGCTGCATGTTGTTTTTACATTGGTTCTTTGGTGAAGCTTCACTATCCTTTGCACAGCTGAATGGCAGTAACAACCTGAGAGTCTGCAGTATGTGGAATACAGACATTCACTGTGGTGTCATCCGTATAACACTGAGGAAAGGCTGTCTCATTAGATAATAGACTATGTCGCATTCCAGATGGTAGTAGTTCAAATACTATAAGGCAGACCAGGAACGAGAATTGATGTAACTGAACCAAAAGAAAAACTACTCTAAGTTCTGTTTAGAGACAAAAATATATATCACACATGTAATTTAATTTCTGTGCAAATCTGTAACAATGTTTTTGGGTTCCTGTGCTACTGGTAGTACAATTTTAGAGAATTAAAGAAAAAGGACTTGTGTGTGGCTCTTCATAATGGATAAGCAGGGCTTATTCAAGAAAAGTAAGCTTTAATCTCACAGTGTAATAGGACCTTATTTTTAAGATGTTATTTGTCAGTGTTGTGGAGGGTGTAGGGAAAGACGGTTTTCAGACATTGGACTGTAGATTATGTGGCTTCTTGTTGAAATCATAAATGCTTACTGTTTAGTGATTTCAACAAACCCTCATTTTAAAGTAATTCCCTGCTTTTACATCAAAGGCTCCTGTCAAAGGCATGTGTTTTAAATGCATCCAGTGTACACACAATTTTTCAAAAGGATGTAGCAAAATTATGGGAATCTTTTGAACCAACTTTAGCACTAAGCAAATGCCGTCAATTCAAGTATTAACCACGTGTCGACGGCCACACGCCGATTTATGTTGGCAGAATGGCACGGGCAGGCAAAAGGGCATACCCGTACGTCCCTTTGAAATTCTCGCCGCATCGGGAGCACGCCCGCCGGCTGCGTGCCCACGGGTCCCACAAACTCTGTTCGCCTGCGGCGCCATGATTGCGGTGAGGAGCGGCAGAACAGGGAGATGCCTATGTAAACAAGGCATTTCCCTGTTTTTCCTAACAACATGACAGGGATCTACTGCTCCCTGTCATCGAGAGCAGTGATCTCTGTCATGTTGTAATGAGCCCATCCACCCTACAGTTAGAACACATCCAGGGAACACATTTAACCCCTTGATCGCCCCCTAGTGTTTAACACCTTCCCTGCCATTGACATTTATTTATACAGTAATCAGTGGCTATTTTTAGCTCTGTTCGCTGTATAAATGTCAATGGTCCCAAAATAGTGTCAAAAGTGTCCGATCTGTCTGCCGCAATGTCACAGTCACGAAAAAATTGCAGATCACCACCATTACTAGTAAAAAAAATATATAAAAATGCCATAAATCTATCCCCTGTTTTGTAGACGCTATAACTTTTGCGCAAACCAATCAATATACTGTACACTTATTGCGATTTCTTTTTTTTTTAACCAAAAATATATAGAAGAATACATATCGGCCTAAGCTGTGGAAGAAATGTGTTTTTACATATTTTGGGGCTATTTATTATAGCAAAAAATATAGCTTTTTTTCAAAATTGTCACTCTTCTTTTGTTTATAGCAAAGAAAATAAAAACAGCAGAGGTGATCAAATACCACCAAAGTAAAGCTCTATTTGTGGGAAAAAAGAGGACATCTATTTTGTTTGGGTACAACGTCGCACGACCGCGCAATTGTCAGTTAAAGCGTCGCAGTCCCAAATCGCAAAAAATGCTCTGGTCAGGGAGGGGGTAAATCCTTCTGGAGCTGAAGTGGTTAATATATATCTTAAAGAGAAACTTTAACCCCCCCCCCATTTTTTTTCTCCAATACTTACCTGTATTGTTGGGTTCAAAATACCCACTCACCTGCCCAGCAAATTCAGCGTGGTCCTGCTGCAATCCACTGTTTAAGTGACATAGCCCAGGTCCCCCACCTCCTTACCGATGGGAGCTGGCTGCCTTTTTTGGGTTTAGGCAGTCAGTCCCCAATGATACATGCTGGGTGTGCCCTTTGGCTGCTCTATGTCCCTCATCCTGCAACCTCCTAGGAGATGTGATGTTGGTATCCCAGGGGGAGTGAAAGTCCACTTTAAAGCAAATTTTATTCTTCAAAACAACACATGGGAGAGAGGGGGAGGGAACTTGGAACACCCTTACTGACTTTCAGACTTCATTTATAGATTTCATTACAGGCAAAAAGGGCCTGTAAGCTGAAACCAGCAAACCTGTACCTTTTTTTTAGAAGAAGCAGTGGTATCTCCAGCAACAGCATCCACAGTTATTCTCATGATGCTTTCCCAGGCTATCTGCAAGTTTCCCCTCCATAGGATCTCCAGCAGCAGGATCACCCGCATCCCTGGGCATCACTTCTCCTTCCAGATCCCTGTCCTCTTAGAGCCTCCATGAGCCCAGGGCCTCAGGCAGCAGGACTGTATTGGACAGGCAGGCTTCTGCATCCAGGCATTTGCACCAAGCACATGCAAATGCTTCCTCAATTGCTGAACATGCACCTTTCCCAGGCCAGAGCCCAGGGGGAAGAAAGATTTGTACTCTCCCACAGCATGGATCAGTGGCAATAAACCTCATACTGGTAGGCCAGGGGGACATACATATTTGTATCTCAGTATAACTCTTATATCACACTGTTGCCAAAGGTACCAGTGACACCTACTGGCAGCAGAGAGAAACCACAGCTACACTGATAACCCAATGAATAAATAGACTATACAGCTAGGTTCACACTGATGCGGTCAGATTTTGATCCAACTTTCAGTGCAATTATGTGATCCTACTTTGTGGTTTGCACGGAATTATGCTGGAATCGTGCCAAAGTAGCACAGGACCCTTTTCCAAAATTGTGCTGCATTGATTTGATTTCCATTGTCATGCAATTCTATGCAAGTCGCATCTGAAATCGCACTAGTGTGAACCAGGCCTAAATCAGCTTGGATTGACTACTACCCAGCAAACTAAATTTATATTATTACCCCTGCTGAGAACAGGATGGATACATAAAGAGCCAACAAAAGTAAGCTTGGCAGTAGATAGTCCTATTTAGGAAATCATAAACAATATCAAGGACCTTGTTAAAACAAAAAAAAAATGGAAATTTAGGTGATATACAGTAATATCCCTTAAACTTGGCACCATGTTTTATATTTTGTACATAATACAGATGTGCAGCCCTGTAGTAAGATTAGTTTTTCTGAAAGCTCTACATAGGATATTTGCACGTTGAAAACAGATTTATTATCAGCCTTCAAAATCATACCAGGATAATGAAAATGTCCTGTTTGTGTATACTGTATATCTATGCATACAAATGTGTGTATGACAGCAAAAAAAAAAAACAGTAAATCATCAGTAGTTTTTTGTTTATTTTTTTGTTTATTGTATCTGTTTTTGGAAAGATTGTATCATATGTGTGGGCAAGTTTTGCTTCATTCTTTCTATTATGCTCTCTGGTCTTATTAATAACTACATTCTATTCTAATCAGTTTAGACTTACAGTATCATTTTTGTTTCTCTACAGACTGAAGCTGTCGAATAGCAAATCCGTGTTCTCTGTAGAGGTAAGAATCTCTGTTAAGTTGAGCTCTACAGTGAATTAATTAATCTACACCTCAGTCTCCTTACTGTAACATTTATATTTGTCCACAGGCAGTGGCAAATGTACACCAGTTGCAAAGGGTGCAGCTGTTTCCAATACTATTACATCCTCAATGGCCTTACCAACAGTAGTAACTTGTGCCTCTGTGTATTCCTGTGTGTGAAGAGGCTTTTATAGGCTGCAGTTGTGAGAGAAAGTGATCAGAGTTCTTCCCACATATAGGAATAGGCCTCTGACTCTCCCTAAAGAAGTGGTTCTCAACCTGGGGGTCGAATGGTGATTTTCCAGGGGTCACCAAATCCTGGGCTGTTCCTGAAGCCCGCACCGCTCTCCCAGTCTTTTCGCGACCGCCCAGCAGGCTGGCCATGGAGCCCGTGGCCGCCCATTGAGCCTCTTCCCAGCCGCTCATTCAGTTCACGGCATGGCTGGGGGCAGAGACTAGAGGTCAGCTGACTGGTGAGGAATGTGAAGTGGGAGGGGCTGGAGGAGACCCTATCTCCTGATTTTGGCATAGGTGTCACTGCTACGAGAGACCACAGCACTGGAGACACAGTGAAGCCAGAGACACAGTGAGTCACACTACCTGGGATTAGAGTTGCCATTAAAAGTCCCCACTACAGTTCTCAGATCAGCACATGACCTTGATCAAGAGCACCTAAGTTGGCTGATCAGAACTCCCCCCAGCACTGCCACTCATCACAACTCCCAACCAGCGCTGCCACTCATCCCATTCCCCCCACCCCCCAAGGCATAAGAGAAGGAATAAAAATAGAGAATACATGGAAGGGAGAGGAAAAGAGGGGGAGGAACAAAGAAAAAGGGAGAGAAAGAATAAAAAAAGATGGCTAGAGAGAGGGATGGGGAAAAAAACAAGAAATTAGGATAGAGAGAGATAAAAGGGAAAGAAAGGAGAACAAAGAGTGTTACATCCTAAAATGTACCATAGAGGGGTTTAATACTGTACGATGGGAAGGGAGCACTAAATGTCCATGGGTTAGGGGCGCAAATTACTTGTCTTGCCTTGGGTGCTGACAACCCACGCTATGAAAATTAATTTACTGTTAGGGGTCCCCACAACTTGGGAAATTTTATCAAGGGGTCACGGCACTAGAAGTTTTGAGAACCACTGGTGTAGAAAGATGTATGTACAATTGCTAAATAATGTATATAGATTGCTTTTAACATAATCACCTTGGATGTATTTACTTCCGGTCCAGTCTAACACTTACTTGACTGACGTGTCATTTTATTCTTTAGGTGTTGTGCTTTCTGTCTGTGGAGTGGATCCATGATGATTCTTTTCATGCTATGAGCAGACTATGATGTGCATCTGTTGGCTGTCTGTGCTGCTTGGCATCTCTTTTCACATGGGCATGAGTCCACCGGTCTGCATAAAGGCACTTTAATAGCAGGAGGCTCCCACCATCTAACAGTGGTGTAGTACTGTATATTTACCAGCTGTATCTGTTTTTAAATAACAAGAGAAAACCATCTCTTTTAAAAGTACTCTACATCCTGATTATTTTTTTCCTCACTATGTGGCCTCCGAACATTTCAATGCTGTGACGTCCGTTATTTTCTTTTAGGAAAATAGGTTGCATTACATTCCACAAAGTATGTATTAAATAAATGTACCTTCATGTTTAGACACATACAGTTGTGTTTCACCAGCATTGTATTAATGATATATTGGTAACTTTACTTTAAGCCAATCATGAATGCTCTCACAACATATTTGATATATGTTCTTACACTCATTGGAGTTGAAAACGTGGGTACGGGTTTTGGAAACCTTGAAATATAATGTATACTTGCAGTATATAGTAGTGTCAGTACTGAATTGATAAATACATATTTTTGGATTCTTTTTTAATGCAGTGGTACCCTTGCTCATGTCTGAGCTGAATACAATGGCATTAGGAAGCCTGCAATGTATTCTGCAGTTTTGATGACGTGTCGCTCTGTACATTTATTTGGCTGATAATGTACATTACAAAGTTCAGTTTAAAAAAAAAAAAACACTGATTCTTCATTGGGGGGGGGGGGGGGGGGGGGGGGGGGGGGGGGGGGAGGGGCAGGTAAACTTTCCCAGTCAGCATCCAGAGAGGAGAAATTACTGTAAAAATTCCTGACACTGCTGTGCAGTGAGCTCCCCTTTGTTTTCTGTCGGCCTAATTAGTTTTTACCTAAAGTCAGGAACTTAAGGCATGTGAAGAAAGGATGTCTAGAGCTGTTTTCAGCCCCACAATTGCCAAGCAACACTAGAGCCCTAGTGTAGAAATACATTAAACGTATCTCTGTTTAATTATTAAAAAAAAAAAAAAACTTCCAAAGAAGTTGGGTTAGGGTTTGGGATTTGAGAAACATGTACATTTACAATTTTATTGATTTTTTTGTATTTTATTTTTCAAAATAAAAAGCTCTAAACATGAAACTGTCTTTTTTTCTTTTTTGCATGCATTTAAATTGGTCTGATTTAACAGTGCTCTTTTCTTTTTTTAGTTATTTTTTTTTTTTTTATTAAATATAACCTTTATAAAAATATTTACTATAATACATTTTTTCTCAGTATTTTAAGAGATAATTAATGTTTATTGGTATAGTTTGGGCTTTTTACCACAATTAAAGCACAAATAGAATGCAGCCTATTTGTCCTCAGGTTTCTTCAGCCGACCTTGGTAAAGAATATGGCTCTGACTAAATGAGAACCATGTACATATTTAAGACAACATTTTATGCATTTTGCAGGAAATGATATACACCCAAGGAGTAGTCGACCTTCTACAAGTTGATTGTATTTTATTTATGTCCTGATTATGAATCCTGTTTGTTCCTTGTAATGAGTGGCCAATCTGAGTTATGTGCCTTCCAGGCATTTGCTGGAAACCATACTAAAATGCAGTAACTAAGGTTTTCTTTTAATATACCATAAACGCATAGATATAAAGTATGCCTGAGGCTTGGTGCTGACACTCACAATATATGCAGTACTTGCGCTTAGGTCTAAAGAGAGCCAAGGGCAGAAGTCCCAAAAAGTTCAATGTTACAATCCATCTTATAAGGGTTAAGTCTCTAAGTCGTGACACCACCTTGCTGCTCTCCAGATAAGCGGGCACTGATTGCATTACAAATACAATGGCAAGAAAGAGCGCACATGCTCTGGTGCAAAACCTTTTATTATGTTAAAAAAATTATATAAAATTCATTAGACTCAAAAACATAAGATGATTCAGGCATTGGAATCCACAAGAGTGATATTTTCTCTTTTGAAATGCAGTATCAGCACCAAATATGAAGGGAAGAATGAGCACACAGGCTCTGGTGCAAAACTGTTTATTATGTTTTAAAAATGATATAAAATTCATGAGACTCACAAACATAAGTTGATTCAGGCATTGGAATCCACAATTTGTAATTTTCCAGTATAAGGCTTCCTGCCGTGGCCTCAAGGGTGTCTAGGGGACAAGTGTAACTTGTCAGCGTGCAGCTGACGACAAGATGCACGTTGACCGCTCTCCCACTATGGAGACTCGCCAGCCATATGGTAAGCGGAGCCGCCTTCCGTGTCACATGACTCGGAGGGCCAACAACTGACGGATCGCGTGCGTGGTTGCCAGGACCTGTTTCAAATGGCATGGCCTCCTTCAGTCCCTGGAGGCCACACTCTCTGAAACGCGTTGCCCTTGTTGGCAGCTGCACGCTGACAGACATTGGAATCCACAATTTGTCATCTCCCAGTGTAAGGCTTCCTGCCGTAGGCTCAAGGCTGTCTAGGGGACAAGTATAACTTGTTAGCGTGCACATGCCAACAAGGACAATGCGTTTCAGAGGGTGTGGCCTCCAGGGCCTGAAGGAGGCCATGCCATCTGAAACACGTTGTTCTGGCAATGGTGCACACGATCCGTCAGTTGTTGGCCCTCAGAGTCATGTGACATGGAAGGCGGCTCCGCTTACCATATGGCTGGCGAGTCTCCATACTGGGAGATCGCTCGACGTGCATCTTGTCGACAGCTGCACGCTGACAAGTTACACTTGTCCCCTAGACACCCTTGAGGCCACGGCAGGAAGCCTTATACTGGGAGATGACAAATTGTGGATTCCAATGCCTGAATCAACTTATGTTTGTTAGTCTCATGAATTTTATATAATTTTTAAAACATAATAAACGGTTTTGTACCAGAGCCTGTGTGCTCTTTCTTCCCTTCACATTTGGTGCGGATACTGCATCTCAAAAGAGAAAATCTCACTCTCTCCCCTGTTCATTACTGCATAATATACTTGCTCTTTTGTTTGTCTGCACTTGATAAAGGGAGGGGCTAAAGGCTGTATTATATGTTTTTTTTTTTTTTTTTGCAGCTTTCCCATCTTATGATATTGGGGCTGTATCAGTTTTCTTAGTTTTTTTTTTTTCTTTTATTCCCTCTGTTTTCCCTCTGTGATCTTGCCAGTAACATACCTCCTGTATTTTATATAGGTGAATTTGCGTGAGAAAATCTTAAATTAAAAAAGACTTATAACAAATAGTGGCGCTGCAATATATATCTATACACACAATATTCCAGTGCAAAAATAAATAAATATCTCAAACTATATGTGTATATTAACTTAACACACCAATAAGTGCCTAGTGATAAATATAAACATGTAAACAAAAAATGAATGAAGATAATTGGCAAAAAAATATGGCCAATCAAACTCAAGCGGAAATTAAAGTTCAAATCAACCGCTGGTGGTTAGTGCAAAAGTTCCATAAATAAATGTTTGAAGTGAAGCAAATCAATCAAACTAAATCTTCTGTGCTCTTCCACCACACCACAGTGACATGTGTCTCCTCTCCCAAAAGAAACGCACTCACCACAAAGGTATGCCCACACTTTCGTGAAAGTGTGTCTTTTATTTTATTAAAGATATCAGAAAAGTTTTGTCAATAAAAAGTTCATAGATTAGGCATAGAAGTCCCAAATAGTGCTGTGCAAAATCGCAGATCAACTTGTGATGATATCCATGAAAGGTGACTCATGTGAATAATCCCACCACCATCCAAATAATGCGCTTACCAGCTGCCAAAACGATTGAGCTTGTGGCTATTACCCAGCCGAGGTCTTTTTCCTCCTTGTTTCTCCCACGTTTGTCAGATCGTTCCATCTGTGTCAGCTCCAAAAGTACCAGCTGTTCAGGGCTGCTAGGAAAGTTGACCAACGTTCTTTACCTCACCAGGTAGCAAATGACTCGTGGGCCGGAAAAAAACAAAGGCAGACCATGGGTGGGACCCGAAGGGATTTAATAAAAAAATATCGCCAAAGGCGTATAAAGATACAGTTTAAAATCAAAGAATAAAAGTTTGTGGCCGTCTGGCTGCAGTGACACACGCCCGTGCTAACCCCAATGGGACGTTGCGCGCGGTGACGTCAGCACGTCGCCCATCCCTACACGTTTCGTCACTGGTATAACGTAGTTATGGGGCACTTATGCCGTGTACACACGACCAGACTTTTTCGACGGACTAGGTCCGACGGTCTTCCCGACGGACTTTCTGGGGAGTTCAAATGGACTTTGAGAATGAACGGACTTGGCCACACACAATCACACCAAAGTCGGACGGATTCAAACGTGATGACATACGACTGGACTAGAATAAGGAAGTTCATAGCCAATAGCTGCCCTAGCGTTGTTTTTTACACACGAACGGATTTTTCGATAGGAACTGGGTCCGGCGGAGTTCAAAAAATTTGTAACATGTTCTATTTCTAAAGTCCTTCAGATTTTTGGACAGCAAAGGTCAGATGGAGCCCACACACAATCGAATTGTCCGACGGATTCGTTCCGTCGGACCTTTGCTGTCAAAATTTGGTCATGTGTACGCAGCATTACTGGCAGATCACCTAATGAAAATAGAAGAAAGAAAGTCTCACAAGGGAAATTAATGCAGCTAACACATCTAATAACACATCTAATAGTTGGTAAGCTGCAATATAATAAAATGTTGGTTCTACACTCCAGCTGCAACCTTCTACAGAGACATTATTGTTATTATTATACAGGATTTATATAGTACCAACATCAACAGGAACACGGTCCGTGCCGGAGCTATAGCAGCTCCTGTGCCCAGACATGCAGAACCCCATCTATTATGACCTCCATTCTGTGAGTACCCCACTGCAGTTTCCTCATTTATCAATGGTGGATCCCAGGCACAAGTGAGCTGGGACAAAAGGAACAAATAGCATGTGTTCTGCAGATGGTTTTCAGAAAACTCAAACCACCAGGATGATAGCTGTTGCAATGTCTTATTTATGACATCACTCCTCTTATCTGACTCTAGCTCCCTCTCAGGCACGCACCATGTGACCCATCTAACAAAAGCAGAATTATATCTGAATTTATTTTTGGAAAACTCCAAGCTCCTCTAGATGCTTCTGTTTGCAGAGGCCATAAACACTACTTATCTTCTATTCCCCCTTACCCTGTTCAGGATTCAGAGGTGTAACTTCCTTTACTCAAGCATTATTATAGAGAAAAGATTTGAGGACCCTGATTTTGTAGATTTTAGTGGAGACTGCAGAGGATTTTCTTTCCCCTGCTTTAGCTATAGTGTTTCATCAAATACTACTGTGTACCTACTCGTGGAGATTAACTAAAACTGGTGCATGCAGAATCTGGTGACCAATCAGCTTCTAGGTTTTATTGTCAAAGCTTAAACAAACAATCCATCGCCCTGTATGTAGATCAGGGGGCTGGATGCATGGATGGGGGCGTGGCACCCGCGAGTCCCTAATGGACGGGCCACCACTGCTTAATTGATTGAACAAGCTGAAGTTAGAAGCTGATTGGTTACCATACACAGCTGCACCAGATTCTGTTTTTCAAGCATTTTAGTAAATTTCCCCCACTGATTGAAATGTTGTGAACTTGTGTTTGCCTAGCACCAGCTTCTCCACAGCCTAAACTCGCCCTTGTGGGCACAAAAAACTGGCTAAGTGAAGAAAGACTTCCAATATTCACATTGATTGTTCACTTTATGAAGACCGTCCCAATCCTGAAAGGGTATCTTGAAAGTCATGCTATGAAAAAGGAATTTAGGAAGAAATGGGCTTTTCAGGTAGTGGATTCAGTTTTTTCAGATCCCAATAAACTGAAGCCGTCAACGCCTAGACTCAGGGGAGTGGTCTATGCACCAGGAGATCTTTCAAAATCTCTGTCAAAGGTTTGGAAAATCAGATGTGGACATTCAGGTCTCTAGGTTCAACAAAAAACTGAAAAAAATGTGTTCAAGGCCAGGGATCCTTTAGCCTTTCTTAGTCGATCCTCCTCGGATTCAATTCAAGCTGGTTTCTCATCAAACTAAAATGGCTCAGAAAAAAGCATGGTACACAGGCATACTCTCTCTGGCTTCTAGCGGACAAACCTCAACCTCCTACAAACTGTTCCATCCTGCTTCTTAGTTGCTGGATTTATTGGCATAGCTGTTGAAACCCAAGTCTTAAGAGATAGGAGTATTTCTGACTCTGCTGTGCCCACTTTACTCAGAGCAAGAGAATCTAACTCCCTCAAGATTTACACCATTGCACAAGGAAGGCTTACTTTGGTGCAAAGACAGGAAGCCGAGTCCCAAGAAATACTCATATTTTGGTCTTTCTTCAGTCTGGTTTTGACCTGCTTCTGAGAGAGTCATTTCAAGGCCCCTTTCACACTGAGGCGCTTTGCAAGCGCTAAAGTTCTAAAAATAGCGCCTGCAAAGCGCCTTTAAACAGCCGCTGCTGTGTCTCCAGTGTGAAAGCTTTCACACTGGAGCGGTGCGCTTGCAGGACGCTGAAAAATGTCCTGCAAGCCGCATCTTTTTAACCCTTTTTCGGCTGCTCGCGGGGGGTAAAACTGCCCCGCTAGCGGCCGAAAAGCGCTGCTAAAACGACGGTCTGCAAGTAGCCTAAGGGACAGGTTTCTGCCTTATCCATTCTGTTCCAGAATTCTCCTACCTAGCAATCCGTAGTTAAGAATTTTCTTCAGAGAGTTGCTCATAAATTCCCCCTTAACCTGGTTCTCTCTGTTCTTCAGAGATCGCCCCCTCCCCACCCCCCCCAGAACCTATTAGAGATGTTCCTGTTGGAAGACCTCACTTGTAAGGTTGCTTTCATGTTGATGTTACATCTGTTTTTAGCTTGGCTTATTCCTGTAAAGAGCATATTCTTGTTTTGCACAAGGACAAGGTGATTTTGAGACCAAAGCCTTCCTATCTAAGGTGGTCTCCTCTTTCCACCTCAGTAATAACATTGTCTTTTCTTCCCTTGTTCCTGTCCAAAGACATGACCAGGACATTGCTCTACATTGTCTGGATGTGGTCAGCGTTGTCAGGGCTAACTGATGGCAACACTCTTCATTTTGCAAAAGTCTTTCTTTGCCCTGCCTGTGGGCCCCTGTGAAGGGCCTACTGCAACCTTAAAAGGTTTTTGACGTTGTCCATTTGCCTAAAGGTAGCCTGCATATAAGCTATGGTCTATGAAATTCTGTACTGCAAGAAAAGGAATTTACAGGTAAGTACAATTTCCTATTTTTCTGGGTTTGTTTTTGTTATTTTATTGTGTAAGTAGCTACCTAAATATTTCTGAAGCGACTTCACTCACTGAGCTTAGTATTGATTTGAGACTATTTGCTACTGTGTGTTAAGTCAAGTAGTAATGTAACAGTATTTTAGTTACCCTTATTATATTATTTAATACAGTAATGCTTTAATAACAACATTTTCATGCATGTCCTAGTGAAGCTATCTTCCTGAATACACATGAGATATGGAGCAACATACCATGAAAACGCAGGATTTTCAGTGTCATGAAACCCTGCCCACTCACACTTTCTCCCAAGAGAAACTCGTATGCTTACCAGAATGAGCTAGAAGTGATGGAATATTCACGTTTAGAGCATAGGGCAGTCTACAGAGAAAGGTCTGCTAAGACTTTTTCAAACAGCTGAATTGTGTATGGGCCACTGCCAACAAACAGGACCTGGGGTATTGAATGGCCGAAATGCAAGATGTGGACATTTGACATCACAGACATTTAATATCCCCAAAGGTGAACATATCTGGTACAGGTAGTTTTCCACAGCCAAGATGGAGAAATGCCACGGATTCTGACTTGCCTGTGCATAGATAGTTTCAGTGCTTTTTTCCCACAGAGGATGGAGCTATTACAGTTCAGTTCGGCTGTGTTTTTTTATTTATTTATTTTTTTATGCAGTATTTGTAAGACAGTAGTCTAAAATGGCAATAGCAACCAATCCAATTCCAACTGTAATGTTCCTAGGTCAGGTGTAAGATAAACAAAATAATTTAAATAATTTTCTGCTGCAACCCAAATATAATTCTATCATTGTGCTAAACTGAACCTAATGTGTTGGTTTTAAAGAGAAGTATGGGAATAATAATTTTTTATTTTTTTTGGATCATACTTATCTAGGTGGATGCAGCATCGGTCCAATGCTGCATCTGTCCCCCACCAGCTCTAACACTGAGAACCGAGCGATCAAACACCACAGATCATTTGGTTCTCACAGCTCCCTGAGCAGAGAACTGGTGACTCTCAGTCACTGGCTCTCTGCCCTGCCCCTCCCTTCGCTCACTGGAACGCTGGGCTGTGGAGGGTGCGGGAGTGGCTGGCCCAATTTTTGTAGTGGCTTGTTGAGAGGCTGAACCGGGTTCCAGTTCAGGCATGTGGGTGGAGCCTGACCATATGGTTGAGATCTTTCCCGAACCTGGACCAGCTTCCGCCCGCTGTCTGCAGAAAATGGGTCACAGGAGTACAGAATGAACTGAGATCCACAGGAGAAGTACAGCCAAACGAGCTTTGGCTTTACTTTTAAGGCAAATAAATATGGCACTAATTGGCATTAAGGAGAAGGGCAACATCTGTATCAAATTAGTGTATTATTTGATACACTTGTGGCCTGGACATTAAAAAAGTAACTGTGCCAGGCTTATAAATTTCCAGATGCTGATGTCTAAAAGTCTAATCTGCAGCACCTGCATGTCTTGTTGTTCCTGGCCTTTTCTGTGCAGTTGTTTACCAGGATCACTGCATTATTAACAGCACTCCGGGGGTAATGAAAGCAGCAGACTTCTGGAAGATTTTGATTAGGTTTTATATGTACATTAAACTCCGGCAATGCAATCAGCATGGTAATAAAAGCAAGACGAGCAGCTGTTGCTATATCAACAGCTTTAGTTTTGTAGAGAGCTGGTGCAGAAAATCTTTCAAGGTAATTCTGTACAATACACACGTACAAAGAAAGAAAGAATCTGTCTTCACCCCTTGACACAGAGCAAGCTGAGCTCTAGCGTCACAAGAAACATTGTGTCATAATGAACAAAACATGACAGACTGCAACCTCCAGCTATCTAGCCTTTAAAATAATACATTCTGTGCTGGATACACAAGGTTGACCACGTCTGTATTAATTACACATCTACTTATTGTTATTCAGGCATTTATGTTGACTCCTGAATATATACAGTAAATGCTAAAATAATAGTAGAGCAGGGTACTGACCCTCCTTCTGATAATGGTTCGAATGACTGCCTCTGTTGCCCAGAGTTACCAATTATATTCAACCTTCGTATTTTAACTGTCATTTTACAGTGATAATTTAAAGTAAAATTCTGGCCAGGCTATAGACACGCTGCAAACTTGAGGATTAATTACTCCATCGTGGCTGCAGCTTCAGCGGCCAGTAAAGGGGCTTGTTGGAAAGTATATTTACTGTTTGTTATATAAGTATCTGAAATCTATAGTCTGGTCACAGTTCTTGGTTGCAGTTGGGCAACATATACAATGCTTATTTAATACACTGTTGAAATAAACCGTAGTATGTTGTTTATTCGGCTGATAATATAGATTGCATATTACTATATATTGTAGGATATATACCTAGTAGGATTTCTAATTTTTTTCAACATATAAAACTTCACAATATCAGAAAAAAAAAAAAAAAAAACCTTTCTTATGCCCTGTACACATGACCGGTTTTCTCGTCGGAATAAACTCTAAAGGTTTTTCCAGTTCCGACGGAATTCCGCTGAAACTGTCTCTTGCGTACACACGATCACACCAAAGTACGACCGTCAAGAACGCAGTGACGTACAACACGTACGACGGGACTAGAAAAAGGAAGTTCAATAGCCAGTAGCCCAGTGGCGGCTGGTGCTCAAAATTTTTGGGGGGGCGCAAATAAACTGAAAAATTCTGAAAAAAAAAGCCCATCAAATGCAGCCACTGTACCAAACGCAGCCACCGTGCCCATTAAAACGCAGCCACCGTGCCCATTAAAATGCAGCCACCGTGCCCATTAAAACGCAGCCACCGTGCCCATTAAAACGCAGCCACTGTGCCCATCAAAACGCAGCCACTGTGCCCATCAAAACGCAGCCACTTTGTCCCTTTAAAACACAGCCACCTTGCCCATCTAAAACACAGCCACAATGCCCCTTTAAAACACAGCCACATTGCCCCTTTAAAACACAGCCACATTGCCCTTTTAAAACACAGCCACATTGCCCATCTAAAACACAGCCACATTGCCCATCTAAAACACAGCCACATTGCCCATTTAAAACAGTCCCTGCAAAGAAGCTGCCACTGTGTCCCCCCCCCCCTGCACTTACCTTGTCTCGGGTGACGGCGGCATCGTGTCCTCCATTCCCTCTCCTGCCCGCTCCTCCTCTCATCCTCTGCTATGATTGGACGCCTGATAGGCGCCCAATCACAGCGCCTGTCGTTTCAGCCAATCAGGGCACAGGTAACACAGACCTGTGCTCCTGATTGGCTAAGGGGCCGTACAATGTTAGCAAACTGAATTCCTTCGGTTTGTTAACACTGCTGCTGAGTGACAAGGAATGTACAGCGTTGCGCCCGCATGTCACCTTTTTGGACGCCTATTAGCGCCTACTGCGCTAATCAGGTGTTTCCAAAAAACACCCCCACCGCTGTAATTCAGGCGCCCGGTGACCGAAAAGGGGCCGGACACCTGAATAGGGGGTGTCAGCAGCGACCATAGATAGATTCATGCAATGCATGAATCTATCTATGGAGTATAGAGAGTGACAGGAGAGGGGGGCGGCGCTCCTGCGCCCTTTATGGACGCACCGCCCCTGCAGTAGCCAATAGCTTCCGTCTCGTACTTGCTTCAGAGCAAGGTCCGTCGGTTTTCCCGATAGGGAATGGTTCCGTCGGAAATATTTAGAACATGTTCCATTTCTAGGTCCGTCAGATTTTTTGAAAAAAAAAAGTCAGATGAGGCATACACACGATCGGAATATACGATGAAAAGCTTCCGTATGACTTTTTCTGTTGGAAATTCCGCTAGTGTGTACGTGGCATAAGACACCCCTTTTAACATACACTATATTGCCATAAGTATTTGGATACCTGCCTTTACTTGCACTTGCACAACTTTAATGGCATCCCAGTCATAGTCTGTAGGGTTCAATATTGAGTTGGCCCACCCTTTGCAGCTATAACAGCTTCAACTCTTCTGGGAAGGATGTCCACAAGGTTTAGGAGTGTGTCTATGGGAATGTTTGACCATTCTTTTAGAAGCACTTCTGTGAGGTCAGGCACTGATTTTGGATGAGAAGGCCTGGCTCGCAGTCTCTGCTCTAATTCATCCCAAAGGTGTTCTATCAGGTTGAGGTCAGGACTCTCCAGGCCAGTCAAGTTCCATATACTGTACTCATGTCTACTAAGGGACAATTTGTGATTGCTTGTTACACCTCCCCATTGCATATTGCTTTACTTTATTGAAGCCCATGTGGATATTCTGACAAAATGAGCAAAGGAAACATGCCCAAAATGGAATCTGTTGTTCATAGCAGCCAATCAAGTTTCATCTTTCCTTGGAAAAATTAAACAAAGTACTAATTGGCTCCTGCAGTTTGGGTAAGAGTTTGGTGGACGCCCAAGACCATCTCTTATCACCACCTTGGTAGTGCTTGATGAAAGTCACCTTCACTGCTTTGGTTCTGGAGCGAGAGCTGGGTGTGTTGGAGCAGTTTCTGGAATCAGAGCCCGTGTTTCCAGAGCTTTGGAGTTTTGAGGGTTTTTTTTAGGATACGGAGCAAGCCAAGAGCTGAAGTTCAACTGCTAGAATTGGCAAACATGGAGCACTGCCAAACCTAGGCCATGGTAAAAATGAATGTCATTGTGACGGAACGTCCCTACACTCCTCTTGAGTGCGTTCGTCATATATCACTTCCTCCCAGTCTGGATATAGATATCAGATATTCCAACCGCTCCCAAGCACCAAACAAGACGACACTTGCTTAGTGCCAACATGGACTCTTTTTATTAGAACCAAAATTACAAGTATTTATATACAATAGGAGAGGAGGTCCCCCCTCCTGCTCATATTACTCTAACAATACACCTGTAACAACTTAACATAAACAAATTAACTAATCCCTTTAAGCAGCCGATGTGACTCAGGATTTCACTACAGGCCAGACTTGTTGTCACCGAGCTAAACACTGTTGATTATAAATTTATCATAATTACAACCACACGACATTTTATCACAATAGCAGGAGACCACCAGTAACAGACGGACCGTCTACTACATTGTACAGAGGACAATGTGATCAGCCCTCTCAATTAACATCTTGAGTTCATGACACTAGCATCTGACAGTGTGTGTCTCAACAGCATGAGACAACACACATTATATATACACATATATACAGCATTGAATCTGACTGGGGATGGGGTTCTCCTTCACCCTGTGCCCCTTAAAATCCAGGGCCCATAATCAGTTGGCAGGAGGCTCGCATTTAGTCCTCTCAAAAAGCCTGTGTCCCGGCTAGGTCTGTCACAGTCATATTTTGGTAGCATGCAGCTGTGCCATTCACTTCCACTTAAAAAATGGTCAACATAAATTTATAACAACACAATGGGGGTTATTTACGAAAGGCATATCTACTTTGCCCTGCAAGTGCACTTGGAAGTGCAGTCGCTCTAAATCTAAGGGGTAGATCTGAAATGAGTGGAAGCTCTGCTGACTTTATCATCCAATCATGTGCAAGCTAAAATGCTGTTTTTTTATTTTCCTTGCATGTCCCCCTCGGATCTACAGCGACTTTACTTCCAAGTGCACTTTCAGTGCAAAGTGGATTTTCCTTTAGTAAATAGCCCCCACTATATCCACTTAAAGGTACAGTCAAATAGTTTTTGATTTTCTTACACAACAATAAGCAAAAATACGATGGGAAAGTGAAAGTGAACAGCAGCATTTTGGAAGAAAAAAGACTCTTTTGTGCCTAAATGTTTGTAAATGTGCATGAACACTAGGCACGTTTAGCGCTTGAGTGTTATAAATAATAATTCTGGCCAATGAAATAAATTACTGCACAAGCGTTGATGCACCTAAATGCATTATACGCGTTTACAAGCATCAATCGTTTTTCGTTGGTATCAATGTGAAGAATAGCGCCCCATTGATGGTGTCAGTAGGGGCAATGGTGCCCCATCATTGGTGTCAGTTGGAGGAACAGTGCCCCAAACATACTTTCTAACATTTTGAGATGGGAATGAGGGACACCTATTGGCATAAGTATGTAGGAATAGGACGCATCATCTTAAAGGAGAATTATACAAAAAAATTATTAGTTAAACCCACAAGTGCTTTTTCTTTTACTACTACTACCTTTAACACCGGCTTTTGAAATTTACAGATGCAGCAATTTAGAAATTGGATGAAAGGATTAGCACTGAGAAACACTTTTTGAAAGATAGAAAGTACATTTTATATACAACTATATAGATCAGACCCAAATGAGGGACAAATGAGGAGGCTAGAGGGACAGAGGGACATTGCTCGAAATCAGGGACAGTCCCTCAAAATCAGGGACAGTTGGGAGCTATGCCCCAAGGGCCAGATAAAGGCAAGCAAAGGGCTAATGCTTTAGTTCATCAGCCCACACCAGTCATTTTTGGCAGTAAATGGCTGATCTGCGAACATCCCTGCTTGTGGTATAGGAAAGAGCTTTCCAAACGCACTCAATGCAGGCTGCTTGTTATTTCTCACTTACAGAATACATGATGTAAAACAAAAATGCAGATGTTTCCAACAGCTACCAATCAGATTCAAAGCTGCATTAAAAGTTGACTGGTGATACAGGAATCAGAAAAATGACACATCCCAAATCCAGGAACTTCATTCCTAGTGACCCTGTAAAGGGCTCTCTGGCTGCTGGCAGCAGTGGATTATAGAAACAGATCAGATTAAAGAAAACTGAGTGCACTTTTTTATTTAAACACAGTCACAGGGCTTTCTGAACGACATTAGTAGTGATCTGATTGTTTTTCTTTTCAATTGCCTGGGATTGCTCTTTTAACCATTTAATAAATAAGACAGTATAACCATACGGGTAATGGTGAGAGGGAACTAAGGCCAGGTGGGTGGCCAGGGGACAGTAAAAACAGGCCACACTGACCACCCACCTGAAATCCAATATACAGCAGAAGGGGGCTATACACATGCTGTGCCTGAAAAATTAACACAGCTTGTCCAGTAGACAGGCGGCAATGCCTCAGCTTCGGTGTGTTAGTCCCATTTAAAAGTACAATTTGGCAAGAAAAAAAAAAATTAGGTAGCAGGATTGCCTGCTGAATGCATGAAAACCGCTGCTTAGCCTCTCTCTGAAAAGCCATCCATTTTGGATTGCTTTTAATAGTATGCCGTAGTGTGAATCTAGCCCTAAGGAATTAAAAAGCCTGCAAACCAAATCAGTGCATAGCACAGTATAGCTATCTTAGAACAGAAGGTATTCACATGTCTCATTCCATCACATATCCCTAAAATGGAGGGTTCATCCTCATTTCTGGACAGTGGGCATAACCATTTAATAAAGATGTGCTTTTTTTATTTGTGATTATTAGATGGAAATCAGATCACAACTCCTTTATGCTGGAAACACAGAAAATGCCCAATGGTTCACAAATGTTTTCTAACAACTCTGTATCACGCCATGTGTGCAAATTAAATACTGGTAGGATTCCAAAATGTTGGCACTGACAGATGTCCTCTCTAAGGGGACACAAGAAATGTATGCTGGAATAGTTCTCAGTTTATACTGTATGAACATTGGAATTACCATGAAATGCTCTGCAACATGATTTTATTATAAACCACTACTTAGGAGCACAGCATATAGCTGAAAAGAACATCTGTTCATATCTGTCTTCAGGAAATGATTTTATTTGAGCTCAAAATCCTTGCTTGTGAGGTCTTCACGCCATGGTTGGGATGGAAACCGGTACAGATACAAATGTATGAAGATTAGAATAACCTGGTCCATTGAAAAAGTGGTATTTATTTTCACATTAGTGTAATGCAGACACTGTAACTGGAAGAGAGCATAAAACCTTTATAATTATACTTCCATTATTCCTGCAGTTCTGGGGAATCTGCTGCCAGCATTATAACCATTGATTTACTATTTGTTTTGTGAACATTTGTTGCAGGAGAAAAAGAGTACAAAAAAGAATTGTGACAGTAGTATAGTATCTGTGGACTGTATGTACACATCACCATAATAGTTCATAGCCTACAACGCAAAGCCCGGTATACATGTACCAAAAGTTGGCCGATTCAGCACGAACCAGCTGACTTCCGGGATGTGTGTAATGCTGTCTGTACAACAGAAGCCAGTCTAGAAACTGACTTCTGCTGAACATTTCTGCTGGAAAAAAATGCTGGCAAACCAGCATTCGATCAGTGTGTGCAGCCAATGTCAGTGTATTCTGACAGAGGTGAGTTTCCCTGTCGGAATAAAATAGCACAGCAGGAGACTTGCTACACTATGAGTTTCCCTTGTCTTGTGTGTGCTTAACTGCAGTGGAGACACAGCAGTCTTAAGCCCCATACACACGGTCTGACTTTTTCATGGATTCTGTCCGATCGGACAAGGTTGTTGAAAAATCAGACCGTGTGTATGCACCATCGGACAATGTTCGTCGGTTTGACCGACGGACAAAGTCTTATCTCCTGCTGGAAATCTTTGCCGTCAACACGGTCTGATCACACCAAATCCGATCGTGTGTACGGTTGTCCGACCGGACAAAGTGCCACGCATGCTCAGATCACATTACAAGACCAAAGCTATTGGCTACTAGCCTCTACGTAGTCCCGTCGTAGGCAACAAACGTCACCACGTTCAGAATGATCGGATTTTCCGACAACTTTGTCCGACCGTGTGTACGCAAAACCAACATCGGACAAAGTATGACGGACATGGTCCGACGGACCTGGTCCGCGGATTGTCCGACCGTGTGTATGGGGCTTTAAAGGGCCAGACATGGCGGTTAAGAAGTTATCAGTGGACACCACCATTAATGTGAACAAAGGGGGAGGAGGAGTAAAGTGAAGTCTGATTTGTACCCACCAGAGTGGGGAAAAGTGTGGTTTGACCTGGGAAATACAGGCCTAACTTGGAAGTGAGTGCAAACTTGAATGGTGGTGTGAATAACTGATCTTTGTAATTGATATTGGGTCTGGTATCAAAAGTAAACATCTCTGTCTTTGCAGATGACACCAAGCTATGCAGTGGAATAACGTCCTTACAGGATGTCTCCAATTTACAAGCCGACCTCAATGCTCTGTCTAATTGGGCGACTATGTGGCAGATGAGGTTTAATGTTGATAAATGTAAAGTTATGCACTTGGGGGCTTAGAATATGCATGCATCATACATACTAGGGGGAGTACAAGTGGGGGGATCCATAGTAGAGAAGTATCTGGAGGTTTTGGTAGATCATTAGCTCAATAATAACATGCAATGCCAAGCTGCAGTTTCCAAAGCGAGCAAAGTCCTTTCTTGTATTAAGAGAGGTATGGACTCCAGAGAGATAGATATCATTTCGCCCCTGTTCAAATTATTAGTAAGACCTCATCTGGAATATGCAGTTCAGTTTTGGGCACCAGTTCTCAAAAAGGATATTGGGGAACTGGAGAAAGTGCAGAGAAGGGCAACACAACTGATAAGAGGCATGGTGGAGCTCAGCTATGAGGAAAGATTAGAGGAACATATTCTATTCTCTCTTGAGAAGAGGCGATTAAGAGGGGATATGATCAACATGTACAAATATATAAGGGGTCCATATAGTGAACTTGGTGTTGAGTTATTCACTTTACGGTCAACACAGAGGACAAGGGGGCACTCTTTACGTCTAGAGGAAAAGAGATTTCATCTCCAAATACGGAAAGGTTTCTTCACAGTAAGGTGTCCTTTTATGAAACTGAGATCAGCTGCGATCCCAAGTCTCACAGCTGATCTCAGGTCTTTACCTGTGTATGAAACTGAGGTAATCAGATGAGAACATGTTCTCCACTGATTATCTCAGCACAGTGAGAATCTGTAACTGACTGTCACAGAAACGGCCAGTGTATGAAGGTGCGATCTCAGCACCTCACTGGCGATCTGTGACAGGATTCTCACTTTCTGATTCACCATCTCAGAGGTGGAGAATCAGAGAGAGAAGCGGGAAGCTGCCTCAGTATTCTGGGGAAAGCAGGAAGTCTTTTGACTTCATTCTTTCACTCAGGAGCAGCCATACCATGAGAGAACATCTTCCCCACCATTACACACCCCTAAACCAGCAGGTTAGCAATCTAAAGTGTATATATATGTATATATATATAGATATATATATATATATATATATATATATATATATATATATATATAGATATAGATATTTCTCTATCTATCTATCTATCTATCTATCTATATATAAATATATATATATATATATATATAAATAGATAGATAGATAGATATACACATACACATTGAAATAAACACACACACACACACACACACACACATATATATATATGCTATATGCTATGATATATATATATATATATAGACAGATATAAATAAATATATATATATATATATATATATATATATATATATATTATTCTACCTGCATTTAAATGCTATTATTAATGTCATTTTTATATCATTTTTAATTTATTAGTAAATAAAATTTTGTAAACCCTGAAATATGGTTTTACCCATGGCATGTTCCATTAGGCTACTTTCACACTGAGGCGCTGGACGTGCTGGCGGTAAAGCGGCGCTATATTTAGCGGCACTTTACCGTCGTTATAGCGGCGCTTTTCGAACGCTAGCGAGGCAGTTTTACCCCCGCTAATGACTGAAATAGGGTTAAAACCGCCCGCAAAGCGCCACTGCAGCGACGCTTTGCAGGGGGGGTTTGGAGCGCTGCCCCATTGTTTTCAATGGGAAGAGGCGCTTTAGGAGCGGTAAATACACAGCTCCTACAGCGCTCCAAAGATGCGGCTTGCACATTTTTGGACATTTTTCAGCATCCTGCAAGCGCTCCAGTGTGAAAGCCCGCGGCTGTTTGAAGGCGCTTTGCAGGCGCTATTTTTAGAACTTTAGGCCCCTTTCACACTGGGGCAGTTTTCAGGCGGTACAGCCTGTACACCGCCTTAAAAAACCGGCCCCATTCACTCCAGTGTGAAAGCTGGCGGGCTTTCACACTGGAGCGGTGCGCTAGCAGGACGGCAAAAAAAGTCCTGCTAGCAGCATCTTTGGAGCGGGATAGGAGCGGTGTATTCACCGCTCCTATACCGCTCCTTCCCATTGATTTTAATGAGACACCGCGGTAATACCGCGGCAATACCGCCGCAAAGCGCCGCTACGGCGTCGCTCTGCGGGGGATTTTAACCCTTTTTTGGCCGTTTGTGGGGGGTAAAACCGCACCACGAGCGGCTGAATCTCGCGGGCAAAACGACGGTAAATATAGCGCTGCTTTACCGTCACGGTGGCTCCCGCCCAGTGTGAAAGGGGCCTTAGTGCCTGCAAAGCGCCTCAGTGTGAAAGGGGCCTTACAGTAAGGCCCCTTTCACACTGGGCCTTTTCCAGGCGCTACATCGCTAAAAATAGCGCCTGAAAAAATCCGGCCCCTTTCACTCTGCTTTCACACTGGAGCGGTGCGCTAGCAGGACGGTCAAAAAAGTCCTGCTAGCAGCATCTTTGGAGCGGTGAAGGAGCGGTGTATTCATAATTCAAATTGAAATCAATGGGACAGCGCGGCAATACCGCCGGCAAAGCAGGGGTTAAAACTGCACTGCTAGCGGCCGAAAACCGCCGCTAAAACGACAGTAAAGCAGCGCTAAATAAAGCGCTGCTTTACCGCCGACGCCACTCCCGCCCCAGTGTGAAAGGGGTCTTATACAGGGATTTATCAATTATGAAATATATTTTATTTTAATTTATTAATAAATATTTATACTTGTATACTTTATTAAAATAATTTTTTAATGATTATAAATGTATTTTACATTTATATGAATGGTGTATAGCTGCATTACATATGTGGATTACATTAATTTACTATACACCATTCACATTTAAATAGGCACATGTGTGACATTTAAATATTGATAAAAAACAATGTTTTATAATAATTAGGTTAATGTATATTGTGTAGGGGGAATTTAACTTTATTATTTTATTAATATGTAGGGGAATAATGTGTTAATTAGTGTTTAACTTTTGTATTTTAAATCGCCTCAGACTGTAATCCCGCTACATCTCACGAGATTACAGTGTGAGGAGAATTTCTGAGGAGTTCCCGGCGTTTGTAGATCGCTTCTCAACTCAACATGAGAAGCGATCTACAGACCATCATAAACAGGCACTCAGGGGAGAGCGATCTCCCCTGAGAATGCCTGAGAAATGAATAGCGGTATTTTACCGCACTTTAATAAAAGGACACCTTAGAGCTGTGAAAATGTGGAATAGACTCCCTCCAGAGGTGGTTCTGGCCAGCTCAGTAGATTGCATTAAGAAAGGCCTGGATTGTTTCCTAACTGCACATAATATAACGGGGTACTAACATTTATAGGTAAAGTTGATCCGGGGAAAATACAATTGCCTCCCAGGGATCAGGAAGAAATATTTTTCCCTGCTGTAGCAAATTGGATCATGCTCTGCTGGGGTTTGTCGCCTTCATCTGGATCAACTGTGGGTGTAGGATTGTGTATATGGGATTGTATGTTATTATTATTTTATTTTTATTTTTTATGGTTGAACTGGATGGACTTGTGTCTTTTTTCAACCTGACTAATTATGTAACGTTTACTTTGGCACATGAAGTGGATTAATGTATGAACTGTAAAACTGGATATTCAAAAAAGGTCACCAGAAAAGTTTGTTTTTGTTATATGAGTTTTACATTGAAGATATATGAGTACATATGATTATATATGCCACAATAAAAAAGCACAGAGGTGGATTGTGAATGCACTTAAAGCACTTTATATATGAATTTATCACTGAATGTAAATAGTAATATGGATTCACACTAATATTTATTTATTTTCTGGAAGTTTTCACATTGTATATGTTTCCTTAGGGGGAGGCACAGCAATATTCATTTATTTTATACTATTGGGTTTGTGGGAACACAATTAATTGCATGCAGCCACTCCGTAGCGTGGGATAACACACACCTATCTGGATGGTTTGATCTGTAATGCCGCGTACACACGACCGGACTTTCCGGCAAACTAGGTAGGACGGTCTTCCCAGGGGACGTTCGGCGGAGTTCCGATGGACTTTCCGAACGAACGGACTTGGCCACATACGAATGGACTAAGTTCGTTCGAAAGTCCGTTCGTTTTGAACGTGGTGACGTAAACAGGACTAAAAAGGGAAGTTCAATAGCCAGTAGCCAATAGCTGCCCTTGCGTCGTATTTGGTCCGTCGGACCAGCACACAGACACATGGTTTTCCCAATTTTAGTCCGTTGGAATTGAGTTCGTCGGATAGATTTGAAACATGTTCTATTTCTAGGTCCGCCGGATTTTTCCATCGAAAAATGAACGGATTAGCCCACACACGATCGGATTGTCAGACAGAATAATCCCGTCAGACCTAGTTTGCTGGAAAGTCCGGTCGTGGGTACTCGGCTTTAGACTTTTTTTCTCGGTCAACCTGCTGGCTGAACGAACAAAAAAAAACTGAATATGTATACCTAGCTTAAGGCAAATGTATCTGTGAAGAAAATTCGATTTTCTAAACATTAGTTAGTAGGGTCAAATCCATGTTGGTTTTTCAAACTCTGTGATGAGAAAATTCGAAGGAGCAGAATGGAAAATTGTTCTTGAAATGAATGGATTTCTAACAGTGAATGTGGTTTTCGTTCAGGAAAGCCAATTCACTCCAAAATTAAATTGTGCCACCAATTCTACCCAATTAGTATTACAATAGCAAGATCTGATGTCATAGCCACACAAGTGGCAAGACATGCTGAGGCTAGGGGCATGGAACCAGAGTGGGTGATCTGTAAATACACAACACATTATTCAATGAGCAAAAACAGACTGTGCTTGACAACATTGAGGAACCAGCCGGATTGCACTGACAGGAAAGACCCTTTTATTATACGTAGCAAAACTGACAGCAACAGCATTTGTGCTGCCTCTGGTATCCCTATCGCCCTATGTTGGCTAAGCAGTGATTTGACCCTGGAATCATCAAAACTAGAAAGACAAGTTTAGACTCTCTTGTATGATGCCAACCTAAATATCAGACTGGGGTTTTCAAAGAAAGGAAGCATGCTTTCTTTAAAGCGGGATTGTACTGAAAAAAAAAAATTTAAAAGCCAGCAGCTACAAATACTGCAGCTGCTGACTTTTAAAAAATGGACACTTACCTGTTCCAGGGTCCAGCGGTGTCGGCAGCAGAGGCCGATCGATCGCTCGGCTCCCTGCTGTAGCCGGCGCCATTCTCGGTGAGGGAATCAGGAAGTGGCTTCACTTCCCGATTCCCTACTGCGCATGCGCGAGTCGCGCGGCGCAATAAGAATCTTCAGCGCCGTCTGCCGGGTCACGGGTGTCCCGGCAGACAGCGCGCCGGGACAGGAGGTGACGTAAACTCCCGTGGGAGTTTATGCCCGGAAGTGGGTGCAGATACCTGTCTTAGACAGGTATCTGCACCCCCCCCTCCCCCCTGAAAGGTGCCAAATGTGACACCGGAGGGGGGGAGGGTTCCGAAAAGCGGGAGTTCCACTTTAGGGTGGAATCCCCCTTTAAAACCACTAACCTGTAGCTGGGGGTTTCAGGCTCTGCTGCACCGCACATGCCCAAAGCAAGCACTATTAAAAATAAAGATTAAAACAATTCAGTTAAACCCTTTGACTGCCAAGGATTTGTACTTTACATTATGGCGCAGTGGCGTATCATACATATTGCACACATGCATATGGAAGAGCTGACACTGTTCCACATATCCTCCATAATGCTCCCCCTCCATTCTTATGTTCCTCCCAACAGCACCGATCTCCTGTGGCTGCTCTGCAGCTGCCAGGTTCTCCTCCTTATCCCTCCCCTCCTGACGGATTTGAATGCTGCAGGGGAGCCACAGGGGTATTTAACGCTGTCCTGTCCTGCTCCCCCCTATCACTGATCCCCGTTGTCCCCTGATCGCTCCTATGTTTATTCATTACTGGAGCATAGTAAACTGTGCTTAATACGCTTCAGTTTGTGAATGAATATGAAGCCTCTGTACAAAGATTGCTGCTGTAGAGAAAGGGAATGAGGACTATGACCTCAGTTCCTTAATTTGTCTCAAAAAAGAGACATTGTTTTTTTTTTATACCCCTGATGTTTCACCAAAGTCCCCCCCCCCCCCCAAAAAAAAAGTACACAATATTAAAAATAACATTGTAAAAAAAAAAAAAACATAGTAATGCCTCATTCACACGGGGCATACTGTAGTGGTCAACCCATGCGAGGCCCTGTACCCGCACAGATGCACAGTTGTTCCATGCATCCCTATGCAGGCAGTCCCACTGATGTAAATTGGTAAGCAGCGATTGCATGGACACTGTGTGGGGATTGTACTGGGGGTCAGTCTGTCCCCAGTACAATTCACCTAGGTCAGTCTAACTGACCTGGGAGGATTGTACTGGGGGCATACTTACCTGAGGGGGTATATACTGGGGGACAGACTGACCTTGGGGAGGATTGTACTGGGGGACAGTCTGACCTGAGGAGGGATTTTACTGGGGGACAGACTGACCTAGGAGGTAAAATACTGGGGGACAAATTGACCTGGGGAAGGAATATACTGGGGGGGGGGGGGCAAATTGACCTGGGAGGAGGAATATACTGGGGGACAGGTGGATCTCTGGGTTATTGGACTGGGAGCAGACTGACCTTTTTTTTTTTTACCCAACCCGCCTAAACCCCTCCCACCGTTAACACAATTTGGCCACACTCGCTGTTCACTGTGCCACACTACATGCGCCACATTACTCTTCTAGGTGGTGTGTACCCCACGTATTTTACAATCCTAGCAATGCCCCCAATGTCCACTCCTCACTGTGGTGCACTAAGTACACCACATTTTTAAAAATAATTCTTTATTTTAATCACCATCAGAGCAAACAGTCACAGGATATAATATCTCGATAATATAAAGATCATACATTTTCCATCAGGGGTTGACATTAAGTACCTACAGTACTGTATCTGCAGATTCACATATATTGAGATCTGTATCATGTATAGTAAAGGACGATCTTAGGTTCACATGAAGAACTGCTGCTCTAACCATTTCTAGGGGAAGGAGGGGTTCATGTACGAATAAGACGGGAGGATAGTGACTGGGTTAGGAATAAAGTGTGGGAAAAAATAAAAAGAAGGGGAGGGTTGAAAGGGGCAGCTCCCATAGTCTGTCATCCCAGGGTTCAAATCTATGTGTCAGCTCCCAAGTTCTCAGAGTCTCTGCAGATGAACCGGGGGTCCAAATTTTGAAATGTTTTTCCATTTGTTCTCTGAAATCAGCTGTTAGCTGCTCCATCAACTGTATGTCAGCGACTAATTTTTCAGCCTTTTGTTGCCATGTCCCAACTTTTTTGAGACATGTTGCTGCCATCAATTTCAAATTTACCTTATTTTTCCTAAAATTTTAGATTTTCTCAGTTTAAACATTTAATGTTTTTTAAATTTTCTTATGAATAAAATATGGGTTTATGAGATTTGCAAATCATTGCATTCTGTTTTTGTGTAGATTTTGCAGAGTGTTCCAACTTTTATGGAATTGTGGTATGCTGTATTATTCAGCCATTTATTTCAAATTGCGTACATCAATTTCAGGCTGTTGGCCAATAACAGTGCAAAATATGGAAACATGGTCCCTATGTAGTAGCATTTGGGAGTAACCATGCAGTGGAACGCCTGCTTCACACCTGCGTCATCCTTTGCAGTGCATTGCTGCTTGCATGTTAATGTGCATTGGAACAAGGCAGCCCATTGTTTTTATCACCAGACACTACCAAAATACACATTGGTGGTTCACTGTGGCGCATTTTGTTGTACTGAAACAATTGTGCATTAACTTGTGTTGACAGGTTGAGTTGAGGTGCTATTGATAGTGGAGGTTTGGGCCTAAACAAAGCAGCTGTATGTGGGTTAGACAAATAGCTACATATTCAGACCATACCTATGTTATATACAAGGGATTCTGGATGCATACTTAGCCACTGTAACATGAAGTAATAAGATTGTCTGTTTCCACTCACTATATTTAACTGAACAGAAAACATTTTCTGCATTGGTAAGTTTTGACATATGAATATAATCTTACAGTATGAAAGCTACAAAAGGCCATTTATAGACTCTCAGATTTCAGATGTTCCATTTTGAAATGACAGATCTGAGCAGCTCTTGTAATAACTCCATTGATGCTCTAATGGGTGATAACAAGCACATGCAAGAATTGCTTTTCTGCCATTCAAACTTCACAACAGTATATAGGGCAGGTTGGTTGAAACGTGTAAAGGAAGTTGCATAGACTTCAGCGTGTAGGTCATCTGAATATTCACCACTTATGATGCAAACTGCAGTGTTTATTCCACAATAGGTTAATACTTTATTTAGATTTTGAGATCTATTCAATATCTGTACCAGCTAAAAATGAAAGCAAAAAAAAATGGAAACGCTGCTCCAACAGTACTGTTCTTTCAGACACAGAGAAATCACTTATTTGATGTATTTATTCTGTGTATCTTAATTAGCTCTTCATTTTGGAGTAATTGTAATTGGAAAAAAAATGGGGGGGGGGCGGGGGAGTCACTAATTTATAATTACCAATGTTTATGGTCTAGAGCCCTACGGACGACATGAGTAAAGATGACATATAGGAACAACACAAAACTCACCAACATGAAATAGACCTGAAAGTGTGCCTTGGTCTACAGTGTGCCTTGGTCTACCAAAATAAGGGGGCATACCCTAGATAAAGAATGATAAGAAGTAGTTATGGAATAATGTGGAATGAGTATTCAGTCTGAGGTAAGAATACTTGGAAGAGGCTTTTAAAAGGGGAGGGTGGGTGGGTATCACGCACAGGAAACCGACAAAGACCGGCGGCCTTTGGGCTGCTTAAATACCCTCCGGGCTCCTCCCATAACTTCAGGCCGGTACCCGGCCTTCCAATTTATGGTCTAGAGCCCTACGGACGACATGAGTAAAGATGACATATAGGAACAACACAAAACTCACCAACATGAAATAGACCTGAAAGTGTGCCTTGGTCTACCGTATGGTACACCAAAATAAGGGGGCAAAAACCTTCAGGTAGGGGATAATTATTTATTAAAGGTAATGTCACTGAGTAAGACGAGCGAAGGCCTGAGCCATCTCTAACTGTGGGTTAGGAATGTAGCGAGAGAAGCAGGCCGATTTCCGCCGACCCGGTTCCTTGATCACATGGTCCGGAACCCCCTGTCTTGAGGCCGTCGTGGCCGCCCCAATCCGGAATGAATGCCCGGAGTACTGGCTGGGGTCCAACTGAAGATTGCCGAGAAGGACCCGGACATGTTCCACGAACTGCGACGGGTTGAGGGGTTATACCGGAAAGGGTAGAAGCGGACTGGACCCTGGGCGGTCGGATAGCAGTGCCGTCAAGCGGTTTAACACGGCAACCGGGCAACAGTTGTTGTGAGTCCTGTACAGGTGAACATCTACTCCGGAACCTCGCTGCTGAGTTTTGGATGTCGCCAAGTGAAGGACGTAGTGATCCTGGTGGCGGCAGAGACTACTTCTATGCAAGGCTGGACCGGCTGGGTGGCTGTGAGTGAACTCGCTGGGCTGTAGAAACCCATAAAACGCCATGTGTATCGCAGCCTGCAGGACGGTGCTGAGGAGGAGACCGAAAGGGGACCTATCCAGGATGTCAGACATTCCCTTGAAGATCTCCCCCGTGGTAGGCAGCCGCTTCGGGCTGACTGGCGGCTGGTGTTTCTGCACTCCCCATAGTAGAGCCCTCACTGCGTGGCAGGAGAACACCGAAGGCCTCGCGGGGTCTTGAAGCGACAAGTAGTGCGGCACCCCGGCCACGTACTGGCGTATCGCGCTGTGTGACAGTGCTAGGTGAGAATGACAATAAGCGCTGAGTTAAACTTCCCTGGAATGAATGGGCAGTAAACATTGAACTGATGCTGTAGGGACAGCTGGACCAGTCTGCGGAGGAAGGACATGACGGGCCTGGATTTAGGCCTGCCCTTGCTGATGATCTTGGCTGTGGCTTGATTGTCTGTCGTGAAAGCCACAGTCTGTCCAGACCAATGGTGACCCCATAGGTGAGCGGCTGCTACGATGGGGAAGAGGTCAAAGAGGGCCGACGTGGTAGTGAAGCCTGGTGTGGCTAGTGCTTGAGGAGGCCAAGGGGCGGCGAACCACAAATGGCCAAAAATGGCGGCGCATCCTGTGGATGTCGCCGCATCGGTCACCACCTGAGGTGACTGCGTGGACACGACTGGGATGAACAGGGACACACCGTTCCCATTACCAAGAAAGTGTTCCCACATGGCCAGATCTGCCCTGGCTGCCCAAGGGCTACTCTTAGACCCGAAGGTCAAATTGGTCGCGAAATAATATCGCTCCCTCCACTTGATGAGGGGACGAGCGAGTTGAGACTGGGAGCGACGGAAGAATGAGGCGCTGACAGATCATACACCAGACGTTTTTATTTGAAAATATTCCCTGTACAAGCCCGATAGGGCTAACCCTCCAGATGTTAAAGGGAGACTGACTGAACGGGCCTATCAAGAAGTCCCGATCCAACTCCGTCTGCAGAAGGACGTCAATCGCTGGCTCATCTGTTGCTGCTGAGCGTAGGTTCAGACATTCGTGGGTGGAGTGGGGCAGGGTGATGAGCCCGGTATGAAACCCATCGGTGAAACCCCGGATGAGGTAGCTGGCGAGTGATGGAGTGGGGTGTGAGGTCAAGTAAACACCGAGCCAAAGGGCATTGACCCGGCTTAGTCGTGGTTCTTCTGTTTGACCTCATATAGGATCCTGGGGTGCGCCCTCTGGCATAGGGTGCAAACGTGCAAGAGCCGGCACTGGCTGAAATTGCAGGAGCCGTAATTGAATTTGTTGCAAATGGCGGCTCCCCCAACCATCCGCACCGGACGTCCCAACTTGTCCACCTATTGCCCTTGCGCCGGGGCCTGCTGAGCCTGGCTCGTGCTGGTAGAGGCCGTGCTAGCTATCGGATGGACAGAGGCTATGTTGGCACACCAGACCGTGGTGTGGGACGCTGACTGACAGACAGTACATAGCGGGGAGCGAAGACCCGCGAAGTGGCGGCAGAACAACTCCGTGTCCACTACGCTCCAGTCCGTTGTCAAATGAAACTGTGAGAATCTGGCTGCGGCTTTGGCCGAGAAGGACCGATGATAGTCGTAGAACGCTGAGCCACCGTATTTGTGGCCCAGGTCTACGATCAAATGGAGGTAGAGGTCCAGTTCCTCCCGTCTGCCGGGGGAGGCTGAGCACAGCACGTCCCTAAACATGCCGAAAGCGAGCGTGAACTCGGGCACCGTGAGCTTTCTGTCGAGCCTCGGATCCTTCGCTTTCAAAACCACCGAGACGTCCCCCCAGGTGTAGGCCTTGTTCTCGGCCAAGTCATGGACCGAGATCAAGAGTGAGGCCAGGTTAACGTCTCTGCCCTCTAGAATGTCCTTCCTTACGCTGGGTGGCACCAGGTGGGAAGGGTGAACGGTAGTCGTGGCAAGCTCACTACCTGCGGCCGGTGCACTGATGGCTGGGACCACCGCAGGGTCCGGAACCGTGGCAGCCGGGCTGGTCTCTACACGAGACACCCTGTCCTGGACCTCAACGATTGAGGAAGACAGGGAAGACACGAGGGTGTGTAGCTGAGCGACGGCGGCTGAAATCGATTCCAGAGACGCCTGCTGGCTGCTGAGGCTTGCTGCGGCCGGTGGTGAGAAGAGGAGCCTGAATAGCTCCGCCTTCCTGGCCGCGGACGAGAAGGGTATCCCTCTGCGTCTCAGCTCGGCGGACAGCCTGGGAATTGTCCATGCCCTAAGGGACTGGACACTGCCAGCCTCGGAGACTGATGCCAGAGATAGCGGGGTGGTGAGGTTATCGCTGCCGACTGATGACATGGCGGCTGCCAAGACCCGTTACTTAGTAGACTGGTCACGTGTCTGCAAGCTGGGCCTGCTGGAACCCTGATCAAGCTGGTGCAGGTGGACCTACTGAATCCGACTGACCTGAGAGAGTGTGAGAGAAAGTACCTATTTAAGAGCCTAAACTGCTGCCGTCCAGAGCGACGGAACCCAACGTAGATGATAACAACAGGCGATAGTGACTTAAGTCGACTGCCGAGACCGCTGTGGGATCAAATGACAGATGACAACACGAATGACTGACTTGACATGTTGCCTTAACTGATCGAACTTCCCGCGACAGGGCCCGGCCCGTTCGTACCGTATGGGGGTGCCTGTGGGCCGGACTCTGGAGCACGTACAGAAATGAGGCAACCGTGAAACGAGGCTAACTGCCTGGGTATTGCTGAGGCCGAACTGTGACATCCGGCTGCCACCGGGTCCGACTCCAAGTTCCCTTTTTTTTTTTTTTTTTTGTCTTTTTTTCCTTCTTTTTTTCTTTTGTTTCCTTTTATTTTTTTTTTATATTTATTTTTTTTGTAGAAATGCGGCCGGCCTAGGGCACGCCGGCGCGAATTCGTACAGGCAGGTGACCAATTAACGCCGGGGCGTGGTAAGGTGACACAGAAATGATATAACATGACAAGGACAAGAATCAAAGTCTTTTTTTTTCTTTTTTTTTTTTTTTTTTTGCGACTCCGCCCCTGGCGCATGTATTGAAATGAGGCCGGGCCTAGGGCACGCCGACACAAATTAGTGCGAGGTAGTGACTGCATTCATGCCGGGCGTGGTAAGGTGACAGAAATGCGATACCATGACAGGGGCAAGAATCAGGAATGTACGCAAACCAGTGATGCGATTCCGCCCTTGGCGCATGTATTGAAATGAGGCCGGGCCTAGGGCACGCCGACACGAATTAGTGCGAGGTAGTGACTGCATTCATGCCGGGCGTGGTAAGGTGACAGAAATGAGATACCATGACAGGGGCAAGAATCAGGAATGTACGCAAACCAGTGATGCGATTCCGCCCTTGGCGCATGTATTGAAATGAGGCCGGGCCTAGGGCACGCCGACACGAATTAGTGCGGGGAAGTGACTGCATTCATGCCGGGCGTGGTAAGGTGACAGAAATGATATACCATGACAGGGGCAAGAATCAGGAATGTACGCAACCAGTGATGCGATTCCGCCCTTGGCGCATGTATTGAAATGAGGCCGGCCTGGGGCACGCCGACACGAATTAGTGCGGGGAAGTGACTGCATTCATGCCGGGCGTGGTAAGGTGATAGAAATGATATACCATGACAGGGGCAAGAATCAAGAATGTACGCAACCAGTGATGTGATTCTGCCCTTGGCGCATGTATCGAAATGAGGCCGGGTAGTCGTGCATCTGGATCGCCCCGATCGGAGCATGTATGGATTCGACCGGACCAGGATCGAAGCGATGGCATGAACGCCCTGTTTAACTGATGCGAAATGATTTAGCATGACCGAATGGCCCGATACGTTAGCCATGTTTGAAATGATGAAATGATTGTCATGCTAACACGTGAAATGTTTCGACACGGTCGAAGTGATTCGTACAATTAGTATGCCAACAGTGCTTCGGAATGTGAATAGCGATTTGGTACGCTCGCTGGCGCCACTGATTCGAATAATGACAGGACATGAACGATACGTGTGAGTGCGAACGGCACCCGTGCGTGAGTCGTGTTTGAACGATTCGAAGACTGCGTAGCACGACCGCGTAAGGGAACCCTTGAGTGCCGGATGCGGCATCGGTCGGAGTGTTTCGTGGCGGGCGGCCCTGAATGTGCGTGCCGCTAGATGGCTCCCGATCGTGTGCAACCAAAAACGTGCGAGTAAGTGTTTAGGTTTCGAGACAAGCAGCGCGTGGTTCGTGAGCTACGCAGACCACAGTTTAGTGACATGATAAGCAGTGCCTGAGAACGTAAACATGGGAGCCGAAGCCCTACCTGCGACAGCCGAACCAGACTCTTTGAACGAACTGCGACTCGGCGACATGAGTGCGACACGAAGGGACAACGCGACTTACGAACACGGAACCCGGGACTGCAACCAGAGGAGACGAACAGACGAAAACGGAGCTCACGAACCGGCACCAACAGCGCTTGTCTCAAACGAGTCGGTCCTAGATGACTGACGTATCACGCACAGGAAACCGACAAAGACCGGCGGCCTTTGGGCTGCTTAAATACCCTCCGGGCTCCTCCCATAACTTCAGGCCGGTACCCGGCCTTCCAATTAATCTTAAAATTAGCATTTAAGAAGAATATGGATTATCCTCATTCCTGTGGGTACGGTACTGATGGTGATTAAGAGCATTTAACCCTTTTACTGCCAGACCAGGTTTTTTTTTCCCCTTAACACAAATACATATGAAAAAATGCACATTTTTGGCTTTAGAAGTTACGCGGGTGGTCTGTAAAAGTGATTAGATGAATAGGAAACAGCCTGAATGACCCCTACTGGAGCTGTTAGCTTATTTTTACACGTTGACACTTTTAAGGATAGACAACAGCTCTTCTAGTATGTATAAGGCTACTTTCACACTGAGGTGCTTTACAGGCGCTATAGCGCTAAAAATAGCACCTGTAAAGCGCCTCTCCTGTCACTCCAGTGTGAAAGCCCGAGGGCTTTCACACTGAAGCACTGCGCTGGTAGGACGCTAAAAAAAGTCCTGCAAGCAGCATCTTTGAGGCACTTTAGGAGCAGTGTATATACTGTTCCTAAAGCGCCCCTGCCTATTGAAATCAGTGTGCTAAGAGGCTAAGCCAGCAATTGGTTACGAAGATGGGTGGATCCGGACATTAAGACCCCTTTCACACTGGGGCAGTGCGGGTGCTTTAGCGCCACTTTACCGCTGTTATAGCGCCGCTTTTCGGCTAAAATAAAGGGTTAATAGTGCCGTGTTGTGGCGCTGCCAAAGTGCTTTACAGGCGCATCGGCAGCACTGCCCATTCATTGGGTGGTGGAGGAGCGCCCCAAAGATGCTGCTTGCAGGAATTTGTTTCCTGTCCTGCAAGTGCAACTCCCCAGTGTGAAAGCACATGGCTTTCACACTGGGGAGGCTTGAGAGGCTCTTTTCAGGTGCTATTTTTAGTGCTAAAAACCTGAAAAGCGCCCCAGTGTGAAAGGTATTTAAAGTAGGGATCCCTCAAGAGTCTGGAGCTGCTGATTAACAGCAGCTGACAGTGGACTTTAGCCCGCTGTTAGCTAAATATGGGTCACAGGAGTGCAGACCCAAGTGCACTCCTGTGACCCACAGAAGAATTAGAGCCAAAAGAGCTTTGGCCCTACTTCTCCTTTAAAGAGTTTCAATCCCTAGTGTGACTTATGACTTTTGTAGCAAAATTGATGCCCATGGCCGTAATTTTCACCAGGCAGCTGTATTCTATATTGGCTGGTCCTAAATTTTCCTTCATGCAGTTTGAAAAATGCATGGAGATTTAATGGTCTGGTATGAAGTTCTTTCCTTGTACAATGGGAGGACATTATGGTGGGAAAATGTTGTGTTAGCAAATAGTGTGGTAAAAGTCTGGGGTGGATAGTGGAGCATTGTGCTATTGGAATTATTTAATCAAAGGAATTATTATTATTATACAGTCTTTATACAGCACCAACAGTTTACGCAGCGCTTTACAATATAAACAGGAGACAATACAGTTATAATACAATAAAATACAAGAGGATTAAGAGGGCTTACAATCTAATAGGGTGGGACAGGTGGTACAAATGTTGTAACTGTCGGTAATGAGCTGATGGAAGTGGTAAAAGATTAGTTGGAGACGTGATAGGCTCCCCTGAAGAGATGAGTTTTCAGGGATCGCCTGAAGGTAGCAAGAGTAGGGGATAGCCGGACAGGTTGAGGTAGTGAGTTCCAGAGGATGGGAGAGGCTCTGGAGAAATCCTGGAGATGAGCATGGGAGGAGGAGACGAGAGAGATTGAGAGTAGGAGGTCTTGAGAAGAGCGGAGAGGACGATTTGGGTGATATTTGGAGACAAGATTGGTGAGCTAGCTCGGAGTTGTGAATGGCTTGAAATGGCGTGAATGGTTGAAAGATTTACCCTATTTCTGACATTCTTATTGCTCGTCTGGGGGAAAATCATATAGGCTGATATAAAATGCTTATCTTAGGATGCAGCAGGATTTTTATTATTTGAGATAACAGTTACAAACTAGTTCTTTTGTACAGAATTTCTAAAATAGTTCCATGACAATTTGTACTTTGTCAATTACATGTGTAAATATAATGGATGGTGTAGCACTAATAGGAACGGTATTAAAGTCCAGCATTAACTGTCAGTGCATTGAATAGATTATGAATCAACTCCACTTAAAAGTCCATAGTAACAACAGTAGTAAATCTTGCAAAATCCACTTGTGAGGACACCATCACCATCATCCAAACACACTGCCCCTTACCCTCAGGTAGATTAAACAAGCCTAGGTATTTCTCAATATCCACTCCTCGGCAGCATGGGGATAGGACTGCAGCTCCTTCAGATAGATAAAAGCAAGCCTAGATGTCTTTCAGTTTCACAACCGCATGGGAATAAATGTAACAGTTCTTTCTTCTTTCTCCCCTGAGGACATTGCACACCACACCCAGATCATGTTGCTAATATGTGGGATCACCAGGTTATTAGTCTGGGAGATTCTCTTCTTTTATATGGGTTCTTTAGTATTATTATTATTATTATTACAGGATTTATATAGCGCCAACAGTTTACGCAGCGCTTTACAATATAAAAGGGAGACAATACAGTTATAATACAATAAAATACAAGAGGATTAAGAGGGCCCTGCTCAGAAGAGCTTACAATCTAATAGGGTGGGGGAGGTGGTACAAAAGGTTGTAACTGTGGGTAATGAGCTGATGGAAGTGGTAAAAGATTAGTTGGAGACGGGATATGCTTCCCTGAAGAGATGAGTTTTCAGGGATCGCCTGAAGGTAGCTAGAGTAGGGGATAGCCGGACAGGTTGAGGTAGCGAGTTCCAGAGGATGGGGGAGGCTCTGGATAAATCCTGTAGATGAGCATGGGAGGACGAAACGAGAGAGCTTGACAGTAGGAGGTCTTGAGAAGAGCGGGAAGAACGGTTTGGGATATGTTTGGAGACCAGATTGGTGATGTAGCTCGGGGCAGAGTTGTGGATGGCTTTGTAAGTTGTGGTTAGTATTTTGAATTTAATTTGCTGGGTGATCGGGAGCCAGTGTAGGGATTGGAGGAAAGGGTTGGCAGACACTGAATGGTTGGTAAGGTGGATAAGTCTGGCAGCAGCATTCATGATAGACTGAAGAGGGGATAGCCTATGAAGAGGCAGGCCAATAAGAAGGGAGTTGCAATAGTCAAGGCGAGAGATAACGAGGGAGTGAATGAGGAGCTTGGTGGTTTAATTTGTTAAAAAGGGGCACATTTTAGAGATGTTACAGAGGTGAAGTCTACAAACTTTTGACAACGATTGGACTTGAGGCTGAAATGACAAGTCAGAGTCTAGGATTACACCGAGTACCCTGGCGTGAGGGGAGGGACTGATGGCTGCATTGTTGATTTTGATGGAAAAGTCATGGAGGGGGGCACGGGCGGGGGGGGGGGGAATATTAGTAACTCAGTTTAGGGAGATTTAGTTTAAGGAAGTGGTGCGACGTCCATGCTGAGATGTCAGTTAGTAAGTTAGTAATGTGAGAGGAGACTGAGGTGAGGAGTAGACAGATAGATTTGGGTGTCATCAGTGTATAAGTGGTATTGGAAGCCGTGGGAAGCCGTAGTATTGTATCTTCCTTCACTCTATCAGTCCCCTGTTGGAGATATTTTATGGTGGGTTCAATGCAATACTTATATATTTTTTCCTACACTTGGGTTGTGGTTTACTTCCACTTATTTTCCATACATGCTCTCCATTTCTTTTCATCCTATTAATAGTCATAGGTTTTGTTATTTAAGCACACAGCACCACCCACTACTTGATTTACAATTCAATATTCTCTACATATATTCACTGGAGCTGACACCTGCATTTGTTATTATTATTACTAATAACACTAACTAATATAGCTAATATATTAATACTAATATAACTAATAACTATGACATGGAGACCCATATCCCTCTGGGGGTTTGGACGTGTGTCTTGGGTTTCCACGGGCCACTGCCACACCTCCCGGGACAGACACATCCCTGGCAGCCCTCAATTTGCAACACTGCATGCTGAATCTGGAGCTGACTTGTAAGCAACTCAGGGATGGATACTTTTTCTTCCCCCTTTTTCTTTTTTGACTTAACCATCAAACTACATTGGTATCTACACTGAGCAAAATTATAAATGTAACACTTTTGTGTTTGCCCCTATTTATCATGAGCTGAACTTAAAGATCTACAACTTTTTCTATGTACACAAAAGGCCTATTTCTCTCAAATATTGTTCACAAATCTGTCTAAATCTGTGTTAGTGAGCACTTCTCCTTTGCCGAAATAATCCATCCACCTCACAGGTCTGGCATATCAAGATGCTGATTAGACAGCATGATTATTGTGGGGGTTGGGGGCAGGGGTCCAAAAACCAGTCAGTATCTTATATTACTACCATTTGCCTCACTCAGTGCAGCACATCTCCTTCACATAGAGTTGATCAGGTTGTTGATTGTGGCCTGTGGAATGTTGGTCCATTCTTCTTCAATGGCTGTGCGAAGTTGCTGGATATTGGCAGGAACTGGAACAAGCTGTTGTATACGCTGATCCAGAGCATCCCAAGCATGCTCATTGGGTGACATGTCCAGTGAGTATGCTGGGCATGCAAGAACTGGGATATTTTCAGCTTCCAGGAATTGTGTACAGATCCTTGCAACAAGGGGCCATGCATTATCATGCTGCAACATGAGGTGATGGTCGTGGATGAATGGCACAACAATGGGCCTCAGGATCTCATCACGGTATCTCTGTGCATGCAAAATGCCATCAATAAAATGCACCTGTGTTTGTTGTCCATAGCATACACTTGCCCATACCATAACCCCACCGCCACCATGGGCCACTCGATCCACAACATTGACATCAGAAAACCGCTCACCCACACAACGCCATACATGCTATCTGCCATCTGCCCTGTACAGTGACAACCAGGATTTATTCATGAAGAGAACATCTCTCCAAAGTGCCAGACGCCATTGAATGTGAGCATTTGCACACTCAAATTGGTTACGACGATGAACAGCAGTCTGATTGAGACCCTGATGAGGAAGACCAGCATGCGGATAAACTTCCCTGAGATGGTTTCTGACAGTTTGTGCAGAAATTCTTTGGTTATTCAAACCGATTGTTGCAGTAGCTGTCCGAGTGGCTGGTCTCAGAAGATCTTAGAGGTGAAGATGCTGGATGTGGAGGTCCTGGGACGGTGTGGTTACATGTGGTCTGTGGTTGTAAGGCCGGTTGGGTGTACTGCCAAATTCTCTGAAATGCCTTTGAAGATGGCAGTATCAGTCCCCTGTTGGAGATATTTTATGGTGGGTTCAATGCAATACTTATATTTTTTCCCACACTTGGGTTGTGGTTTACTTCCACTTATTTTCCATACATGCTCTCCCTTTCTTTTCATCCTATTAATAGTCATAGGTTTTGTTATTTAAGCACACAGCACCACCCACTACTTGATTCACAATTCAATATTCTTTACATACATTCACTGGAGCTGACACCTGCATTTGTTATTATTATTACTAATAACAATAACTAATATATTAATACTAATATAACTAATAACTATGACATGGAGACCCATATCCCTCTGGGGGTTTGGACGTGTGTCTTGGGTTTCCACGGGCCACTGCCACACCTCCCGGGACAGACACATCCCTGGCAGCCCTCAATTTGCAACACTGCATGCTGAATCTGGAGCTGACTTCCCTGAGATGGTTTCTGACAGTTTGTGCAGAAATTCTTTGGTTATTCAAACCGATTGTTGCAGCAGCTGTCCGAGTGGCTGGTCTCAGAAGATCTTAGAGGTGAAGATGCTGGATGTGGAGGTCCTGGGCCGGTGTGGTTACATGTGGTCTGTGGTTGTAAGGCCGGTTGGGTGTACTGCCAAATTCTCTGAAATGCCTTTGGAGACAGCTTATGGTAGAGAAGTTAACATTCAATTCAAGGGCAACAGCTTTGGTGGACATTCCTGCAGTCAGCATGCCAATGGCACGCTCCCTCAAAACTTGCGACATCTGTGGCATTGTGCTGTGTAATAAAAACTGCACATTTTAGAGTGGCCTTTTATTGTCGCCAGTCTAAAGGCACAATGCGAATTTCGAACGAAAATCCCAAGCGAAAGTAAAATCGACCGTTTTTCGTATCGTTAGTGTGGTCCGTGTGACACGCGATTTTCGTACGACAGCCCAAATTAACAGATCCAACATGTTGGGTTTTTTGATAAAAATCATCCAAATTTCGTATCGTTAATGGCAGAGTTGGACGATTTGACCTAGAAAAATCGAACTGCGCATGATCCCCGGAAAGTTCGAACCGGAAGGAAAACATATAGAAGAAATATATATATATATAGAAGAACAAAACACCAACGAATGTTCGAATACAACTATAAATGATCGTAAAATACAGGAAAAACAATAGGCCACAGCAAAGTCAGATGAGGTGCCAACAAGTCTGCAAGAAAAGTGAAATAAACACAAATGTCTGTGCATGCATAATGGTCCTTCTGTGACATGGCAGGAAAAAAATATAAAGAAAGCAGGCAATAATGACCTATTGCATTTGCTATACACCACATTTTCTATAAAAAAAAAAGCTTCATCTAGGAGGTGCTGACATGTCTGCGAGCAAAGTGCAATAATCCCGAAAGGTTCTGTGCATGTGGACATATCAAATCATGTATAACATCAAGTGTGGTGAATAGAGGTGACATCATGCACATGTTGTGAATTTATGAAGAAAAATATCTAATATTCGCTGGCAGAGATGGGAGATTCAATGGGCCTAACAAAAAAAAATAGAAATGAACTTTTGCCCTTAAAAAGCAGATGAACTGGCTGCCCATTTTACAAGTCTCAAATATATAAAGTTTACAAGCCTGTATTTAGACAGAAACTGTAGGACAATGAGACAATTTCGAAAACAAAAGAGATGAGTTCCTATATGTGTGATAGTAAATACAACTACAAGTTCCTTGGTTCAAGGGAAGGTTGAGCAAATAAATTGATTGTCTCAATGTGGGCTCAGAAAGTGAGAGATAAATAAAGCTAAGGAGCTAAGGAGTCCTCACTTCTCATAAGACAATGACTAGGATACCAAGTGAGGTTTGTTTTTCAACAGGACAAATAATGAGAATAAACATGAGATTGTTCACCCGAATGTCTAAATTTCATCTCAAAACATGACGTTACCAGTCAATTCATAGTATATATGATATCTGTATAAGTATCCGATGAATTGATGAAATCGGTTATAAAGAAAACATAATAAATAAAGGGTGATTATTAATAGAATTGTTTTAGGAACAAATTAGTATTAAGACAAATATATGATTATGATATGAATGTATTAGAATTGAAATGCTTAGATAAACAAATATTGATTGGATACCCAAATTATACAGGTATCCAGATAGATAAAAACTGTATGTGATGTTGATTAATATATATATATATATATATATATATATATACACATATAACTTGTGTCCTTTTTAAATGGACTAAATGTTTACAGATATACAATGATATGCATATATATCACCATTTTTATGCAAAGTGATTGATCAATAATTATGCTAAGCGTATTTGATAGTATGGGGTTAGTAGAATTCCCAAATATTAAAGATATAGTTATTTTCCACTAAAGTAAAATATACAGTATAAAATAAAATATATTACGTTACAGAGCAGCCCCAAAACACATGTGAGACCCCTGGTGGTTGAAGGCGCAATTACATTTACAACAGTTAGGCCTATAGGAAAGAGACACATATCTTTTGGGCTGAACATATTACAAATTTTATGATCTTATTGTGTGAGAGTATATTTAAGAAGCTAGATAGATAGTGAAGGAGGACAGCTCAGGGGAACCTGAGAGCTCAGGGACCCACCCTGGGGAAGGGACACTGGGAGAGAAACATCTTCCCAGATAGACTGACAGCCATGCCTGGAAATATACTTTAAACCTCCAAGGAGATTCCTGAACCCGGTAGCTATCTTAAATCAAGACTAATAGCCATTTTGGAATGGGTAAATATACCATGTTGATTTTATCTTGTATGTTCTCTTAACCATTGATGTATTGAATATTCTAGTATTGATGATCATTCTCCAGAATCAATAATCGCCTTCTCATAGATTTTTCTCTAATATTCAATTTTTATTATATATTACTTTTTGCATAGTTGCTTTTTATTGACAAACAAATGTCTAAAGTATTTCGCATTGTTCAACGTTGCTTACCTGCAGCATAGCAATGGCTGGGTGTGTGAAATACAGACATTCTGTTAAATTGTCAAGTATAAGGTTATTGATTCTACTGAAGAAGTTATCATGGTGATATTGTGTCCAAGGTACTACGCCCATTTTGAGGGTATTTCCATCAATTGTCAAATGTTCAAATAATGCAATCTGTATTTTAATTTCATGTAAATATTTGTTTTCTGTCAACCAATAAATGTGACTATTAAGTATGATCACCCGTCTCCGTGAACAAGTTTCGCATATATAGACTGTGTCGTATCGATTGATCTTGTATCTTAAAAATATCTTCGTTAAAAATTACTTATAAAAATGTGCGGGAAACTTTCCTTAAAAAAGCACAACATATTAAATGGAGGCACTGCGTGAGATAACGTCGATATTTTGTACAGGATCAGTCATAGTTACGGTGGTGACAGAAATAATATTTTGCATGAAATTATTAATTATTAATTTTTAAAAAAATATATTTTTGCCAAGAAAAATGTCTGGTCAAAGTGAATTTTATGTTGATAGGGAAGTAAAGGAAATGGTGGATAGGTTTTCAAAAAGTAACATGGCAGGTCATGACGAAAAAAGTTTGTCTAACGAGACTGATCCAGAAGCACGCATTGAAGGCCTTATAAACCACGCCCGTCAGTTAATAAAAGACGTGTGGAACGTGGAAGGTCAAAGCGATGAACTCACAGACAGCTCATCTGAGACAAAGGAAATAGATAGGCCTGATCCCATGCATTTTGAATTATGCACTACCCTGATGTATCTTTATATTGAAATTAAACGTCAATATACCCAACAGGAGAGTGATATCTTAGAACCCCAGTCCCATTTAATAGAAGGGGAATATGAGCCCACTAAAAAGCTAAATGAAATTAATGACAAGACAGATTGTTATGATGAATCTACAGTGACAATGATGAAATATGAAATAAAACAGATGCAAAATAATGCAATAATAATGCTGGAAGAATGTCAGCAATTAAATAAAGAATGTAAACAATTAAGAGAGAAGGAGAGTTTTCTGCAGGAAAACGAGTCTCCTGATGAAAGTTGCAGAGTAATAGGCAGTGGAAATTTAAAAAGTTGCCGAGTAATAGGCAGTGGAAATTTAAAAAGTTGCAGAGTAATATGCAGTGGAAATTTAAAAGAAGAAACAAATCAGCTTAGGTCAGGACAGGAATCCCTAATTAAGCAACAAGAAGAATTAAAAGAACAAGGGAAGTTTATGCCCCAGAATAATGCTCAGATGCTTAACCCTGAAAGTATAGAATCTGATAATACTCCAAAATTTGACTCTCAACCTAAAGTTTGGGAGTTACATAATGAAGAGGAATTAGAAAAAGTTACCATGTTCTACCCCAAGCCATCTGTAGAGCAAAGGGGGGTAAAAATTGAACCACCACATAAAAGTAGGTCTAATCAGTTTTCTTTGGGATCAGAGAAAACTACAGGCACCCCTAAACAGGACGCCTCAGAAATAATAGAATTTTTAAAAGATGCTGTCCCAGTGTTTAAGGAAGAGGGATCCGTGTGCATTATTGACCACAAATGTCCGCGGGTACGTGACGTCACGTAAGAAGGAATATTCGAGTAATATTCGTTCGATAGACGATACTACAAACATAGATACCTGAGGTAAGTTTGATTTGGGGACTCTACATTGATTATTTAATGTGCCTGTGGATGTGTGTGTGAGTGATGTAAGTACCTTTTATTGTATTATTTTAGCTAACATGTGGATTCAGGCCTGGATGTTCTAGATGGCAATGTGTCCAATTCCACACATGTATTATAATACTTTAAACATGTAATATATATATATATATATATATATTTATTTTATGTTTCTTTTATTTAAAGGACAATGCCTTTTAAATTCACATCTCCTGATTTTCTACCCCAATTTATTGACAAATACAGAGAATTATCCTGCTTATGGAATGTCAGATCGAGGGATTATTCAAATCGCTATAAGCGCGATGAAGCTGTAAAAGAACTAAAAGAATTATGTAAGGCAGTTTGTGTGGAACCCACTGAACACTATGTGAAGAACAAGATTGCCAACTTGCGCACTGTTTTTAAGAAGGAGTACAAGAAGATAAAAGCCTCCAAAAAATCTGCTGCAGGAGCTGATGACATGTATGTGCCACGTTTGTGGTACTACAAAGACCTGGTGTTCCTAGCTGATTCAGATGACCCAAGAGAGTCCCATTGCACTCTTCAAGCAAGTGGGCCATCAGACTCCAGTGTATTATCTGACACAGAGGATATGACCCAAACACAGACACAGGTAAATTTATGTTGTATCATATATTATATTCTTTATTTAAACAACTGCCAATAGAGTAGTGAATATGTTGTGCACTACTATACTATTTTGCATTAATATTTTAAAACCACAATATTGAAAGCAGCATGTCATCTATATCCAGTAAAGCATTGTTGTTGCACTCATTGTGAAAGAAGGGTTAATCCACTGCATTGTTTACAATGGCCATTTAATCTTGTCTTCTCTGTTCCCTTCTTCCACTGTCTTCCACTGTCCCCAATCCATATTGTATCTAGCTATATAGAATTCTGCTATGCAACTGCCCCCCTGCCTACAAAATAATCAGTATAATTTTGTCGATTCTGACGTGCATTGGCAGTTGGTAATCTAGGCCTTGCAGGAGCTAAATTTTGCAAACCAGTACTGTCATTTCGCCAGTCACCTGGCACAATTGTCCCACTGGTAATGTCTTCCATAGCGACTGCAGATGTTGGCATGTATGACACTGTTGTGCGTCGTAAATAATTGTGTAGCATACAGCAGCACTCCACAATAATGTCCACTTTTTCCACTGCTACATTCATAGCGGTGTGGAAGATTCTGAATCCGCTGGCCATAATGCCAAACGCATTTTCAACCACCCGTCTTGCCCTAGACAAGTGATAATTGAATATCTTCTGTTGAGCTGTTAAATTACGTAAGGGATAGGGTTTCAGAAGATGTTCATGCAAAGCAAATGCGTCATCCCCAATAAAGACAAAATTTAGTCCTTCCACAGTTTCACTTGAAGATGGAAGATGCAAAACACCTCCTTTCAGTCTGTTCAGGAATGCACTCCGCTGTATTACTCCTCCATCTGAGTTTCTACCATTTTTCCATATGTCCAGGTATATGAATTCGTATTTTGCATTGACGATCGCCATTAATATTATGCTAAAGAACCCTTTGTAATTGTAAAAGTAGGATCCTGAATTGGCTGGTGGGGTGATCCTTACATGTTTCCCATCAATTGCACCACCACAATTCGGGAAATTCCACATATCCTGGAATTCTTTAGCAAGGTCTTTCCATTCCTGGGAATTTGTGGGAAACTGTTGGTAAAAAAGAAATAGGAATATTTAGCATTGATGATAATTGCTTAATTAATTACTGTTTTAATTATTTTCTATAGGATACTCCAAGCCCAGTACCACAGCAGCCAGGGCCATCGGGTCTGAGGGCTCAGAGGGGAAAAAAAAGGAAGAATGTAGATTATGATACGTCCACTTTACTGAAGAATGCATCATCTATTATGGAACAAAAGGATGATGAGTGTGATGCTGTGGGTTACCTTGTTACACACAAGCTCCGCAGGATGTCTGTGCAACAGCGTGACTTGTTTGAACCACTGCTACATAAAATGATTGGCATTGGACTACAGGGACATCTAACTGCAAACACTGATCTTATAGGGTATCAGGGATGTACATCCCACACACCAGTACCATCTGTCCCAAACTGGCAGATGTCCCAACAACAAGGAACCACTAGCTGGGCAATGCACCAGGAACATCATCAAGGTTCTTGGTTTCGTGATCCACACTATACTAATTTGTGATTATAACAATACATTTTCTTTACTAGTCTTGCTGACATTAAAATAGCTATTGTTAAATAATACTATTGTTAAATAAAAAATTGATTCTGTTTCAAAACGTCTCTTTTTGGAAATGGCGTACTTCTTGTTATGTATTTTCTTGGAAGAAATATGATTTTTGCCCATTTTGGACAGATTGCTGAATTTTACATATTTCAACTCTGTTTCATATGTAGTAGTCATATAACAGAAATCCGACAGTTCACCATGTTTTCTTACCTTTAAATACTGTGGTTGGAGCACCTTTACTAGGACCTCACACGTCTCCGGTATAATCCGACCTAATGATTGGGCAGAAATTCCAGTTGTGAAATTCAGGTCTTCAAAAGACCTGCCTGTAGCCAGGAAACGGAGGGTTGCCATGAGCCTTTCCTCTGCACTGATAGCCTTTCTCATACAGGAGTCTTGTTTAGTGATATGTGGCCGCACATGCAATAACAGCATCTCAAATGACTCCTGTGTCATTCGCAAATAATTACGATAATTCTCAGGATTATTTTCCCTCAGGTTTGACAATAGATTTACATGTGAGAATTTCTCACCCTGTAGGAGCCAGTTCTTTGTCCACACTCTGCTCTTCCTTCTGTTTCTTCTTTTTTTCTTCTCTTCCTCCAAGGCTATTAGTCCAATTACCATGGCTGCCATTTGTTGCTTTCTATTGTACCTGGCAGGCATTTTCTCAGAACGTATATATGTGCGCTCCGAACAACGACCGCTCGTTTCGTACGTGGCGCGACCCGATTTTGTACAGTAGGGGGTGTGGTTAAAGGTTACAAATTATTACATCACTTCCTCTGTTGGCAAGAAAACTAGTGTTTTGACGTACGATTTTCGTACCTAATTGATGGTACACTCACATGCTGTTCTGCGTGCCTTTTTCGTTTATCGCTCGACAGGTCGTTCGAAATTCGCATCGTGTATGGCCTGCATAAGGCACACCTGTGCAAAAATCATGCTGTCTAATCAGCATCTTGATATGCCACACCTGTGAGGTGAATGGATAATCTCGGCAAAGGAGAAGTGCTCACTAACACAGATTTAGACAGATTTGTGAACAATATATGAGAGAAATAGGCCTTTTGTGTACATAGAAAAAGTCATAAATCTTTAAGTTCAGCTCATGATAAATAGGGGCAAACACAAATGTGCTGTGTTTATAATTTTGCTAAGTGTATATGTTTTTTGCAGATAAGCACCTTGCATACACTCCTGTAGTAGTGGAGTGAATTCCACGAAACGCACACGTCAAGCTTTTTTAGATGCATTATAATCATGCGTTATAACTTAGATTATTATGAACTTTCTGCAATCATTAATTATTTTAATTATATATTTTATGGTATGGATTTCAAGCCAGCTCACAATAATTTTACTGTATACTACAATGTGTTATGTATGACATCTGTGTATACAGTATCTCACAAAAGTGAGTACACCCCTCACTTTTTTGTAAATATTTTATTATACCTTTTCATGTGACAACACTGAAGAAATTACACTTTGCTACAATGTAAAGTAGTGAGTGTACACCTTGTATAACAGTGTAAATTTGCTGCCCCCTCAAAATAACTCAACACACAGCCATTAGTGTCTAAACCACTGGCAATAAAAGTGAGTCAGTTTCAGGGTCTTGGCAATCTTCTTATAGCCTAGGCCAGTGATGACGAACCTTGGCACTCCAGATGTTTTGGAACTACATTTCCCATGATGCTCAACTACACTGCATGAGCATCATGGGAAATGTAGTTCCAAAACATCTGGGGTGCCAAGGTTCACCATCACTGGCCTAGGCCATGTTTATGTAGAACAACAATTCTTTTTTGCCATGAGGTGCCATGTTAAACTTCCAGTGACCAGTATGAGAGAGTGAGAGCGATAACACCAAATTTAACACACCTGCTCCCCATTCACACCTGAGACCTTGTAACACTAACGAGCAGTGATGTAAGTAACTGAGTTAAAATAAACTGAGTTACCTAACGCAGTTACTTTAGAGGGTAACTAGTAATCTAACTGATTACTTTTCCCCTCATGGTAACTCAGTTCCCATTACTTTGGCTTAGTTACCCCAATTACATCTACCAATGGCAGTAGTGTAATTCCGGTGTCCTGCCGAAAAAGTTCCCCCTGCTGGATAAGGACCCCCTGTACTGCGCAGGCGCAGGGCTTGCCCAGTACGAAGGACTACGCAGTTTCCGAAAATTGCCGAACCTAAACAGCTCTGCGTGAACTCTACACCGTGCAGGTGCAGTTAACATGTAATTGTACGAGGCGATGCTGCACGCTCCTGATGCTCGTGCTACTCTGCAAGGGGCGTCTATCGTGTAAGTATCGTGTCTAGTATTACTGTAACCAAGGGGCGCATTTATTATTATTGTTATATATCGAGCTCTGCCCATTAATTTAACATTCGCCCTCTTCTGTAGCCATCCGCCCCTTACACGATATAATAATAATAGACCCGCCCCTTACACGATATAATAATAATAGACCCGCCCCTTACACGATATAATAATAATAGACCCGCCACTTGCTTACACGTTATAACAGATCTGCCCCTTGGTTAGAGTAATAATAGAGCAGCCCCTTGGTTACACGATATATAACAATAATAATAAATGCGCCCCTTGGTTACAGTAATACTAGACCCGCCCCTTAGTTACACGTATAGAATATTTTAAAAAAAAGTCAGTTACTTTGCTGCGTAACTAATTACTTTTTCAATGTAGTAACTGAGTTACTAACGCAATTACTTTTTGGGAGAAGTAATTTGTAACTTAACTAATTACTTTTTTAAAGTAAGATGACCAACACTGCTAACGAGTCACATGACACCGGGGAGGGGAAATGGCTAATTGGGCCAAATTTGGTCATTTTCACTTAGGGGTGTACTCACTTTTGTTTCCAGTGGTTTAGACATTAATGGCTGTGTGTTGAGTTATTTTTAGGGGACAGCAAATTTACACTGTTATAAAAGCTCTACACTCACTACATTGTAGCAAAGTGTAATTTCTTCAGTGTTGTCACATGAAAAGATATAATAAAATATTTACATAAATTTGAGGGGTGTACTCACTTTTGTGAGATACTGTGTATATGAATTATAATGCTAATATGCCATCATGATATCTGTATCTATATAAAAGAAGAAATGTGCCATTATACATTTGACCACTTTACCAGCTATGTGTCATGTGCTTCATTTAAATTTCAAATGCAGGGATGGAGGCGTATGACATGGGCCTCATTTAACTACTTCCCACCTGGCCACTGCACATATACGGCCGGGTGGGAGCCTTCTACTTCTGATAGGACATTCCTGAACGTCCTTCAGAAGTAAGGGGATCACTCGCGCATGCCCGCGCAACGGCGAGATCACGATGCGCTCGTGTCACCTGGACACGGCGCATCTCGGATCGGCAGGAGGGCTCTGTGATTTGCCCTCCTGATCACATGACGGCTGTGTCCAATCACAGCCGTCATGTGATGTAAGCAAACAGCCGGCGGTTGCTAGGCAATCGGCTCTCCTCTTCCCACACGGAAGTCGTCGCTGAGGAGAGGAGAGCGGATCGCTGCAGCCGGCTGGTGATCAGTGAGTATGAGCTGTTTTTTTACAGCTTTTTACTCACTGATCACCAGTCTAGTGTAAACACACATGTCCCCACACATGTCCCCAAAACATACATGTCCCCAAAACACACATGTCCCCAAATAATAAAAACACATGTCCCCAAATAAAAACACATGTACCCAAATAATAAAAACACATGTCCCCCACATATGTCCCAGTAAAATCACATGTCCCAATGATTATCTGCACACATATGTCCGTGATCACCTGCACACATCTGTACATGATCATTTGCGTACATATGTCCGTGATCACACGAATCAATTATTATACACTTAATGGAATTTTTTTTACTAAAAACATGTAGCAGAATACATTTTGGCTTAAATTTATGACAAAATTCGATTTTATTGGATTTCTTTTAAAATAGAAAGAAGAAAATGTTGTTTTAGTAGTCGTGAATAAATACCACCAAAAAAAATCTCTATTTGTGCAAACAAAATGATAAAAATTTCATTTGGGTACAGCGTAGCATGACCGCGCAATTGGCATTTAAAGTGCGAGAGCGCTGAAAGCTGAAAATTGGTCTGGGAAGGAAGGGGGCGAAAGTGCCCTGTATTGTAGTGGTTAAAGTCCCAAAATCCCCTCATATACCCAATAATTGAAATAAAACATATTTCATTGATGGTATAATATAGCATTTGTCCCTTTGATTTCTCTCATGTTGTTTAGATAGATCTCCATCTCTTTAAGGTTGCCTACCCCTGGTTTAGAGTCACCACCTCATCCACTATTACACAATCTAGCGATTCCTAATCTTGCTTCATAATTAAACTGTACATGTGCTATAAATCAGCAGCTGCAGATGCATGGTTGCCCACACAGACATTACGGAAATAATTTGCAGATCTCCTTTTCAAATATTTTTATTGAGAACAAAACGAATAAAAGAATCATACAATAAGTTTGTAGTTAAGCAAGATGAAAAAAAGTATGAAATTAGGCTTCTCAGTATATTAACAGAAGGTAAACACTTTCATTAAATGATGTCACTTGGGTTATTTTGCAGATCTCTGCTTACTGTGATTATATGTGCTGTACACTGCTGATGTTATAGGTAGTGCTGTGTTTCCTGATCCTTTAAATAGTAAAGAATACTACAACATTCCTCTTTTTTTCCCAATGAGAGTATCTCTTTGTGCTACTCAGTTTTTTATGCCCAAAGCGCCACATTATTTATGAAGGATAGTAATGCCATCTTGTGGTAAAATGGAATACTGCACTCTTTAGTTTTAGTAATTACAGATGAAAAGTACAAATTTGCTTATTTATTTATTTCAGGTACTTATGTAGCATTAGGAAAAATATAAAGCTGCGCCAAATACATTAAAAGATAAACCTATGTGCTAATAAAAATAATAATAATATAATTTATAGCCGCGGAGGAGCACATAAAACAAAGAATTATAAGAGTATACTGACAAAATCTCATGAGTCCAAAAAATTATATCAGCTTAAACAGATAGAGTCCCTTATAAAAAGATAAAGGTAAACATGTTTGGAAGAAACAGATGAAGACATTCAAATCCAAACGTAGCAGAAAGAAGATTCACCACGGTGACTTCACTTAGGGGATATGGTGAAAAATAGGTACCCGACCACCAAATGGATTATACGCTTACCAGATGGTCAAGCAAGTTAGGCACATATAATATCCTTCAGCGGCCTCAAACGCCTGGATCTCCTAGCCCCCTGGCTAGATGAATGGCACTCGTCCAACAGGGTAATCACCAATCTCCACGCACTTCAATAGGTTAATCCCAATGGTGCTCAAACATAAAAGAAGCCACCCATAGCGTAATACTGATACAGCAATTTATTTCATAAAATAGATTAAAAAAACTTACAAGCATTTGACTTGTATGGATCGCGTATAAACAAACTGCTGGCCGGCAAGTTTAGGGAGCCCGTCCTCCCTTTGTACGACGTGGTGGCGTCACTGCGTGCCTAACCCAGACGCGCTTCGTCATATGTGACATTGTCAATGGGGAACAAAAGGTTCACCAATAAGTGACACAAGGCTTTGTAAACAGAGGAAGAGCTAGAGAGGCTAGAGGTGTTTCTTTCTGCACAGGGACCAGAGGGTGCAGACCCACCACTTGGGTGTCTGTGCCTATACCAGAAAGGACACAAACCTGCTGCTAGTGTATAGCACCAATGAGACTGAGCCACTGAGAGATCACTTGTTGCACTGAGACCAAAGCTAGAAGGACCCAATACCATAAGTGCCTACAGCAATGGAGAACCAGAGAGGACCAGATCTGAGAGACTGAGCCTGTGAGGGAACTGTTTGTGAGGATTGAGTAACCAGCTCCTATTATACAAAGCTGAATCATCTGTGCTTATCTCAACACTGACACAGCTAATGCAATAGAGTCTGCTCCTTACTTAGCAGCCCATCAACCATCCATTGCACACTCTTACAGGGACAGCTTTGCGTGTACCACTTTACAGAAGGGTCCCAACAATAGCTAGCTAATAGAAACGAAAAAGATCTCACGCAAAGGAAATAATAAGTTAAAGTGCATAAAATCTGTAAATGAATAATTCCTGCAAATTTGGCTGCTGCAGAGTAAGGCTGGGTTCACACTGCTGTGCGAAGCAGCTCACAGCAGGGGTCTGGTGCATCCTGTTCTCTATTTCAGGGATGAATCAGGCCTGAATATTAGGCTGGATTCAGAACTGAAATGGACCAGAAGACGCACAGGACTCTTCCTCAACCATCCCAGAGCTGTGTAAACCAGTTCCATTGAAAGCCGGTCACAGTCTCCTGAAATACAAATTGGATGCGGGGAAATCCGCATTCAATTCGCACTAGTGTGTACCCAGCCTAAAACAAGTGCTATATAATCAAAACATTGAGTACAAAAGATGATTTCATAGATAAACTGCGCTGCTCTAAGCCTTCATAGACAAAATGTAAAACATGACCATAACAGACATACTATAACAATACAAAATAACATTAAGGCTAAGTAATCATATAAACAGTGAATAAATCCAAGTCCCAAATAAAAAAGTGCTTGTGCAGACGTAAAATAAAACAGGTGCTCCATTTATCACTGCCTCCAGTGGTAACATACAGACAGACACTCACCACAAGTTGTTGACCTATTGCTAGGCAGGTTAGTAGCACTTGTGTTTGGGGATATACCCCTAAGTCTCTAATGGCTTGTTTCTATGGGTCCTTCTCAGATGGTGTACCGTCATGCAAATAAAATATCAGGGAGGATCTCATAGCATAAAACTGTTTGATTTTATTAAAACACAGAAATAGTGTAAAAAAATCATGTTCACATTTGTAGCTGCCTATAAGAACCAGTGTCCTGTCGGATTGTGTCCCCCATCACATACTGTCCGCTGTGTACTGCGCATGCACAGTACACAGGACAAGCACATTCCGAAAATAGCCGAAGATGAACGGCGCCTGCGCCGTGAGTCCAGGTTCAAGCCCCACCATCCAAGTGGACATAGAGTTAGAATAAAAAAGAGCCGAGCGCAGGGGCGGACACTATATGATATCCGGACACATTGGACAGAACACCGGCACTGGATGTAGGTTTAGAGCAGCCCAGTTTATCTATGAAATGATCTATAATGGCCAGCTAATACAGAGGATTAGGCGCCAGGTACTTTGCAGCCAGGTCCAGGGGGACAACTTGTTAGGAACGCTTACATCCACACACTATTACAGCTGTATGCGTAGTGTGCACACAAGGACCTTTATTTATGGGTTAGTTGATACTTTGAACCCTGTTGGCATCAGTTATACTTTTGTTCAGCATTACTACAGTTCAGTTGATTATTGAAACTGGTGCAAATGCTTGCCTGAATTAGGCACTGGTAATTCTAGAGGAAACCATGGCCAGAAATGTGTTGAATTCCCTTCAGTAGATCAGTAATGGTAATCAAGTACAAAGAGACCACAGGCAATATTGGAGGTTGGTTCTTTGTTATCTGCCTGACTTTTTTGGCACAGCTTCCAAAGTTCAGTTCCTCTGTAGGCCTCATGCATACTGGGTGCTTAGCTCTCATGCTTGAGGCTCTGGCATTAATCTGCGGTACCATGCAAACTGGTGCAGGCAAATGCACTGTATTTGCTATTCAATTTTGCAGCAGATTGCACACCCAGTGCATATTGAATGTGGTGTGGGAAACGGCTGTAGCCTCAGTAGCTCAATAATTGATTTTACCTAATGACACAGCTGAGCCCTGATACACTTCAGTCAAATCAGAAAAATCTATTTATAAAGTATTTGCTTTTTAACAACTGATTTAATGACATAAGGCAGCCACACTTGGGTAGCTTTTATGCGTTTTGTGTTTTTCATATAACTGGTTTACAAGTATGAAACTGAGTCTCTGTTGGCAGCTTTACACCAATCAGACATAGCATTATGACCACCCACCATAACATTATGACCACCCACCAAATATTGAGTAGGTCCCCCTTTTGCCACCAAAACAGCCCTGATCTGTTGAGGCATGGACCCCAAAGTAACATCCACATGAATGGAAGGACCCAAAGTTTCCTAGCAGAACATTGCCCAAAGCATTACGCTGCCTTCGCTAGCCTTCTTCCACTAGTGCATCCTGGTGATTTCTCTTTCCAGGCGAGCGATGCACCCGGCCATCCATATGATGTAAAAGAAAACATGATTCATCAGACCATCCACCTTCTTCCATTGCTCCATGGTCCAGTTCAGATAGTCACATGCCCATTGTAGGTACTTTTGGCTGTGGATTAGGGTCAGCATGAGCAACCTGATTCAGCTACACAGCCCCATACACAATAAACTGCGATGCACTGTGTGTTCTGACACCTTTCTAACTGAAACAGCACTTTTTCAGAAATTTGACCTATAGTAGCTCTACTATTGGATCAGACTACATGTGCCAGCCTTTGTTTTCCGCGTGCATCAGTGAGCTTCGGCCGCTCATGACTCTGTCATCAGTTTACCGGTTTTCCTTCCTTGGATCACTTTTGGTAGGTCCTGACCACTGCAGACCAGGAACATCCCATAAGACCTGCAGTTTTGCAGTTGATCTGACCCAGTTTTCTAGACATTACAAATTTGAACTTGTCAGAGTCGCTCAAATCCTTACACTTGCCTAATTTTATCTGCTTCCGACACGTCAACTTCAGGGACAACTTGTTTACTTGCTGCCTAATATATCCCACCCACTTGCCATAGTAACAAAATAATCATTGTTATTAGCTGTTAATGGTCATAATGGTATGGTTGATCAGTTTATTTTAACAGAGTACCTGCTGCAAATATAAATCACAAAGTATAATATTAGAGATTCAATGCTTTAAACACACCCGACAATGAGACAAAAGAGCCCTCTTCAAGCATAGCCTCATGTAAGTGTAAGGTTTGGTTTCATAAATTACAACATGATATACAGTGGTGTGAAAAAGTGTTTGCCCCCTTCCTCATTTCCTGTTCCTTTGCATGTTTGTCACACTTAAGTGTTTCGGAACATCAAACCAATTTAAACAATAGTCAAGGACAACACAAGTAAACACAAAATGCAATTTGTAAATGAAGGTGTTTATTATTAAAGGTGAAAAAAAATCCAAACCATCATGGCCCTGTGTGAAAAAGTGATTGCCCCCTAAACCTAATAACTGGTTGGGCCACCCTTAGCAGCAACAACTGCAACCAAGCGTTTGCGATAACGTGCAATGAGGCTTTTACAGTGTCCTGGAGGAATTTTGGCCCACTCATCTTTGCAGAATTGTCCTAATTCAGTTACATTAGAGGGTTTTCGAGCATGAATGGCCTTTTTAAGGTCATACCACAACATCTCAATAGGATTCAGGTCAGGACTTTGGCTAGGCCACTCCAAAGTCTTCATGTTGTTTTTCTTCAGCCATTCGGTGGTGGACTTGCTGGTGTGTTTAGGATCATTGTCCTGCTGCAGAACCCAAGTTCGTTTCAGCTTGAGTACACGAACAGATGGTCGGACATTCTCCTTCAGGATCTCTTGGTAGACAGCAGAATTCATAGTTCCTTTTATCACGGCAAGTCTTCCAGGTCCTGAAGCAGCAAAACAGCCCCAGACCATCACACTACCACCACCATATTTTACTGTTGGTATAATGTTCTTTTTCTGAAATGCAGTGTTCCTTCTACGCCAGATATACTTGGACACACACCTTCCAAAGAGTTCCACTTTTGTCTCATCGGTCCACAGAATGTTGTCCCAAAAGTCTTGGGGATCATCAAGATGTGTTGTGGAGAAATTGAGACGAGCTTTGATGTTCTTTTTGCTCAGCAGTGGTTTTCTCCTTGGAAATCTGCCATGCAGGCCATTTTTGCCCAGTCTTTTCCTGATGGTGGAGGCATGAACGCTGACCTTAACTGAGGCAAGTGAGGCCTGCAGTTCCTTGGACGTTGTTGTGGGGTCTTTTGTGACCTCTTGGATGAGTCGTCGCTGCGCTCTTGGGGTAATTTTGGGCGGCCGGCCACTCCTGGGAAGGTTCACCACTGTTCCATGTCTTCGCCATTTGTGGATAATGGCTCTCACTGTGGTTCGCTGGATTCCCAAAGCTTTGCAAATGGCTTTATAACCCTTTCCAGACTGATAGATCTCAATTACTTTCTTTCTCAATTGTTCCTGAATTTCTTTGGGTCTCGGCATGATGTGTAGCTTTTAAGGATCTTCTGGTGGACCTTACTGTGTCAAGCAGCTCCTATTTAAGTGATGCCTTGATTGTGAACAGGTGTGGCAATAATCAGGCCTGGGTGTGGCTAGAGAAATTGAACTCAGGTGTGGACAACCACAGTTATAGTATGTTTTAACAAGGGGGGCAATCACTTTTTCACACAGGACCATGATGGTTTGGATTTTTTTTCACCTTTAATAATAAACACCTTCATTTACAAATTGCATTTTGTGTTTACTTGTGTTGTCCTTGACTATTGTTTAAATTGGTTTGATGTTCCGAAACACTTAAGTGTGACAAACATGCAAAGGAACAGGAAATGAGGAAGGGGGCAAACACTTTTTCACACCACTGTAACAATTAATTGCAGCAAATATTACTATATGCAAATTAATTAATTTGCAAAACTCTGTACTCATTACACAATATTATCATATCCGGTCACGTACAAGATTAAAAGCAAATCATATCACCAACAATAAGATTCGGAGAGAAACGTTCATAAAGTGCCTAGTCAGTTTTTTTTTTTTTTTATACCTAATCAGTTTTTTTTATACTGTTGCTGAAAAAATGAATACTACCCACAAGCTTAATAATGCCATCTATCTGATAGAAGTAATTTTGCAGATGTGGGTTAACTCTTAATATATGAGAAAACCCTATGGTCTTCAAGAAAGTTCACTGCTGGGTGCAGGCAGCAGGTTTTAAATATTCCCGTTTCTATTCAAAGCTAAACAAAAAAAAAAAAGAATTAGTTACAAATTTCGGTCTATTTATAAAAAAATTCACAGAGCAGTCCATCCCGTGAAACTTAATGCACATTCATTCTGCACAAATGGAGGTAAAAAGGAATGTTATCTAGCTAAGTATTTATTTCATATAACCATTACCTCCATCTAGTGGCCATAATGTGGTATTTCCTGATTCACTCTATTTTGTATGTACCTGGCGAGAAAATAGCCAAATAATATTAAAAATAATTTATAAATAATTTATTAAAAACTTTATTTAAATTAAGATTTTCAAGGCTCGCTAGGCTGGAATGTTCTCCTAAGATTTTTACATTGATATTGTACTATCATCCCAGTTTAGTATACAATAGAAAAATTATTGGAGATTCGGGACTGTCTATCGTACAAACGCAAAAGAAACAGTTTCATAAAGATATGATAAAATTAATTGTTTTATTAACATATAAAAGAAAGAAAAAAGAACAATACAATGTTAGACTCCATGTACAGCGGTATATGAGTCATAGGGTTCAAAAGGTACTACATACAATTCCTACTTGGACACCTATATTGTCATACAATCAAAGTACATAGGTCATAATACTTGTCCGATCGCTCGACATGTTTCGCCTAAATAGGCTTCATCAGGAGACGGAGACAGGGGTAAAAAGTATTTGTAGATGGACGAGGATTTTGGAAATATTTTTTCGTATTCTATGGTATGTATACAAAACAATATATTGGTTAGTATTATACAGAGCAGTTAATAGTCATTAAAACGTTATATATGCTGCATAGAGTGTGCGATGTTAGGAATGTCGGGTGAAGTCAATTTACACATGCATGATTCCCTACCTCCAATATCATAGGGGTCATAAACATGGCCAGGCTTCCAAGGATTGATGCCGATGTTCTCACTGGAACACTCCCCAGGTAGGGATTCGCACAAGGTTATGCCCGGCGGACGCCACCAGAACTCGTGGCTGGGGAGTTGTAGGGGGAGAGAGAAATCCTATTCCTTTTTCAATAACGTATTTATAGGGCCTGTGAGGTACAGAGGTACTTATTAACCACAATTAAATTAAAACAAACTCAAATTATTCGCAAAGTGGGAAAGTGATATGACCATGCCCAATGTAAGTTGTCAGGCTTTACCTACCTCTACGGAAGCTTATGAAGATTTGTTTGTGAGAGGCTCAGGTCAAACCACCCCCCCAGAAAAGAAACGATAATGGGGGGGAAGGGAGCGGGAACTACTGGATCTTTATTTTAGGTGCTTGTCCACTAGACCAAGGCAATTTTCTGAAAAATAGCATAACAAAGAAAAGAGACCCCAATAAAAGTGCATAGGAACCTTATCCAATACATTTTATGGATCCCCAAATGAAAGGGATTATAGTCCCTTACCTTATAATGGAATATGTATGGCATCAGAGCGTGTCATGTTTAATGGCTGGTCAGCCCATATACTGCCTCTCAACAGGGGCTAGGTATGTCATCCAATGCCTATAGGGAGGGTATTTAGAATAAGTACAATAGTTCCATGTATTCAAAGTTACAGTGGACAAAGTGTCCACCATTTAAAGAGTTGAGAAAGTTAAGTTGAGTCAGTCTACCTGTTTAGGTCGTTCCCAGAGCGTCCCGAGCCTCACGTCCACCTCAGTCTGACACAGCGTCAGACTGAGTTTAAGTAGTCTCCCCCCGTGGCGCCAAAAGCGCACGGCGTGTGACGTCACGCCGTGCTGACGTCACGCGGACGCAGTACAGGGGCCGGCCGGCGCCCGATCCAAGCCATGTGACCGGAGTGTTCCTATAAGGAACTCCTTCCGGTACAGAGTTCGATTGGGACTGCCCTAACATGCCCTGCTGACAGCAGCCGTGCTGTTCTGTCAAATGCAGGGCGTGATGGGGTCCCTGTGGATGGAAGTTTAGAACTGAGTGGCCGGATAGATGCTGCCGGTCGGTCCCTGACCCGGAAGCGTGGCGGGCAGAGGACGACCCTAAGGTGGACATAAACTCACGCCACGCGTCCGGAGGAGTCCATACAATTCCCCAAAACCCTGGGGCGATCGCCATATAGGGCACACCCTGTGCATTGTCCCCAGGGGCCTGTGCCAGCGCTGAATCCACCGAGACCAATCAAGGCTTGAGAAAAAGAAAAAGAAAAAATAAAAAAACTAAAAAGAAAGAGATAAAGAACTAGAGAAGACACCCTGCAAAACACACACCCAATGCAGCACATACTTGTTATTGTTTTTATTATTATTATTAGATCATTGTTGTTAAACATATAATTGTTACATCTCAGAATAGGCAATAAAGGTATTAAATAAACAAACAGTTTCACCCCCACATAGGGGGGGATATTACATGAACAAGCACGTTTCAGCACACACGAATTAGGGCTAGATCCAGGTCATATGTGGCCCACGCATCAAGCCCAACAATGCTCAAATACTGGTGCTAACAAAGAAGGGGAGGAAAGATGGGATGGGATGGGGCAGGGAAAAGGGGAGGGGAGGAGGGGAAAAGAGGGGGAAGGGAAGGAAACAGGGAGAAGGGACCACAGGCACTGAGGAAACGAAAAACTGAAGGCAAAGCATGAGAGAACACACATTATAAAAAGGGTTTAAAACTGATTCCTTCGTTGAGGCCCGGATACCGGGTAGCCTTCAACAAATAGATCCATCTAGTTTCAATCTGTAAAAGTTTCTTGTCTAGATCACCCCCCCGTTCCTGTTGGGGGAGGTGCTCAAGACTATAGAAACCAATATATTTTAGATCAAAGTTATGATATAGGCCTACATGGCGGCTGATTGGTGTCTCCATTTTGCGTTTACATATTAGTGATACATGATCTCTCATGCGACACAATAGGGGGCGTTTTGTTTTTCCCACATAGAATGCTCCACATAGGCATTTCATCAGGTATACTGATCCTACTGATTGGCAGTTGGTACGATGTTTTGGAGTCCATGTTCTACCATCTGGCAGGTCTATATTTTTGCCCTCCAGAATGAAGCGGCAAAATCTACATTTGCCACATTTGTATGTGCCTGGGACTTGTTTTTTATTGTTCTGATTACTCGAATAGTGACTACTTACTAAGGTGTCACGTAATGAACGTGACCTCTTGTATGTAATCTCTGGATATGGTTTAATATATTTGGATATTTTTTCATCAGTAGACAGTAAATACCAGAATTTTTTATATATGTTGCGTACCTTCCTATGTTGTCGGTTGTATTTCGTAACAACTCGTGTACTTTCCTGGGTCTTAACCCGTCTGGGTTTATATAGTAAAAGTTGTCTATTCATATCCACTACCTGATTGTAGGCTTTTCTGAGGCATGTTTTGCTATATCCTCGCAATAAGAGGCGTTCGCGCAAAAGATTCGCCTCTCGTTGAAAGTCATCGAGATGCGTACAATTTCGCTTTATCCTTAGAAATTGGCTGTAGGGGATGCTCTTGATTAGTTTCTCAGGATGAGAGCTGCTGGCATGCAGCATACTATTGCCTGCTGAGGCTTTTCTATAGAGGGTAGAGCACAGTGTTCCTTTCTCATCAATAAAGAGTTCAACATCCAAAAAAGTAATCCTTTTCTGATCGTAATTAAAGGTAAATTTTAGGTTATATTCATTAATTTGTAATTCGTCCAGAAATACAATAAGGTCCTCCTTCGATCCCGACCAAATCATGAGGACGTCATCGATGTAACGACTCCATGATAAGATTTGACCAATCGACAGGCTTTTACTATCATCAGAGAATAGGTCTCGCTCCCATCCCCCCAGGTACAGGTTCGCATATGAGGGCGCGCACTTTGCCCCCACAGCGACCCCCTGCACCTGGAGGTAATGGGAGCGTTTAAATACAAATATGTTGTGCATCAGCACGAAGCTAAGTAGCTCCAATACAAACTCATTGTATTTCCATGAGTCAATATCTCTTTCTGTCAAAAATTCCCCTATCACCTCGATACCCTTTTTGTGTGGGATCGAGTTATAGAGGGCTTCTATGTCAATGGCAACAAGCCATGCATTTGCAGGGATCTGTAGTCCATCTGTGCTTTTCAAAAGTTCTATAGTATCTTTTACATATGAAAATAAACATTTTACATGCGGATACAGATACTCATCAACCAATTGGCTGGCTTTTTCTGTCAGAGATCCGCACCCTGAGATTATGGGGCGGCCTGGTGGCGATGTCAGACTCTTGTGTACCTTGGGCAAGGCATAAAATGTAGGAGTAGTAAATGAGGTCATGTCTAAAAAGTCATACGTTTTGGCGTCTATAGTGCCATTTATGCGGGCCTTCATTATTATATTTCTATATTTATTCATATAGTAATTTACATGTGAGGCTGGTACCGATCTGTACCAAGTTTTATTTGATATTATGTCTAAGCACATTTTTTCATAGTTCTCTACGTCTAAGATAACCAAGTTCCCACCCTTATCGGATGGTTTGATTATAATATTGCTATTTGTTTTCAAGGTTTTCAATGCCTCTTTGAGTTCCTTCGGCAGGTTGGTTTGAGATCCAGTCTGCCAATTAGTAGATTCTATTTCCTTTATGACCTGTATAACAAAGGCCCAAATATTGGAATTCCCCTGTAGGACAGGAAAGGATTTTGATTTGGGTTTGTATGTTTTGCGGTTACCAAAGTTTTGAGCACCAGAAGCCGATGGATCCGTGGGGCGTAAGCAGGAGGGAGGAAAGGTCACCCCCTGCTGCTGAATAATGGGGGTAACGGAGGGACTGGTAAATGTCCAGCCCTCCTCCTCCGGGTTGCTCTCGTCCCACAGATCCATCAGGTCCTGTAGTGCCCTTAGGTCCTCAAAAGTGACTCCTTCTATATTGGCGTTGTTCTGTTCGCCAATAGGGGCATCAAGTGATGTTTTATCATAGATAACTTTATACATCAGGCGTCGTGCGAAGAGGTGAAGATCTTTCACCAATTCGAACTTATCTGCATTTTCATCTGGACAAAAAGTGAGACCCAATTGCAATACCTTAGTCTCATTGTCTGAGAGAGGGTAGGAAGACAAATTAATGATATCAAACTTGTCCCGACTCGCCAAAACTGGGGAGCCGGGACACATTATTTTAACGACTGACTAGTTTTTTGCATTGGAGTGGTTAAAGGTAAAGTACGTTTACGGTCACTCGTGTTACTGGAAAAAATTGGAGCTGTTTTCACCTCCACATGGGGGTCCAGATTTGTCCCTCCACATGCTTGTCCCTGTAGAGGGTGACCCACCACCAGGGAAATTGAATCAACATTCCTGGTGGGGGTAATGGGTGAAACAAGAGAATGGTTCAATATGCTATTTGACAGAGTTGTATTCAGTGTGGTGTTGTTTTTGTTCTGTTGGGAACGTGATTTTTTGTCCTTACTACTTACTTTATCTGATCGTGATCGACTCTGCAAACTAGTTTCACTCTCTTTTTTTCTTTTACGTATTGCTCCTTCATGTTGTGATTTATCTTTCCGCAAGGCTATAGGGGCAAAGGATGTTGAAGAAGTGTTTATGTCCACCTTAGGGTGGTCCTCTGCCCGCCACGCTTCCGGGTCAGGGACCGACCGGCAGCATCTATCCGGCCACTCAGTTCTAAACTTCCATCCACAGGGACCCCATCACGCCCTGCATTTGACAGAACAGCACGGCTGCTGTCAGCAGGGCACGTTAGGGCAGTCCCAATCGAACTCTGTACCGGAAGGAGTTCCTTATAGGAACACTCCGGTCACATGGCTTGGATCGGGCGCCGGCCGGCCCCTGTACTGCGTCCGCGTGACGTCAGCACGGCGTGACGTCACACGCCGTGCGCTTTTGGCGCCACGGGGGGAGACTACTTAAACTCAGTCTGACGCTGTGTCAAACTGAGGTGGACGTGAGGCTCGGGACGCTCTGGGAACGACCTAAACAGGTAGACTGACTCAACTTAACTTTCTCAACTCTTTAAATGGTGGACACTTTGTCCACTGTAACTTTGAATACATGGAACTATTGTACTTATTCTAAATACCCTCCCTATAGGCATTGGATGACATACCTAGCCCCTGTTGAGAGGCAGTATATGGGCTGACCAGCCATTAAACATGACACGCTCTGATGCCATACATATTCCATTATAAGGTAAGGGACTATAATCCCTTTCATTTGGGGATCCATAAAATGTATTGGATAAGGTTCCTATGCACTTTTATTGGGGTCTCTTTTCTTTGTTTTGCTATTTTTCAGAAAATTGCCTTGGTCTAGTGGACAAGCACCTAAAATAAAGATCCAGTAGTTCCCGCTCCCTTCCCCCCATTATCGTTTCTTTTCTGGGGGGGTGGTTTGACCTGAGCCTCTCACAAACAAATCTTCATAAGCTTCCGTAGAGGTAGGTAAAGCCTGACAACTTACATTGGGCATGGTCATATCACTTTCCCACTTTGCGAATAATTTGAGTTTGTTTTAATTTAATTGTGGTTAATAAGTACCTCTGTACCTCACAGGCCCTATAAATACTTTATTGAAAAAGGAATAGGATTTCTCTCTCCCCCTACAACTCCCCAGCCACAAGTTCTGGTGGCGTCCGCCGGGCATAACCTTGTGCGAATCCCTACCTGGGGAGTGTTCCAGTGAGAACATCGGCATCAATCCTTGGAAGCCTGGCCATGTTTATGACCCCTATGATATTGGAGGTAGGGAATCATGCATGTGTAAATTGACTTCACCCGATGTGACGGACCTCGTACCCAAGATGTCCGCCGTAACTGCTTCCTCTGTCCGGTACCACACAATCCAAGACCCCCTTAGCTTACCCAGTCACCAGACAACACCAGTGTAGAGTACATCAGGAATGAATCTTTATTTGACATGTCACACTTATATACAGTTGACAGATGACTCAAGCCTAACCTAATTAGCATGAGCTAATTATCTTAATCAACACTGGGCTCCTTCATTCAATTGCAGGGTTAATTAGCACACACAACAATAGGGGAAACACTTCTACAAGCCAGACTATAGTCAATTACATAACACAGGTGGCTGGAGTTCATGTCATTAGCGTCTCTTGCTAATATGCCAAATACACATACAGATTCTATGTGTATTGGGGGGGCCAGCATGGACCTGAATCCAAGTATCACCAGCTCAGGGGTCCCAGGCTTGCAGCTCAAAGAGCACTGTTCCCCCAAATGCCAGGGCCCATAATCACAAGGCAACAGGCTCGCGTTCAGTCCCCTCCAACAGCCTTCCCGGCTAGGTCCGTCACATTTCTCCCCTTTCGGCAGGAGACTAACACAGGAGGAGACCCCAGACGGGTTGACTCCGAAGTTAGTCAGTGGTTCCAGTCCTCTAATGCCTGTACCCACACAGTACCCCAAACAAATTGTTCCAAACAGAGCACGACTCACCCAGCCAACTTCTGCCTCTCTCAAAGAACATATCCGCCGCTGGGGAGAGGCCTGGACTGGCCCTTCTCCCTGGATTCTTTTCAGCCGCTGGAGAGAAGACAGGGTGACTGGGCTCACTCCATCCTGCTGTTGGGGATCTGGGCCGACCGCCCAGCATCCCTGGGTTATACTGGTGGAGACTGCATTCCCATCCACCTTTACAGGGAATCTGTGCTGTTTTAGTTGCGGGCAGAGGCCAGCAGCGCTCTGTTCCATTGCCAGCAGTTCAGGTGGGTGTAGGAGCTTCCCTACATCATCTCCTCCAGCTAACTGTTGGGGAGAGAGGCCGACTGCCCCGGCTTCCTGGAACTCCACAGTTGTTGCTGGTGCTGGACAGAGGTGGGTAGCACTCTGCCCTGTTGCCAGCACTTCTGCTGGGGACTCCACATCCTCCGCTTTGGCAAACCATTGGGGCAGGAGGCTGGCTTCCTCCACTCCCACATCTGGCTGCTGGGACAACATGTCTCTGGTACTGTCTCCCAGGTGCACAAATCTTTGCTGGGGAGGAAAGATCGCTTTCTCCACCCTGGCCAACTGTTGGGGAGGGACGACAAACACCTCCTCTCCCTTCTCCCCCTGTATCTGCTGCTGGGAAGTGATTGCCACCTTCTCATCCTGAGCCTCCATAACTGCCACCAGTGTGGGGCAGAGGTCTTGGACCCTCTGTCCGGTGACCTGCGCTTCAGCTGGGGAAGTTCCTTGTAACTCCACAGATACTGCTGTTGGTGCTGGGCAGAGCTCAGTGAAGTTTGGCCCTAATACCAGCTCTTCTGATGGAGGCTCATGAGGTTGTTTTTCCTCAGCAGAAAAGTCTATTAAATCCCCAGTCTCTACAACTGATGGCTGGGGATAGAGGTTCACCACCTGTCCGTGGAACCTAGAAGATGCCATCGGTGCTGGGCAGAGGTTAGCAGAGCTCTGCCCTGTTGTCAGCACTTCCTGCATCCGCCATAAGACCTCCGCGTCCATAGCCGCGGGGGCAGGTGGGCAAAGCACTCTGTTACTATGCCACATCGCCGACTCTTCAGCCAGGATTTCAGAGCTGTCTGCTGGTATTTCCTCATAGTCCCAGGCAAAGGGAGCCCCACCCTGCTGCTGAGCAGTGTCTAGCAGCTGTATGTAGGCGATCTCAAGCTCCCATTCCTGAGCGGCCAGGAACTCCAAATCTTCCTGTGCCCAGAGCACTTCCGAGACGTTCAATCTTTGCTCTCTGTGCTCCATTATTTCCTCCAAACGCCACTCCAGATCACTCCCAAAGTCGGGGTCCTCGGACAGCCTCCAGTACAACAATCCCAGGCCATTATAATCAAAGCCTTCCGTGGGTCTGTCATCTGCTGTCCACGGGCACACTTGGGCTACATACCATCGGAGGGCTCTGTAGCTCTCGTCCAAACGCATTTCTGCCCGGATCAGCCTGCTTAACTCAGCTGTCCACTCCTGCTTCGGTTGTTCCCCCAATAACAACATTCGTACTTCATACTGCGACCAGTACCTTACATGGATGGAGGGGAGAACTTTTCCCTGGTGTCGCTGCTCACAGGCTAGCGCTTCTTTCCAGAGTTGTAGGCGAACAGAATCATACCATCCCAGCAGGACCTGCACCGATACTGGTCCTCTGTGCTGTATCCGCATCTCTCGCAACCTCCTTCCGAATTCCTCTTCCATGATGACGTATCTGTACCTCTGCTATGTGGGCCTTGGATCCAGGTGATGGTTTGGATGTGTTCACGACAAGGAAGCACGATCCCACCGCTGCCAGCCAATTGTGACGGACCTCGTACCCAAGATGTCCGCCGTAACTGCTTCCTCTGTCCGGTACCACACAATCCAAGACCCCCTTAGCTTACCCAGTCACCAGACAACACCAGTGTAGAGTACATCAGGAATGAATCTTTATTTGACATGTCACACTTATATACAGTTGACAGATGACTCAAGCCTAACCTAATTAGCATGAGCTAATTATCTTAATCAACACTGGGCTCCTTCATTCAATTGCAGGGTTAATTAGCACACACAACAATAGGGGAAACACTTCTACAAGCCAGACTATAGTCAATTACATAACACAGGTGGCTGGAGTTCATGTCATTAGCGTCTCTTGCTAATATGCCAAATACACATACAGATTCTATGTGTATTGGGGGGCCAGCATGGACCTGAATCCAAGTATCACCAGCTCAGGGGTCCCAGGCTTGCAGCTCAAAGAGCACTGTTCCCCCAAATGCCAGGGCCCATAATCACAAGGCAACAGGCTCGCGTTCAGTCCCCTCCAACAGCCTTCCCGGCTAGGTCCGTCACACCCGACATTCCTGCCATCGCACACTCTATGCAGCATATATAACGTTTTAATGACTATTAACTGCTCTGTATAATACTAACCAATATATTGTTTTGTATACATACCATAGAATACGAAAAAATATTTCCAAAATCCTCGTCCATCTACAAATACTTTTTACCCCTGTCTCCGTCTCCTGATGAAGCCTATTTAGGCGAAACATGTCGAGCGATCGGACAAGTATTATGACCTATGTACTTTGATTGTATGACAATATAGGTGTCCAAGTAGGAATTGTATGTAGTACCTTTGAACCCTATGACTCATATACCGCTGTACATGGAGTCTAACATTGTATTGTTCTTTTTTCTTTCTTTTATATGTTAATAAAACAATTAATTTTATCATATCTTTATGAAACTGTTTCTTTTGCGTTTGTACGATAGACAGTCCCGAATCTCCAATAATTTTTCTATTGTTTATTTAAATTAAGTTTAAATAGAAAAATAATTTATAAAAATAATTAAAAATAATAATAAAAAGTTGTTGTCCCTCATTTGCACAGAAAGAATGTGCATGCATTTTTACAGGACGAATTTCTCTGCAGATGTTTTTATAAATGTAATGCTCACTCTCTCTGGAGCTCACGGTTTAAGGTCCCTAGTTCTTTTCCCATAGTTGCACCAGGCACACAGTCACACTCACTCCTTTGGCTCAATGGACAGGGGTATGCTTTTCTGATGCTTTATTGTAGAACTTGAACTTGGATAGGCATAACTGTGGGATACTCCAGTAACTTTAGCAGCAATTTGAGGACACTAATTCTTTTTCACATTTTCATGAGCAAAGTCCTTGCATAAGCAGTTAGTGGACTGAGCTATACCAGGACACCAGACACAATGAGGCTTATTTACGAAAGGCAAATCCACTTTGCACTGCAAGTGCACTTGGAAGTGCAGTCGCTCTAAATCTAAGGGGTAGATCTGAAATGAGAGGAAGTTCTGCTGATTTTATCATCCAATCATGTGCAAGCTAAAATGCTGATTTTTATTTTCCTTGCATGTCCCCCTCAGATCTACAGCGACTTTACTTTCAGTGCACTTGCACTGCAAAGTGAATTTTCCTTTAGTAAATAACCCCCAATGTTCCCTCTGAGAAATGCTGACTCAAGCACTACGAGGGATGGCTGCAGCATACAGTCTTAGGGATCTCTCACTCCAGTCTGTACTCACTAATTTCCTTAGATCATTGGTCTCCAAACTGCAACCCTGGGGCTGAATGCAGCTGTTTGCCTGCCTTTACCCGACCCTTGGGGCACCGTTCCGTCCACTGACACCAACAATGTGGCATAATTCTTGTTGCTGATACCAGCAATCGGACACTATTCCTCCCACTGACACCAATGATGGGGCACAATTATTTCCATTGACACCAATGATGGGGCACAATTCCTTTCATTGACACCGATGATGGGGCACAGTTCTTTCCATTGACACCAATGATGGGGCACAATTCCTTCCATTGACACCAATGATGGGGCACAATTCCTTCCATTGATACCAACAATGTGCCATTATTCCCTCCCCCACTGACACCAACAATGGGGCACCATTCCTTCCACTGACACCAATAAAAGGGCGCAATTCCTCCCACTGACACCAACAATGGAAAATAATTGTGGGGGCACTATTTCTCCAACTGACATCAACAATGGGGCACTATTCCTTCCACTGTCATCAACGATGAGGCACTAGTCCTCCCACTGACACCAATGATAGGGCATTGTTTACTCCCACCGGACGCCAGGACATTTTCCACCCACACTGGCACTAGTCTGGCCCCCCTAAAGTCTAAAGGACAGTAAACTTGCCCTTCATTTAGAAAGTTTGGAGACTAGTGTCTAAGATAGTTGTATGTGTGCGCTGTAATCTGTTGTTCTGTTTGCATGGTCTTATAGCAGCACCATCTTTAACCTGTTGCCGACCGCCCATTGACGGCGGAGCGGTGCGGCTCTTGTGGCGGGCCGCCGTCAAATTACGGCACTAGCTTTGCGGCCACTAGGGGGCGCGTGCGTGCCCGCCGCGTCGCTGGGGACCCGACGCGCGTGCCCGGAACCCGCGGTTGCCCAGTAACTGAGCAGGACGTGGATCTGTGTGTGTAAACACACAGATCACCGTGCTGTCAGAGGAGAGGAGACAGATGGTGTGTCCCTTGTACATAGGGACACCGATTGCTCTCCTCCCCCAGTCAGTCCCCTCCCCCCACAGTTAGAATCACTCACATAGGGAACATATTAACCCCTCCAGCGCCCCCTAGTGTTAACCCCTTCCCTGCCAGTCACATTTATACAGTAATCAATGCATTTTTATGGCACTGATCGCTGTATAAATGTGAATGGTCCCAAAAATGTGTCAAAAGTGTCCGATATGTCTGCCGCAATATCGCAGTCACAATAAAAATCGCAGATCGCCGCAATTACTAGTAAAAAAATAATAATAATAAAAATGCTATACATCTATCCCCTATTTTGTAGACGCTATTACTTTTGCGCAAACCAATATACGCTTATTGCGATTTTTTTTTACCAAAAATATGTAGAAGAATACGTATCGGCCTAAACTGAGGAAAAAATTTGTTTAAAAAAAAAAAATTGGATATTTATTATAATAAAAAGTAAAAAATATTGCGTTTTTTCAAACTTATCCCTGTTCTTTTGTTTATAGCGCAAGAAATAAAAACCGCAGAGGTGATCAAATACCACCAAAATAATGCTCTATCTGTGGGGAAAAAATGATAAACAATTTATTTGGGTACATCGTTGCATGACCGTGCAATTGTCATTCAAAATGCAACAGCGCTGAAAGCTGAAAAATGGCTTGGTCAGGAAGGAGGTGTTTGTGCCTGGTAGGCAAGTGGTTAATGCAATTTTAGGGTGTGTCCCCCAAGTCCCCACTCCCCCCCCCCCCCGCTATTACCCCTTTTAGTGTCCACCTGTGTATATAGATATAGAAAAATTATACTGTTATTAAAAAATATTCACGCAAACCTGTTATTGGTAATTCTACTGCCTCGTACACACGTACGGACTTTTCCCGGCGGACCTAAGTCCAGCGGACAATCCGCTGGACTTTCCGGCTAGGTCCGCTGGACTTTCCGAGGGTGTGGACTTGCCCACACACGCACGGACTTCTCCAGCGGATAATCCGCCGGCCAAAAGTCCGCGGGACTTTTGAAAATGAACGGACTTGCCCACACACGGAGCAGTCCGTTCATTTCGAACGTAACTTCAGGTTACGTAGCTAGCGTAGGCAGTAAATGCCGCCGCGCTAGCTCCGCAAGCTGGCATGGATTTAAAGGGAATCCCCACGCCGAAAAAACGGCGTGGGGGTTCCCCCCAAATCCATGTCAGACCCTCATCCGAGCACGCAGCCTGGCAGGCCAGGAAAGGGGTGGGGACGAACGAGCGCCCCCCCTCCTGAGCCGTACCAGGCCGCGTGCCCTCAACATGGGGGGTGCCCTAGGGAAAGGGGGGCCGTGCGGCCCCCCCACCCCAAAGCACCTTGTCCCCATGTTGATGAGGACAAGGGCCTCTTCCCGACAACCCTGGCCGTTGGTTGTCGGGGTCTGCGGGCGGGGGCTTATCGGAATCTGGGAACCCCCTTTAATAAGGGGGCCCCCAGATCCCGGCCCCCCACCCTATGTGAATGAGTATGGGGTACGATGTACCCCTACCCATTCACCTAAGGTGTAAAATGTAAAGTAAAAAAAAACACCCACACTTTTGAAAAAATAGTTTATTGCACTGCTCCGGGGGTCTTCTTCCGTCTTGGGGGTCTTCTCGCCGGACTCCCCCGCCATTTACCAAGCTCTTTTACCGAGCGAGGGGAGTCCGGCTACCTTCTTCGTCGTCGCCGCCGTCTGGGGGTCTCGATCCGCCTTCGGGGGTCTTCTTCCGTCTTGGGGGTCTTCTCGCCGGACTCCTCCCCTCTCTTCTGCTCTTTTACCTAGCTCTTTCACGAGGGGAGGAGTCCGGCTACCTTCTTCGTCGTCGCCGCCGTCGTCTGGGGGTCTCGATCCGCCTTCGGGGGTCTTCCGGGGGTCTCTTCTGTTCTTGCGGCGGTCGTCGTCTTCCGCGCCGCCGGCGCCTTGTCCTTCTTCTTGTCCTTCTTGTTCTTCTTCTTCTTCCGATGTTGACCCGTCGCTGTCTCTGCCCGGAATGCCTGTGCCGATCTGCGCTCGGACTTATATAGGGACATGGGGGACAGGGTCACATGCACATGTCACATGGTGACCCCGCCCCCTTGTGTTGTCACAGTCCCGGAGGATGCTGGGACTGTGACATCGCAAGGGGGCGGGGTCACCATGTGACATGAACATGTGACCCTGTCCCCCATGTCCCTATATAAGTCCGAGCGCAGATCGGCACAGGCATTCCGGGCAGAGACAGCGACGGGTCAACATCGGAAGAAGAAGAAGAACAAGAAGGACAAGAAGAAGGACAAGGCGCCGGCGGCGCGGAAGACGACGACCGCCGCAAGAACAGAAGAGACCCCCGGAAGACCCCCGAAGGCGGATCGAGACCCCCAGATGACGGCGGCGACGACGAAGAAGGTAGCCGGACTCCTCCCCTCGTGAAAGAGCTAGGTAAAAGAGCAGAAGAGAGGGGAGGAGTCCGGCGAGAAGACCCCCAAGACGGAAGAAGACCCCCGAAGGCGGATCGAGACCCCCAGACGGCGGCGACGACGAAGAAGGTAGCCGGACTCCCCTCGCTCGGTAAAAGAGCTTGGTAAATGGCGGGGGAGTCCGGCGAGAAGACCCCCAAGACGGAAGAAGACCCCCGGAGCAGTGCAATAAACTATTTTTTCAAAAGTGTGGGTGTTTTTTTTTACTTTACATTTTACACCTTAGGTGAATGGGTAGGGGTACATCGTACCCCATACTCATTCACATAGGGTGGGGGGCCGGGATCTGGGGGCCCCCTTATTAAAGGGGGTTCCCAGATTCCGATAAGCCCCCGCCCGCAGACCCCGACAACCAACGGCCAGGGTTGTCGGGAAGAGGCCCTTGTCCTCATCAACATGGGGACAAGGTGCTTTGGGGTGGGGGGGCCGCACGGCCCCCCTTTCCCCAGGGCACCCCCCATGTTGAGGGCACGCGGCCTGGTACGGCTCAGGAGGGGGGGGGCGCTCGTTCGTCCCCACCCCTTTCCTGGCCTGCCAGGCTGCGTGCTCGGATGAGGGTCTGACATGGATTTGGGGGGAACCCTCACGCCGTTTTTTCGGCGTGGGGATTCCCTTTAAATCCATGCCAGGTCACGGAGCTAGCGCGGCGGCATTTACTGCCTACGCTAGCTACGTAACCTGAAGTCACGTGCTAAATGAACGGACTTGCCGATGAGCGGCAAGTCCCTTCATTTCAAAAGTCCCGCGGACTTGCCCACTAACGGCGGGATTGTCCGCTGGACTTCCAAGTCCAGCGGATAATTTGAAAACAAAACTTGAAACTTTAGTCCGCCGTACTTTGGCGCCAAAAAGTCCGCCGGCGCCCACACACGAGGGGATTATCCGCTGGAGTTCAGTCCAGAGGATAATCCCGCGGGATTGTCCCTTCGTGTGTACGCCGCATACAACTTACTTCTTAGTAAGTAGTGGATTTGACACTTTGATGGTGAGATAAATGCTTAATTTCAGCCAAAAAATGTGTTTCCCTTGTGTGAAGAAAAACAGGAAATCCTAGGGGGAAGTTATTAGTAAAGACAAGCTGAAAAAGTCCTGTTTGTTTTGGCCATTATTTTACATTGCATACATATTTATTAGATAGTGCAGTCACTCAGGAGCAGACATATAAACTGATGACCATGACAAAAGAAAGTGAGAACACAAGTATCTCACTTCCTGGCATGATGACAATAGTCGCCAGGACAAATAGAGAGGGGGGGGGGGGGTAAAATCCCCTAGCAACACACAGACAGTTTTTTTCATATCTGACATGGAGTTCCTCATTCTATCCACAACTTAACCACCTACTACTCAACCCTTGCATCCCTTAAAGAGGTTGTAAACTCAAAAAAATTTTTAAAAAAAAAATGAAAAAAAAACCCTGTAGCTTATTATGGAATACTTACCTTAGAACAAAGCCTTCCAGTGGTGCCCACACACCGCTGAGATGGCTGTTACTTCTGGGTTTGTGGGCTCCGGCGCTGTGAGTGGCTGGAGCTGCGATGACGTCACTCGCGGGAGACTCCCTTCAGAGCCATGGCTGTTCCTTCAGAGTGCACGTGCCAGTGATGTCACTGCCTGCATGTAATGTAAATATCTCCTCAACGGCATGTTTAGGAGATATTTACACTACCTATAGGTAAGCCTTATTATAGGCTTACCTATAGGTAAATGTCTGCAGAGGAAGTTTACTTCCTGTTTGAGCTGGGTCTTCATATCTTGGGGGGTGGGGGGCAGGAAGGACTGCCTGATTAATTGATCACTGTGATTGGCCTAATGTTAATATACCCATTGCACACGTTCCTGGACCAGGTTTTAGAAATAACAGATGCTGCAGCAACATCCAGCTGGAAACATCACCGGTCAACATTCATATTTGCCAGCACACTACAGATCCTCAATATTGTCCAAAAAGCTTTTTTATTGAAGAATGATCACATCACAACAAGAAAGGTGCAACGTTTCAGAGCCAAAGAAGGCCTCTTCATCAGTCATGTAAAAAAGGGGTCCTGCGCGGCTCCAAAATGTTGCACCTCACTTGTTGTGATGTGATCGTTCTTCAATAGAAAAGCTTTTTGGATGATAGTGAGGATCCTCGGTCTACTGGCAAATATGAACGATGCACTGTGATTGTCTTTCACATGATTGAGAGCCAGTCTTGCTTACCTTCTTTATCGTAAAGGAGAAGTATAGCTATTTTGGCTCTACTCCTCCTGTAGATCACAGAAGTTCTGCACTCCTGTGACCCATTTTTAGCCGACAGCGGGCTAAAGCTGACATCACTCAGCCGGTCCAGGCTTTGCAAAGATCCTGACTTTGGGATCCACCCAGACTCTGGACCAGCACCTGGCTCAGCCTCTCAGCGATCCCTTCCACAGCCACCCCAGTTACAGTGTCCCTAATCACCACCACCCCAGTTACAGTGTCCCTGATCAACACCACCCCAGTTAAAGTTTCCCTGATCACCACCACCCCAGTTACAGTGTCCCTAATCACCACCACCCCAGTTACAATGTCCCTGATCACCGCCACCCCAGTTACAGTGTCCCTGATCACCACCACCCCAGTTAAAGTGTCCCGATCGCCACCACCCCAGTTAAAGTGTCCCTGATCACCACCACCCCAGTTACAGTGTCCCTGATCACCTCCACCCCAGTTACAGTGTCCCTGATCACCACCACCCCAGTTACAGTGTCCCTGATCACCACCACCCCAGTTACAGTGTCCCTGATCACCACCACCCCAGTTACAGTGTCCCTGATCACCACCACTCCAGTTACAGTGTCCCTGATCACCACCACCCCAGTTACAGTGTCCCTGATCACCACCACCCCAGTTACAGTGTCCCTGATCACCACCACTCCAGTTACAGTGTCCCTGATCACCACCACCCCAGTTACAGTGTCCCTGATCACCACCACCCCAGTTACAGTGTCCCTGATCACCACCACCCCAGTTACAGTGTCCCTGATCACCACCACCCCAGTTACAGTGTCCCTGATCACCACCACCCCAGTTACAGTGTCCCTGATCACCACCACTCCAGTTACAGTGTCCCTGATCACCACCACTCCAGTTACAGTGTCCCTGATCACCACCACTCCAGTTACAGTGTCCCTGATCACCACCACCCCAGTTACAGTGTCCCTGATCACCACCACTCCAGTTACAGTGTCCCTGATCACCACCACTCCAGTTACAGTGTCCCTGATCACCACCACCCCAGTTACAGTGTCCCTGATCACCACCACCCCAGTTACAGTGTCCCTGATCACCACCACCCCAGTTACAGTGTCCCTGATCACCACCACCCCAGTTACAGTGTCCCTGATCACCACCACCCCAGTTACAGTGTCCCTGATCACCACCACCCCAGTTACAGTGTCCCTGATCACCACCACCCAAGTTACAGTGTCCCTGATCACCACCACAGCAGTCGTTGTGTCACCATAAGTACATGTTCACATGTGAGATGCTCTCTTAAGAGCCATCCATGTTTGGATGGCTCTATAGAGAGCATTTGACAGGCAGTGAGGAGACATTGGGGTCAATTCACCAAGAGATGAATACCAAATGAATTTTTGAGTTAAAATAACTCATTTTGTCTCATATTTATCTCAAAAGTAGTCAATTCACAAAAAAAACATGTGTTTTTTACCAAATATGTTGAGCCCAAGTTCACACTGGTGCGGTACAGGTAACTGCATGTGATTTGGACACGAATCGCAACGCATTCTGTTAAAATCACATGCGATTATTTGCAGTGCTATTTGAGCTCACAGATTTACACTGTGGCAATCTTTCTCTTCCTTTATATTACTTCTACGAGAGAGAAGGAAAGGGAGAAACCAGCAAGGCTGACTTCAACGCTATTTTAGTTTGTTTCCAATGGATGGATCTTCAATGATGTGTGAAACTTTTTCTTACTAGGCTCCTATAACGTGGAGTCTAGCTATCCGGTAAGGGCACATCTTTTATTTTCACAGTGGAAGGTGCACTTTGGGTGTTTCTGTCATCTATCACCCCAAGAGACACGATTTTAAGGATTTCTTCATGTTTGGACACTTCATGGACTAATCACCATCATTTAGTTATTATATTGGTCACAAGTTATTAGAACGGCAATCTTTTGTTTTTTATCTCCTAAACTTGCACTGTTTAGGAGATATTCACACTGCATGCAGCCGGTGATGTCACCGGCGCATGTGCTCTGAAGGGATGGCACAACCTTTAGAGCTCTGTGCCGCATACCCTAACTCTTGCGCACATGCGTGGGAGTGATGTCATTGTGCCCCAACCAGTCAGACGGCTGGAGCATGCGAACTTGGAAGGAAGACTGGGTAACTGGGGTGACAGCGCGCTGCTGGAGGGCTTTGTTCTGAAGTAACCGGGAGCGGTCCGCATGAATGGAATGAGATTGTGTTGTGCTGTGGAAAACGCACAGGAATCACTGCAAATCCCACACTGCCATAGGTGTGCACAGCCTATTGCATTAGGGTGTGCACCCCAAAGCTCAAACATATTTGTGTGTGTGCGTGTGTATATATAATGATGGTGTCAGTAGGGCAGTGGACAGTGTCAGTAGTTTTTATTTTTATTATTTCTTTTACAATTTTTTTAGGAGCCCTGTTAGGGGGCTTTGGTGAAATATCAGGTGTCTAAACAGGGGGAATCAGCGTAAGCACAACCCTCTACCAGGAAATTCTAGAGCACTTCATACCTCCCTCTGCTGACCAGATTTATGGAGACGCTGATTTCATCTTCCAGCAGGACTTGGCACCCACCCACACTGCCATAAGTACCAATACCTGGTTTAATGATCATGGCATCACTGTTTTTGATTGTCCAGCAAACTTGCCTGACCTAAACCCCATAGAGAATCTGTGGGGTATTGTCAAGAGGAAAATGAGAAACACCAGACCCAACAATGCAGATGAACTGAAAGTCACTATCAAAGCGGCCTGGACCTGCCACACCGCATTGATGCAGTAATTCAAGCCCCGACCAAGTATTGAGTGCATGCTATTAATGTACATGGACATGCTTTTTAGTAAGCCAACATTTCTGTATTAAAAATCCTTTATTGGTTTTCTGTAATATTCAAATTTTCTGAGATACTGAATTTCGGGTTTTCACTAGCTGTAAGCCATAATCATCAAAATTAAAGAAATAAATGCTTGAAATATATCACTCTGTGTCTAATGCAGTGCCGGGACAAGGTCATCCAGTGCCCAGGGCAAAGATGCCAAACTGCGCCCTCCTTTCCCTTAGGGTTAGGCTCAGGGTGCCCCCTACCCCTGCAATATATCATTGTGCCAGGGGCAGCCGTCCCTCCTGTCCACCCCTTGTCCAGGCCCTGGTCTAATGAATCTATATAATATATGAGTTTCACTTTTTGAATCAATTACTGAAATAAATGAACTTTTTGATGATATTCTAATTTTATGAGATACACCTGTATATGCACACAGAAATATTATAAAACTGAAAACTTTCTAGTGTGCTTTCATTCACAGAACCGTCTCCCACTAGGGAAAAGTTACAAATTACTTTCATTCCTGAGCTCAGGGCAGAACATTTCCACACTGATACATTGTATACTTTTATCTTACTGGCCACTGCAGAGTTCCCCCCATTGTTATTTTGTACTTTGAAGTGATTGTAAAGTCTCGTTTTTTTTCTTTTAAAATTGCAAACATGTTATACTTACCTGCTCTGTGCAGTTGGTTTTGCAAAGAGCAGCCCAGATCCTCCTCTTCTCAGGTCCCTGGCTGGAGCTCCTTGCCCCTCCCTCCTGTTGAGTGCCCCCACAGCAAGCAACTTGCTATAGGGGCACCCGACCCGAGCCGCAGCTCTGTGTGTCCATACAGACACGGACCTGCCCTTTTCTCTCCTGATTGGCTGGGTTTGATTGACAGCAGCGGGAGCCAATGGCGTCGCTGCTGTGTCTCAGCCAATCAGGAGGGAGAGTCCCAGACAGCCTAATCTCTCGTGGCCTATTGGACCCCACACAAGTAACCCTATTCACTTGAATAGGTCACGATCAGTTGGCATATAGGGGGTATAATTCCCGCCACAGCTGCGACGCAATGCATCATAGACACAGCAGGTTTACACCCCCAGCCACTGCCTCTGCAGCTAAAGAGGGTAACAGTTGAGGGGTGGTAAAACCATGGGTCAATCGCAAGGTTTTGCCATCCCTCAACCTCATGTGTGAACGAGACCTAATAGTACAGCCAGTCACAGTTCTCTGATCACCCATACACAACCCATAGTGTCACCAGAACCAGTGTTTCTGATTTGGCTGTTTATTGACCACATTTTGCCTGTTGCCTGGACCGATCCTTTGCGCATATGCTGACCATGTTTCTGCCTGTGCCTGAACTGACCCAGTTGCATGTCCGACTAACTATGTTACATATTTACATATATATAGTTACATAGTAGGTGAGGATGAAAAAAGACACAAGTCCATCCTGTGTGTGTCTTTTATGTCAGTATTACATTGTATATCCCTGTATGTTGTGGTCATTCTGGTGCCTATCTATTAGTTTTCCACTGCCTATGGAAGAGAATTCCACATCCTTACTGCTCTTACAGTAAAGAACCCTCTACGTAGTTTAAGGTTAAATCGCTTCTCTTCTAATTTTAGTGAATAGCCGCCTCTTTTTAAATTCCCTTTCACGGAAAAGTTTTATCCCTATTGTGGGGTCACCAGTACGGTATTTGTACATTGAAATCATATCCCCTTTCAAGCGTCTCTTCTCTAGAGCGAATAAATTCAGTGCTTGTAACCTTTCCTCATAACTAAGTTCCTCCTGTCCCTTTATTAGCTTTTTTGCCCTTCTCTGGACTCTCTTCAGTTCAGCACATCCTTCCTGAGGACTGATGCCCAGAACTGGACAGCATACTCCAGGTTCGCCGGACCAGAGTCTTGTAGAGTGGGAGAATTATCGTTTTATCTCTGGAGTTAATCCCCTTTTTAATGCATGCCAATATTCTGTTTGATTTGCTTGCAGCAGCTTGGCATTGCATGCCATTGCTGAGCCCATCATCTACTAGGACACCCAGGTCCTTTTCCATCCTAGATTCCCCCAGAGGTTCTCCCCCTAGTGAGTAGATTGCATTCATCTTTTTGTCACCCAAATGCATTATTTTACATTTTTCTACATTACATTTTGCACATTTTGCACTGCAGGATTTGCTGTGGGTGAAAGGGAGACAGCACAGGTATAAAAAAGGACAAAGGGGTTTGCAATTTATTTTTATTTTTTTGGAGGGGGGGGGGGGGGGTACCTAGATTTGACAGGTACCTGCTCCCACTTCCGCTCAGTTCGCCTTCCCCTCTCCCTCCCTGCAGCCTTCTGGGACATGTCCAGAAGACTGCAGGACCATTGACAATGCGCAGCATGGCTCGCACATGCACTGTGGGCAGCAGGCTGGGAAGCCGCAAGCTGTCACAGCTGGGTGCCAACAGTTAAGATGCTGGTGCCAGGGACCACAGACGATCCCTGGCGCCCCCCTCAAGGGAACACATCGATGGATCCTGGGACAGGTGAGTGTCTGTTTTTTAAGTCAGCAGCTACAGTTTTTGTAGCTGCTTTTCATTTTCAGAAAAAGGACTGGAGCTCCTCTTTAAGGCAGAGAGTTCTAAATATGGGAGAGGCTCTGGAGAAGTTCTGGCGTTGAGCATGGGAGGAGATGATGAAGGAACCAGAAAGCAGGAGGTCTTGGGAGGAGTGAATGGATTGGATGATAGTTTGAGAGGAGGTTGGTGATGTTGCCCGGGGTAGAGTTGTTAGTATTTTAGGCTTCTTGCACGGGTAAAAACTGTCATGTTTTTTACTGATCTCTACACAGGTGCATTGCTGTCCATGAAACTCTGGGGTTGATTTACTTAAAGCGGTGTTCCACCCGCAAATTATTATTTTTTTAAAGTCAGCAGCTACAAACACTGCTCTTGCAGAGTGCCAGTGCTCTTTTCAAAGTGCAAAGTGTATTTGCCTTTAGTAAATAAATCAATTGTGTTCAGCTGCATTAAAGATCAGTAATGAATTGATGAGTACAAAGCTGTAAAATAAAAAAATAAAAATGTTTGTTTGAGTGCAGTAATTTACACGCATACATGTGTATACACATGTATTTGCACATACAGCGGGTATAGAAAAGAATGACCCCACTTTAAAATAATCACATTTTGTTGCTTTGTAGCCCGAAATGAAAGCAAAAAAACAAAAAAAAAAATTAAAAAAACAGAACCACTGAGTTGGAAGAAGGATCGCCCCCTTATGTTAGTATTTTGTTGAACCACCTTTTGCTTTATTTACAGTCTTTAGTCTGTGAGGATATATCTCTACTAACTGTTCACATCTAGACTTTGCAATATTTGCCCAGTCCTTTTTGCAGAACTGCTCAAGTTCAGTTAAATTTGATGGTGACCATTTGTGGACTGCAGTCTTCAAGTCATTCCACAGATTTTCAATGGAGTTTAAGTCTGGGCTCTGACTAGGCTATGCAAGGACATTCACCTTTTTCTCCTTCAACCACTGTGTGGTCATTTTTGCTGTGTGCTTTGGGTCATTGTCATGTTGGAAGGTAAAACTTCTCATTGACAACTTTCTGGCAGAGAGCAGCAGATTTTTCTGAAGAATTTGATGGTATTTTGCCCCATCCGTTTTTTCTTCTATCCTGACAAGTGCTCCAGAGAAACACCCCCATAACAGGATATTAACACCTCCATGCTTTACTGTAGGAATGGTGTTATTTGGATGGATTTCCGCCAGACATATTGTTTGGTGTGAGGCAAAAAAATTCAATTTTAGTCTTATCTGACCACCATAAACACACCTTGAAGATCCTGAGGCCACATGGAAAAAGGTGTTGTGGTCAGATGAGACTAAAATGTAATTATTTGGCCAAAACACCAAACGATATGTCTGGTGGAAATCCAATACAGCTCACCATCCAAATTACACCATTCCTACAATCACTTGTCAGTATAGAAGAAGACTGGATGGGGCAAAATACCATCAAATTCTTGAGGACAATCTGCTGCCCTCTGCCATAAAGTTGTCAATGGGAAGAAGATTTACCTTCCAACATGACAATGATCTTAAGCACACAGCACAAATGACCACAAAGTGGTTGAAGGAGAAAAGGGTGAACCTTGCATGGCTTAGTCAGAGCCCAGACTTAAACCCCATTGAAAATCTGCGGAATGACTTGAATACTGCGGTCCACAAACAGTCACCATCAAATGTAACTGAACTTGAGAAGTTCTGCAAAGAAGAGTGGGCAAATATTGCAAAGTCTAGATGTGCAAAGTTAGTAGAGACGTATCCCAACAGACTAAAGGCTAAATTAAAGCAAAAGGTGGTCCAACAAAACACTAATTTGAGGGGGGTGATCCTTTTTCCAACTCAGTGATTCTGTTTTGTTTTTTTTTGCTTTTTTTTTGACATGTTGGTGTTATATCTTTCACTTGGATGTTATTATTATACACGATTTTTATAGTGCCAACAGTTTACGCAGCGATTTACAATGTAGAGGGGGGACAGCACAATTACAGTACAGTTCAATACAGAAGGGACAAGAGGGCCCTGCTCATAGAACTTACATTCTAAAGGGAGGGGGTGGTGGTACAAAAGGTAATAGATGCGGGGATGATTTGATGGGGGTGGCTCAGGGACAGTTGTTAGGTGGGTGTGGGATTGGCTTCCCTGAATAAGTGAGTTTTCAGGGATCTCCTAAAGGTGGACAGGTTAGGGGCTGTTATAAGTTGCACTGAGTAAATACAGCTAGATAATACAAAAACTGTGCCTGTCTTCATTTCAGGCTGCAAAGCAACAAAATTTGATTATTTTAAGGGGGTGGGGATTCCTTTCTCTACCCAATGTATATTACAACACTGGCAACATACGCACATTTATGTGCCTCCACGCAAGTTCTTTACAGAACATTTTGTTCGGGATATTTCTACCAGCAAGATCCTGAGTATAGACATCATTATTTTTATTAAGTCTGTGTGTGAGGGGCCTTATGTGTTGGATGATAGGAAGCCAATGATGGGATTGAAGGAGTGGGGTGGTGGACGCTGACTGATCCATAAGGTGGATGTATCTGGCAGCAGCAATCATGGTAGACTGAAGGGGGATAGTCAGGTCTAGGTGTTGCTCACCACAACATGCTGTAATGTGTAATACCGTATCCCGTCCCACTCATTGTCAGTGTAATAGGACATCCAGTGAACCCCCTTGTCTACGCATTGGGCAGTGCAGCCCTCTAGGGTGTGACTGGGCCCTTACCCATGTCCAGTGCAGCCCCCTAGGGTGTGACTGGGCCCTTACCCATGTCCAGTGCAGCCCCCTAGGGTGTGACTGGACCCTTACCCATGTCCAGTGCAGCCCCCTAGGGTGTGACTGGACCCTTACCCATGTCCAGTGCAGCCCCCTAGGGTGTGACTGGACCCTTACCCATGTCCAGTGCAGCCCCCTAGGGTGTGACTGGGCCCTTACCCATGTCCAGTGCAGCCCCCTAGGGTGTGACTGGGCCCTTACCCATGTCCAGTGCAGCCCCCTAGTGTGTGACTGGGCCCTTACCCACGTCCAGTGCAGCCCCCTAGGGTGTGACTGGGCCCTTACCCATGTCCAGTGCAGCCCCCTAGGGTGTGACTGGGCCCTTAGCCATCCCTGTTCTATGTGGTGCAGCTCTCAGATAAGCAATGAAGCTGTGTGCATGCTGTAATCTCCTCAGGAAGGCCAGAGCTGTACCCCAGTAATAAGTAGTCCCCCTCCAATGACACAGAGGAGCAGAAAGCTGTGCACGTGATCCTGGGAAGAGCACTTCCCTCCCTGTGATGTCACAGAGTGTGGAGGAAAGCAGAGAGGATCACCTCTGGGGTGATGGGACTTCTACAGACAGATGCTCTCCCCTCACACACATCAATGGGCCAACCCTCCTCCTCCTCTTCCTGGAGCCCAGCATGAGCCGCCTGTGACCTAGCACTGCCCGGATCACCGCTCTCCCCACCCCCAGCTCTCATAAGAGAGGGCACTCTCACAGGGATGGTGGTAGTCTCGGGACAGTTAGAAGACACAGGGACCCCGGATGATGCCATGTCGAGCTCTGATGCTGACGATGAGCTGATCGAGCCGTCTACGCCCACCCCGAGCAACGCCACCTTCACCCTGCACGGCAAGGTGCACCCGCTGCAGGTAGGTACAGTGCCCGCACTGAGGAGGCCGACAGCACCAACCTCTGCCAACCTGGCCCCGCACTACATCAGCTGGGCGAGGGGACAGCGCTATTCTCCATTAGGTGACTATCAAACCACGCCCCGTACAAGGAGCCATTGGATGGGCTAGAGGTATGCGTTGCGGGGATTGGTGGGGCTGCTTGTCCATCAACGCGGCTGGTAGCACTGAGTGCTGGAGGGTGATGTGTACACAGCATGGAGAACCTGTAGCTGTACAATGTAACGGGAGGCAAAAGTCACTTGTCAGCCATTAACATCGGAGGATATAGCTGACTATTACTCAGGACTTCATTGCTTTTACTAGAAGGGTAGATCATAATTTGCAATTATTATTTACTTTATTTGTTTTTATCACTGTTTATTATATTATTGTTTTATTAACACATTGCAGGTGTGATTGTATGTGTATATATATATATATATATATATATATATATATATATATATATATATATATATATATGCACAAACTGTAGGCATAAATCACAATAATAATGTATGTATATATATATATATATATATATATATAATATATATATATATATATATATATATATATATATATATAATTATTTATTTTTTTTTTGCATCCAAAAACAAAATATAGTAGTGATCTGATTTATAATATAGGCATTTAATCCCTTATAACAATGATAATGTTTATATATAATTTTATTTATTTTTTCCTACAAAATATAGTAGTGATATGATCTACAATATAGGCCCTACATAGATCCTGTATAATAACAATATATATATATATATATATATATATTTTTTTTTTTTTTTGCAATCAAAATATAGCATTGATCTGGTCTGTAATAATATATATTGTAACTCTTAAAGTGATACTAAAGTTTTTTGTTTTGTTTTTTAAATAACAAACATGTCAGCTCGTTTGTTTTGCACAGTGTCCCTGAACATCCTCTTCTGGGATCCCTCAGCGGCTCTCATGGCTCCTCCCCGCATTAGATAACCCTCTAGGAGAAGCGCTGTCCCGGGGGGTTACCTTACCGCGCGCTCCCGAGTCATTCATTCGGCGTCCATAGAAGGCGAATGTATGACTAGGCCCCGCCCCCCCAGGTCATTGGATTTGATTGACAGCAGCGGGAGCCAATGGCTGCGCTGCTATCAATCTATCCAATCAAAGCCGGGACTCCATGGAGAGAAGTACGGCGCGTCCCCACTGAAGAAGATGAAGGGGCTCAGGTAAGTAAAACTGGGGGGCCGGTGACTGCCAGGTATTTTTTCACCTTAATGCATAGGATGCATTAAGGTGAAAAAACACGAGGGTTTACCACCCCTTTGAGGCTGAATTCCAGGTATGAATTTTAAAGCATAGCTACATTGATCCAGCTTAGACCAATAAAAGTACATTTATGCTATACATGTAGGACCCCTATAAAAGCAGAAAGTCACAGTAGTAATAACAACTACAGTGAACGCTGCGGTCTTCCAGGTTCCAACGCTGAGCGGCTGCCCTCCTGCTTAAGCTATTCACAGAATGCCTAGCATTTATCTTAATGAATACAAGGTATTCTCTGATTGGACAAGGTGGAGATTGTGACATTACCACGCCACCTCTCCACCTCATTCTATCGTTCTAGGTTCACTATGCAGCAGGGCAGTGGACTCGGAAGATTAATATGTGCAAAGTATACTTTAGGGCTCACAAACGCCAGTCTGCATGCTACAATGTGTGTGTTGTGTAAGGGTGATGGCGGTGGTGGGTGTATTGTTATAATACATCATCACGTTCACTGTTTTTTTTAACCTTAGTGAGGTGTCACAAAACATTGCTTTATTCAACTTTAACCCCTTGGAGCTGGTGCCTGCTGGCCCTTTAAAGGGTTTAGAATGCCGGAAGGCGGGGCTGGGCTTATGGTCATGTGACCGCCGTGATTGGCTGTCATGGCGGTCACACTATCGGAAAACTACTGAACGCAAGCGGCAATTTGGAGCTTTCCGTTAGCCACTGATTACTTGTGCCAGGAGCATGCACTCTTGGCACAGCTCTATTTACACTGATGCATGCAACTATGTGGCCGCTCGGAACCAAGGCCCACCCTCCGAGAGCCTGCATATTTGCGTGTGCTCAGCGCCAAAAGGTTAAAGTGGAACTTCACTCTCCCAATCGACAATGATTATTTTTAATCCTTATGCTGCTAGCATTAGTAAATAGATAGTAAAGTAAACCATATTAACTTGTTTTAAACTTTTTTTTTTTTTTCTCACATTTCTTTATTTACTTCCTGCTTTCTTGCCTAGGCAAATTATGTCATACATCCCAGGAGTCTTTAGGAGGGGAGAATGTTTTCTCAGTTAAGCACACCCCCCCCCCCCCCCCTGCATGCATGCGTGAGCCAAGGGTAGATGGATTTCAGGAAATAAATGCTACATGAATGATCTGCGCTTAATCAAGATGGCCACGGCCAGAAATGCTAAGGGTGGTGTTTTCCAAAGTGATTTCTCAATAAAATTAAGCAAGGAGACATATATGGATGGGGGAGTTTGCGTTAAATATTAAAAAATAAATTAAATATTTTTTTGGTTTGTGGTGCTCAGATGCAGTGAAGATCTGCTTTAAGCACTGCAACTTGTGTAAAAGTGCAGCATGTCTGCATTTTACGCAACACGTCCCAACCCTCCTCGACGCAGCATTGCAGTGTAAACGGGGCACATAGAAAACTTTTTTTTCTATGTGCCCTTGGGTTGAGCCAGTGTTGATCGACATGGTCAACAATGGACATAGTGTAAACAAGCCTATATGTTGGCCATACATATGACAGCTTTTTTCAGGTAACCCAAACCCACTATTGGTCATATGTCAAAATACAAGCATGCAGTACGCCATACTATTTCATTGCAGTGGTGTGAACTGAACACAGGACAGAAGGCAGATTGCTTTGTCTATGCGTTGGGCTGTGCTGCCCAGTGGTGTGAAGGGGCCCAACATACTGTATACTAATGCAACCTATCACCTACAGTTTCTATCAAATTCTTGAAAATACTTGATCTGTTCAGTTGTTTGTGATGATTGAAAGCATTAGAAAGTGCCTTAAAATTGTTGTGCATGGCCATCATTCCAGTTCTGAGCATAGCTTATAGCAGTGATGGCGAACCTTGGCACCCCAGATGTTTGGAACTACATTTCCCATGATGCTCTTGCACTCTGCAGTGTAGCTATGGGAAATGTAGTTCCAAAACATCTGGGGTGCCAAGGTTCGCCATCACTGGCTTATAGGGTAAATAAATGGTTAACATCATAAATGGCACTATTCGTTTACATTGCATTTATTTTACAATATTGTACATCAGCATGGATGTGTGCTAGTGTATTGTACCATCTATGAATCTAAATGTTAAACATAAATAATATGACAAGGTCAGAATACACTGTTTAAAAGTGCTTGTATGATTTAGGATGCACTAAACGTACGTTCAAGGTGCCCTCCCAGAAAGCAGATTTAATTACTCTTGCAGTATGATCTTATGATATTTTAAGCATATGGCATATTAAATATTTCAAATTATGAAATCTAAGCCAAAAAAATAGTGCGTTGTGAAATTCTCCACATCATAGATTTGATAATAGCTTCTTTATTTTATTTTCTTAGATAATGTGAATGCCTGTACTCTATTTTTCTCTGGAAATCATTAGAATAAGACAACAGTTTTGCCTTTTGTATTTTACAAAGACCTTTTATTTATTTTTTTATTTTACAATCTGTATATACAGCATCAGGTGATAGAGGTGCCCTTGCAAGACAGCAGAGGCTTGAAGGTGAAATCTCTAATATTGCTGATATTGATATAGGCGGGGATGTGGTAAAAAAGACGATAGAAGTGCTGTTGGAGACCTGAAAGGAAACCTATAAATACAGCAATTTTAAATTACAAATCAATTTTTTTTTTTGCTCAATACATTTTTAGTGAAGTTTTTAAGATCATGACATGTAGCCACCATTTTATAGCCAAAATCAATGGACAGATAGCAAAAACAGCACAAAATGAGTTAGGCTAGCCATAGACTTGTGGATTTCTCTCATTCAACCTTATTGGCTGAATGACACAAATCAATCGATTTCTCTGTCCACTCTGAACAGTGTGAATGGAGGAATCAGCATTGGGCAGCTTGGGCTCAAGGAGCAGCTTCTTTGGGGAAAGTGCAGGGGTCCCCCTTGCAGCTGGGGCCCCTGGGCAGTGCCTAGGTGTGCCGTCTCATCAAGACAGCCCTGGTAGCCATGTTATAGCCACAATCAATGGACAGATAGCAAAAACAGCACAAAATGAGTTAGGCTAGCCATAGACTTGTGGATTTCTCTCATTCAACCTTATTGGCTGAATGACAGAAATCAATCGATTTCTCTGTCCACTCTGAACAGTGTGAATGGAGGAATCAGCATTGGGCAGCTTGGACTCAAGGAGCAGCTTCTTTGGGGAAAGTGCAGGGGTCCCCCTTGCAGCTGGGGCCCCTGGGCAGTGCCTAGGTGTGCCGTCTCATCAAGACAGCCCTGGTAGCCATGTTATAGCCACAATCAATGGACAGATAGCAAAAACAGCACAAAATGAGTTAGGCTAGCCATAGACTTGTGGATTTCTCTCATTCAACCTTATTGGCTGAATGACAGAAATCAATCGATTTCTCTGTCTACTCTGAACAGTGTGAATGGAGAAATCAGCATTGGGCAGCTTGGGCTCAAGGAGCAGCTTCTTTGGGGAAAGTGCAGGCCCCCCCCCCGTGCAGCTGGGGCCCCTGGGCAGTGCCCAGGTGTGCCCTCTCATTAAGACTGCCCTGGTAGCCATGTTATAGCCACAATCAATAGACAGATAGCAAAAACAGCACAAAATGAGTTAGGCTAGCCATAGACTTGTGGATTTCTCTCATTCAACCTTATTGGCTGAATGACAGAAATCAATCGATTTCTCTGTCCACTCTGAACAGTGTGAATGGAGGAATCAGCATTGGGCAGCTTGGACTCAAGGAGCAGCTTCTTTGGGGAAAGTGCAGGGGTCCCCCTTGCAGCTGGGGCCCCTGGGCAGTGCCTAGGTGTGCCGTCTCATCAAGACAGCCCTGGTAGCCATGTTATAGCCACAATCAATGGACAGATAGCAAAAACAGCACAAAATGAGTTAGGCTAGCCATAGACTTGTGGATTTCTCTCATTCAACCTTATTGGCTGAATGACACAAATCAATCGATTTCTCTGTCTACTCTGAACAGTGTGAATGGAGAAATCAGCATTGGGCAGCTTGGGCTCAAGGAGCAGCTTCTTTGGGGAAAGTGCAGGGCCCCCCCCCCCGTGCAGCTGGGGCCCCTGGGCAGTGCCCAGGTGTGCCCTCTCATTAAGACTGCCCTGGTAGCCATGTTATAGCCACAATCAATAGACAGATAGCAAAAACAGCACAAAATGAGTTAGGCTAGCCATAGACTTGTGGATTTCTCTCATTCAACCTTATTGGCTGAATGACACAAATCAATCGATTTCTCTGTCTACTCTGAACAGTGTGAATGGAGAAATCAGCATTGGGCAGCTTGGGCTCAAGGAGCAGCTTCTTTGGGGAAAGTGCAGGGCCCCCCCCCCCGTGCAGCTGGGGCCCCTGGGCAGTGCCCAGGTGTGCCCTCTCATTAAGACTGCCCTGGTAGCCATGTTATAGCCACAATCAATAGACAGATAGCAAAAACAGCACAAAATGAGTTAGGCTAGCCATAGACTTGTGGATTTCTCTCATTCAACCTTATTGGCTGAATGACAGAAATCAATCGATTTCTCTGTCCACTCTGAACAGTGTGAATGGAGGAATCAGCATTGGGCAGCTTGGACTCAAGGAGCAGCTTCTTTGGGGAAAGTGCAGGGGTCCCCCGTGCAGCTGGGGCCCCTGGGCAGTGCCTAGGTGTGCCGTCTCATCAAGACAGCCCTGGTAGCCATGTTATAGCCACAATCAATGGACAGATAGCAAAAACAGCACAAAATGAGTTAGGCTAGCCATAGACTTGTGGATTTCTCTCATTCAACCTTATTGGCTGAATGACACAAATCAATCGATTTCTCTGTCTACTCTGAACAGTGTGAATGGAGAAATCAGCATTGGGCAGCTTGGGCTCAAGGAGCAGCTTCTTTGGGGAAAGTGCAGGGCCCCCCCCTCGTGCAGCTGGGGCCCCTGGGCAGTGCCCAGGTGTGCCCTCTCATTAAGACTGCCCTGGTAGCCATGTTATAGCCACAATCAATAGACAGATAGCAAAAACAGCACAAAATGAGTTAGGCTAGCCATAGACTTGTGGATTTCTCTCATTCAACCTTATTGGCTGAATGACACAAATCAATCGATTTCTCTGTCTACTCTGAACAGTGTGAATGGAGAAATCAGCATTGGGCAGCTTGGGCTCAAGGAGCAGCTTCTTTGGGGAAAGTGCAGGGCCCCCCCCCCCCGTGCAGCTGGGGCCCCTGGGCAGTGCCCAGGTGTGCCCTCTCATTAAGACTGCCCTGGTAGCCATGTTATAGCCACAATCAATAGACAGATAGCAAAAACAGCACAAAATGAGTTAGGTTAGCCATAGACTTGTGGATTTATCTCATTCAACCTTATTGGCTGATGACAGAAATCAATCGATTTCTCTGTCTACTCTGAACAGTGTGAATGGAGGAATCAGAATTGCTGGCTATTGTATTCAAACATCCACAGTGCTCACAGATGTCTGAATAACTAAAAGCTTCACTCACATAGGCGTACCAATCCATACACCCATGCAAAGGGCTGTCTCATCCTAATGGGATGCACAGATGTTCAGTGCAACCGCATACAGGCAGCCTGTTTTAATCAGTGACAAATGGATGGCTCTCAAAGAGCATCCCTGACTGTACATCTGTGCGGTTCTGATGCAATGATCAGAACTGTGTCTGTCTGGGCCATTTACAGCTTAAAGTGGTTCTAAAGCAGGGGTCTCAAACTGGCAGCCCTCCAGCTTTTGTGAAACTACAAGTCCCATCATGCCTCTGCCTGAGGGAGTCATGCTTGTAACTGTCAGCCTTGCAATACCTCATGGGACTTGAAGTTTCGCAAACAGCTAAAGGGCCGCCAGTTTGAGACTCCTGTTCTAAAGGCAGGCCATTTTTTACCCTAATGCATAACCTTCATTAAAGGAAAAAATGTTCCAGTAATTGTATCACCCCCTTACCTCACTATTTACTTACCTGTATCAATCCATCACTGTGCCTGGCTGCCAGTCTTCTCTTCTCTGTCTTTGCTCTTAGTACACCACATTTGGGGTGTGGCCAAGCCGAGCTGTCTGTGTCTATGGACACACACATCCCTTCTGTCCACATGTCTGCCCCCACAGCAAGCGGCTTTCTATGTGGGCAGACACAGAAGAAAAGGCAAAATCGCTGGTGGGAGACCCCAGAAGAGGAGGTTCAGGGGAGCTCTGTGCAGTACCATCACACAGAGCAGGTAAGTATGACATATTTGATGGAATTGCGCTGGTTCCCGCATCGCTACAGTGTGAACCCAGGCTTAAAGCTAATCTCCGGAATAAAGCTACCCCCCCCCCCCCCACTCCAAACTGATTGCTGGAGTAAAACAAAAAAATCTTATCTAAATTCTTTTTCACTTCCCTAAAATCACAGACATGTGGCACTCCCTGCAGACCTTGGCTTTCTCTCTTCATTTATTTACTTCCTGCAGGGTGCTTCTTTGGGTGTCCATATCACTGCCTGTATGACCTGGATATTTCCTATTGGCTGTCCAGAAGCAAAGTCTTCTCAGGATCCAGAAGAGTGATGCAATCTCAAGGGGATTGTCAGGGGCTGGCTGGCAAGGAACCATCTGCATGGTTGGATTAGCAGTCTCTCCAGTGAGAGACCCAGACATTGAACTTAGAATATAATTTGCTTCACTAAGTAAGAAAAAAAAAACCTGCATGGTGCATTAAAGGGGGGCGGCAGACAAGGTTTGGATGGGTGGTCATAATTTTCCCAGAATTGGGCTTTAGTGCTGATACAGGAGTCCCAAGACCATTAGACACAAATGCTTCATGCTGTAGAACAGGGATCTCCAAACTACGGCGCTCCAGCTGTTGCAGAACTACACATCCCATGAGGCATTGTAAAACGTTGACATTCACAGACATGACTAGGCATGATGGGAATTGTAGTTCCCGAACAACTGCAAGGCCGTAGTTTGGAGACCCCTTCTGTAGAACAATGGTGTAAATATGAAACACTCTTGTAGCTCATAAACATCATGATAATGCTTCTGTTTGTACAATGTAGGGGAGAGAGATAAGTATGCTTGGGACATTCTATTATCTCTAGCAGTTTCTACATTTTCTGGTATACAATTCACTTATACAATTTTATATACTTGCGACTATCTAATTTGGCGGCCATTTTAGATCCACATACAAGTATTTTCATAAGTTTTCCCCAACACAGCACATAGCATGTAAACCCCATATTTCTATATATTTCCTCCAATGCAGCACATAGCCCTTTGTTCTATATGAAGGTTATTATGCTTGACTTGCTTCTGTGACTGTGGTCACTCAGCGGTCAGCAGTTTCCCGCCAATGCTACCAGATGCATATGGTCAGGATGTCCTGGAAGCTCTGCCTGCAGAATTCATTCCAGTGAAAACATTCAAAAAATAATATTTCTGACCTCACAGGGGCAATGGTCTCAGGGCTTCTAGTGTGGATGAGATAGAGCTTTGCTAGGCATTTTCTTTGTACTTGATCTGTATCTAATATGAAAAAAAAAAGTTGAAGATTTGACTTGCCTGTAATAAATGCAGCTATATACGTACATTAGCAGTGCTGTATGATCCAGGTTTTTAGAAGCCTTTCTAAACATAGCCCATAGATATTTCTCAATTGTAATTTCTCCGTTTTTTTTAGTTTGCGCTGTTTCAATTCAAGTAAACATGAAAGTAACTTTCAAGTAACTTTATTCTATTTTCTAGCTTGCACTAGAGCTGAACTCCAGGAAAGGGTAACCCTCTGGTATTCTTCTTTGTCATTGGATTGTCACCACTCTTCTGGTGCTATTCCTGCTGTTCTAGCATAATATAATAATATAAAAATTTGTTCAATAAAAATTTTAATGTGAACAAAAAAAAAAGAAAAAAAGGTTACGAAAAGACAATGCCTGCTCTTTCTATGGGAGTTACGACTGGCCAATGTCCCATTTAGTAATGCCCTGATATGATAACTAAGATCCCGGAGGAATAAAACGACTCTTCCCACGACCTCCCAAATAGCTGGTGCTGGGTGCCGAGTGTCCACTCTTCATGCCCAAGTACCATCATGTAGGGTCACGTGAATGGCCCTTAGTGCTTTGTAAGCTGCAACAGACATTATTATTATACGCGATTTATATAGCGCCAACAGTTTACGCAGCACTTTACAATGTAGAGGGAGGACAACACAATTACAGTACAGTTCAATACAAACGGTACAGGAGGGCCCTGCTCGTAGAGCTTACATTCTAAAGGGACGGAGTGGTGGTACAAAAGGTAATAGCTGCAGAGAATGATTTGATGGGGGAGACTAAATGACTAAAGACTGGTACACACGGGCAGAAAATTGGTTGGTTCAGCAGGAACCGGCTGACTTTCCGTCCATGTGTACAGCTGTCTGTGTACTGTATATAGCTATCTGTTATACAGAAGCCAGTCTGATTACCAGCTTTTGTTGAACGGCATGCTGAAAAACCAACCTTCAACCAGCGCTTGCAACCAATGTGCCTTTCGAGTTAATGGCACCACAAGAGCAATGTGGGTTTTGGCATGTTTTTCACATGTCCCCAGAACTTCATGGTGTGAATGGGTTCTTAATTGTAGTTTAAACGCTTTATTAAACCCAAAAACAAACATTTTATTATATTACAACTTACAAATTCTTAGCTGTTGTGGCTGAATGTGTTTTTTTTTATTTTTTTTTAAGGTTTTTTTCTCCATTTATTTTCACCTTTTCATATGTCCAGTAAGTCTTTTATTGAAAAAGAAGTTCAGGATTTGTTTGTTTTTTTCAAGAATCATACTTACATACAAAAATCATACTTACCCCCATCTGTCCCCCACCGGCTCTAAGACTGAGAACAGAGCGAACAAACACTGCTGATCGTTTGATTCTCAGAGCTCTTTACTTTGCCACTCCCACCTCCATGCTCACCAGAGCGCTGAGCTGTGGAGGGGGCAATAGCAGCTGGCTCAGGCTCTCAGTGGTTCGCTGAGAGCCTGAGCCAGATGCTGGTCCAGGGTTGTGAGCGCATTCCGACCATATTGTCCCAATCTTTCCCCAGGGAGGACTGGCTCTGTGACGTCAGACGACAGTGGGCTTCAACCTTCTGTCTGCTGAAAACGGGTCACAGGAGGACAGAACGAACTGTACTCCTGTGATCCACTGGACAAGTACAGCCAAACAAGCTTTGGCTGTACTTTTCCTTTAAGGAAAAAAAAACTATTGCTGTTACTGCTTAAAATGTGTTTGCTGGAGTTTAGTTTTGTTAGGCTGGCCATAAACGGTTTGAATCTCGGCTGGTTCAGCAGGAACCATTAATGGGTACTTATGTACTAAGTTGATCGATCGTTCACTTGGGTACAATCAGCCTGCCAGATTCTCTTGCGATTATCAATAGCGGCTGCTATAGCCGCTAGCAATAATCACTGTCTTCTCCTGGCAGGGATGACTTCCCTCGCCCTCCCCCAGACAATGGCCCTTCAGGAGGGATTCCTGCGTTAACACTGTCAGTGGTTGCAGAAAAGAAATTTGCTCCGTGTATGGCCAGCCTTAGTCAAGTCCATCTAAATCTGCTAGTGCATCTAACACTACCTTCACAATACTGCTTGCAAGGGTGTCAGAATGGAGACACCCTAAGACAAGTGTGTTACTGTGTTACTGTACGTGAACAAAAAAAGAAGACAAAGAAAGAACGAATGCAGCCACCATATCTACCAATTGATAAACTGCAATATAATACATTTTGTTTTTGGGTTTAAAGTGGTTCTAAAGGCTGTGTATTTTTAGATTAAATTTATAAGCATGGTATGCTGACCTCCTCCTCTGGGGCCCCCACCAGTGCTCTGGGCTCCTCCTCCTCTCTGAGTACTCCCATAGCCAGGGCTGTCTGTAAGGCAGGGCAAAAGTGGCATTTGCCCTGGGCCCCATTGTTGTGGGGCCCAAAGCAGCTGCCTCATACTTGCCAACTATCCCAGTGCTAATTCCCTTGTTCCTTAAAGTTATAGTCCCGTACTGTGTCCTGATATCCCAGTGTAAAGTTCTGTTACTAATGCTGCCGGGCTCTGACCTATTGTTGTGTATAGATGACTCACCTGCAGACCCTGTGTTTACATGTAAATAACCTGCATTGATATGTAAATAGAAGGGACTGGCTGCATTGATATGTAAATAGAGGCGGCATTCATATGTATATTATGCCCCCCTGAGGTCATATCCACCATCACTTCTGCTGAATGCTGCCCACCAGGGAGGTAAAGGGGCATGCTTGAAAGTCCTGCCTACAACCGTGGTCATTAAGCCTAACATCAGCCTGTTCTGAATTGTGGTGCACGTGAATACGCACATCTCAGCAGATGTGTGAGGGTGTCATTAACAATTAATGGCACTGCTGTGTATCTGCTAAAGGGCAGCATGTTCCCCACACACACAAATGTGAAAGCAGGCTAAATGTTTCAGTTACATTGGTGGCCAGTGTAAATCTTCTCATTACCCTGGGGCTACAATCCTTTCATTCACACTAGTGGCCAGTGTGAAGGTCCCCCTTACATTGGTGGTCAGTGTAAATCCCCATTACATTAGTGGTCAATGTGAATCCCCAATACATTGGAGTCTTCTGTCTGTTAATGGGTCCCCTCACACCCCAGTCCATGAGGGGCAGGCAGTGAGGAGATGATGTACTGTAACCTTTGGCAACCAATCAGTGAGCAGTAATGACGTGCACTAACCTCTTACAACCAATCATTGAACAGTAAGCATATGCAGTAACCTCTCTCAACCAATTAGTAAGCAGTAATAATGTGCAGTAACCTCTAGCAACCAATTGGTGAGTGGTAAGGATGTCCAGCAACCTCTAGCAACCAATCAGTGAGCAGTATTGATGTATAGTAATCTCTAGCAACCAATCAACAAGCAAAAGTCATGTGCTTTAACCTCTAGCAAATAATAAGTGAGCCATAATGTGTGCAGTAACCTCTAGCAGCCAGTCAGTGAGTGGTAATGATACACTGTAACCTCTGGCAACCAATCGCAATCGCTGCCTGATCTGATTCAGTAAACTGATTTTGAGTCTAGCTGCTATTTATTGTAGACTCAGAGCAGGTGGAGAGTAAAATTGCATGGGGAGGGGGGCAAGAAAATGTTTGCCCAGGGTCCAATCAATATTAAAGACGGCCCTGCCCATACCAAGCACTCTCTATGGGGGCAGACGTGCAGGCTCGATCCCGAGGCGGGCTGTGTGCATCTATTGCCTTCTCTTTCCTCACAGCATTTGTTTGACAGCAGCAGGAACCAATTTCTCCTGCTGCTTCTTCTGTACCTGTGAGGAGAGAGAGAGATTGCAGCAGTGCTGCTCTCGAGCATATCACTGGATCGAAAGAGGAGCCAGGTAAGTTTTTGAGGTCTAGCTAATCTTGAAAGTTTTTTTAACCTTAATGCATAGAAGACATTAAGGTAAAAAAAAAACTTTAGCCTTTAGAACCACTTCAAGACAGCATTGTCATGAAGCAAGAAACAATATATTCTCAGTATATTTGCCATTTATTATTTTGTTAAGTCATACATTTTCTTCCATGGTAGTGTTTTGTACAATGTATTGTATTGTGTTTCTTCTGTTTTAGAGACTGAATACTTCCTTTGTGCTTGAATTCCTACACTCAGCATGTTGCTCAAAATCCCTCTGTTTTTATTACATTCATGTCAGACTTGCAATAATCAGTCATTGCAAAACGGTTTCTCTTGTTAGAGCATAAAGAAAAATTCCAGTACATCTTCCCAACATAATTCCACTTTGCAGTAGGCATGGAGTTAACTTATGACTCAACAGCCCGTGCTTTTTTTTCCATTGTTCATAGGTCCTCATTTTCTACTTTAAAATTTTAGTGCCAACCTCTATTTCTCTTTGCCAGTGCTGTTTGTCTATGTATGCCACAGGTCATAATTATTTTAAGAGCATTCTTCCTTACGTATTGGGAGGAATAAGAACCTGCACCCCTTCTCTCGTTTAAAGATTTTATTGAATTTTAAGAAGAAAGGAAATCATAACAGTTGTAACACCCATGCAGGGGCTCAGACGTCAGAAAACATTAAGTCAAAATCTGAAGCAGCAAATGTAACAAAATGTGCAGTCTTAAGTGCAGTCAAGTGTACCAACGAAAGGTAGCAAGTACTGAAAACTAGTAATAAAAGGCCACTTTCACACTGAGGCTCTTCAAAACTGCCAGTAAAAACACTGAGCGCTTTTGAAGAACTTTTCAGGCGCTTTTGAAGAGCTTTCCATTAATTTCAATGGGGAGGGGAGTTTTTCTAAGCCCTGCCAGCGCACTTTTTAGGCGCTGTTTTTAGCATGAAAGCGCCTGAAAAGCGCCTCAGTGTGAAAGTGGTCTTACTGTCAGTAATTGGTGAGCAATGTAGTTCAGGGGGTGAGGGGGTATAGGATGGAGGGGGAGGTTGGGGGTCAGGGAGAATAGGGGCAATGAGTGTGGGGAAAACAAAACTCCCACGAGCTTGGGTTCAGAATGCTAAATGGCTAAAGGAGTGGATCCAAAGGGGGTAATTAAGCCATGGGTCCCATGTTTTCAGGAACACCTGGCCAATCTGGAGGGGATCTGCATCAGTTTTCCGTTTAAAAAAAAATGCTATGTTTCACTTTGCAGCTCTATATGTAAGTTCTTATGTACACTGGCATTGATTTGTGAAGAACCACTTTTCTTAATTTATTGGAAATGCAAAAGCAGTTGGAAGCAGCCAGAAGACTCAGAAGCAGCCTACAAAGAACTCATATGATAGCAAGCATGCTGCATTTGCCCATCTACACAAATCCTGATGGTTTTTAGTTACTTCAAAGTTAAACTTTATTTTTATTTTTTTTAACATGGTGTGTTGTTAATATATACACTATATCATGGATACTATTTATTAATACGATAGTAAGTTATTGACTAGACAGTGCATTTTCATGGACATGCTTTGTTATGCTTTTCAGTTCAGTTCCAATTGATGGTGGAAGACGTACGTTATTGTTTATGCTTCCGCAGCTTCCTGAAGTGATTCCTCTTAACGTAGGAGGCATGTGTTTCACCACCAGACTGTCAACGCTTAACAGATATGAGGACACCATGCTGGCAGCCATGTTCAGTGGACGACATCACATTCCGACAGATTCGGAGGGTCGGTACTTCATTGATAGGGATGGAACATATTTTGGGTAAGCGGACAGCTGCAGGTTTTAATGTCTTTAGGTTTTGCCCATTACTACTGGAACAGCTGTCGTACATAATTAAAATCATGTATTGCATTCAAAATGGTTTAGATCAGTGGTCTGCTGGTTGGGGGCCGGATGTGGCCTTTTGCTTGCTTATATCTGGCCCTTGGGGCATTGTTATCCACTGACACCAACAATTGGGCATGTGTCCTCCCATTTATACCAACAATTGGGCATATGTCCTCCCACTGACACCAACAATTGGGCATATGTCCTCCCACTGACACCAACAATTGGGCATGTGTCCTCCCATTTATACCAACAATTTGGCATATGTCCTCCCACTGACAGCAATGAAGAGGCCACTATTCCTTCAAATGATATCAACAATGGGGCACAATTCCTCCCAATGACACCAACAGTGGAGCACAATTCTTCCCACTGACACCAACGATGGGGTACGATTCCACCCACTGACACGAATGAAGGGGCACAATTTCTCCTAATGACATCAACAATGGGGCACAATTCCCCCCAATGACAGCAACAATGGTGCTCAATTCTTCCCACTGACACCAAAGATGGGGTACTATTCCTCCCACTGACACCGATGAAGGGGCCACTATTCCTTCAAATTACGTCAACAATGGGGCACAATTCCTCCCAATGACACCAACAATGGGGCACAATTCTTTCCACTGACCCCAATGATGGGGTACTATTCTTCCCACTGACAACAATGAAGGGGCACAATTCCACAAATTGACACCAACAATAGGGCACAATTCCCCCAAATTACACTATCGAGGGGGCACAATTCTTTCCACTGACACCAATAATGGGGGCATTGTTTACTCCCACTGACACCAGGACATTCTCTACTCCTACTAGCCTCAGTCCGCCTACTCCCCTCCCCACAGTCTGAAGGTCAGTATACTGGCCCTTTGTTTAGAAAGTTTGGAGACCCCTGATTTAGTTGAAAGGAGTATTGCAAAAATCATTACAGCAGGTACAATAAATATATACCTTGAAATTATATGATTAATACACAGAATGCAGCTAACTATTTTAAAGAATTTCCTCTATCAGAAAAAAACTTGGTATATCAATTTGTTCTATTAAAACAACTCAAAACATTCATTTAACCACTTCCCGACCGCCCCCTGTATATATACGTCGGCAGAATGGCACGTACAGGCAGAATCACGTACCTGTACGTGACATTCTTCCGGCGGTTGGGGGGTCCGATCGGACCCCCCTCCGCCGGCGGGGACGGTCGGGATCGCTTCAGGAGCGATCCGGGACGAGGGGACGGCCAGTGGTTTCTGGCCACCCCCTCGCGATCGCTCCTGGCCAATGAAAAACTTCCCCTTCCTGTCTATTGTATAGACAGGAAGGCGGAAGTGATGTCACGCTCGGTGCGCCGGTCTATGTGACCGGAGACGCCGAGCGGCGAACATGTTAAGGTTAGTGCACAACACTACACTGACACCAGTACAGTTAGGCACATATTCCACCCCCCTGTCACCCCCTGATCACCCCCCAGATCACCCCCTCCCCCCCCAGTCACAGTGTCACTAATTGCAGTGATCATTTTTTTACTGATCACTGCATTTAGTGTCAGTGTGACTGTAATAACTGTCAGGGCAGTTAGTTTTAGGTCCAAGGTAGCCCCCTACCCCCCCCTAATAAAGGTTTAACCCCTTGATTGCCCCCCAGGTAACCCTTTCACCCCCTTTTGCCAGTGTCACTAAGCGATCGTTTTTCTGATCGCTGTATTAGTGTCACTGCTGTCGCTAGGTAACCATTTTTTTTTTTTTTTTTTAGGTAACCGCCATGTTTATATAGGTTCATAAATAGTTTTATAGGTCAGGTACCCCCATATTACAACCTAAATAAAGGTTTTAACCCCTTGATTGCCCCTAGAGTTAACCCTTTCACCAGTGATCACTGTATAACTGTCACTGGTGACGCTGGTTAGCCAGTTAGTTATTTCGTTATTTAGGTTCCCCGTCAGGTTTTTATATAGCGTCAGGTACCCCCATATATTACCTAATAAAGGTTTTAACCCCCTGATTGCCCCTAGTTAACCCTTTCACCCCCTTTTGCCAGTGTCACTAAGCGATCGTTTTTCTGATCGCTGCATTAGTGTCGCTAGGTAACCAGTTTTTTTTTGTATTACTGTTACGGGTGACGCTGGTTAGTTAGCTTGTTTTTTATACTGTCAGGGCACCCGCCATTTATTACCCAATAACGGTTTTAACCCCCTGATCGCCCGGCGGGTGATATCAATTAGGTTTTAGGGTCAAATAAGGTCTGCGTCGCCCCAGGTTAGTGCCAGTACCGCAAACACCCACGCACAAAGCATACACCTCCCTTAGTGGCACAGTATCTGAACAGATCAATATCTGATCTGATCAGATCTATACTAGCGTCCCAGCAGTTTAGGGTTCCAAAAAAAACCGCATTGTTAGCGGGATCAGCCCAGATACCTGCTAGCACCTGCGTTTTCCCCCTCCACCCCCCCCCGCCCACCCAAGTGCAGTATCGATCGATCACTGTCACTTACAAAACACTAAGCACACATAACTGCAGCGTTCGCAGAGTCAGGCCTGATCCCTGCGATCGCTAACAGTTTTTTTGTGGTAGCGTTTTGATTCAGTCGCTTCAGTCAGGAGCTTTTTTACCTGTGAATCTCAAAAAAATAAAAAATAAATAAAATAGTTGTCGTTTTATTGTTCTCTCTCTCACTCTATTCTCTCTCTATTGTTGCTCTTTTTTTACTCCATTCTATTCTGCAATGTTTTATTATGTTTTATCATGTTTTATCATGCTTGCTTTTCAGGTATGTAATTTTGTTTACTGTGTTTTAGTGTTAAGCATTTTTTTGTTTTCAGGTGCGCCATTCAGTTGCAACGCGGATTTATTTATCTTGACAGCAACAGCGTTTGCTCCCACGATACATAAAGACGCGACTCCAACACTGTAGGAGGTGATTTCACCACCACAGTTAAAAAAAAGAGCATATATGCCGAAGCATGGGGGCAGCAGGGGGGGGAGGAGCGATTGGCTCCTAATGCCACGTACATACGGTCGAAATTCCGACCGTGTGTACACGGCATAACTTTTGCGGGAGGATGCCCCCATGCATCGGCATATATAAATGGTGCATGTATGCCCATCATTAGAAGTGGGTGGGTGAAGGGAGGTATTCTAATGGTGGGCATACCCACCAATCAATCTCTTTTTTTTTTCGTTCAGCCAAGAGGCTGCATGAAAAAAAAAAGATTACAATATATGTCCAGTATGTTGCTGGACTTTGAATGGTTATACCAGAATGATGCCTGCAGGTTTAGGTATCATCTTGGTATCATTCTTTTCAGCCAGTGATCGGCTTTCATGTAAAAGCAATTCTAGCGGGTAATTAGCCTCTAGACTGCTTTTACAAGCAGTGGGAGGGAATGTCCCCCCTCCCGGATATAAACCGCGCCATTGGGAAATTGGGAAAGCATTTTATCACACCAATCTTGGTGTGGTCAGATGCTTTGAGGGCAGAGGAAAGATCTAGGGTCTAATAGACCCCAATTTTTTCAAAAAAAGAGTACCTGTCACTGCCTATTGCTATCATAGGGGATATTTACATTCCCTGAGATAACAATAAAAATCATAACAAAGAAAAAAAATGGAAGGAACAGTTTAAAAATAAAATAAAAAAGCTAAATAAATAAAAAAAAAAACAAAAAAAAAAAAAAAAAAAAGCACCCCTGCCCCCCCTTCTCTTGCGCAAAGGCGTACACAAGCGTTGGTCTGGCGTCATATGTAAACAGCAATTGCACCATGCATGTGAGGTATCACCGCGAAGGTCAGATCGAGGGCAGTAATTTTAGCAGTAGACCTCCTCCGTGAATCTAATGTGGTATCATGTAAAGGCTTTTAAAGGCTTTTAAAAATGTATGTAGTTTATCTCCACTGCGTGTTTGTGCGCAATTTTAAAGCATGTCGTGTTTGGTATCCATGTACTCGGCCTAAGATCATATTTTTTATTTCATCAAAAATTTGAGCAATATAGTGTGTTTTAGTGCATTAAAATAAAAAAAAGTGTATTTTTTCCACAAAAAATGCGTTTGAAAAATCGCTGCGCAAATACTGTGTGGAAAAAAAAATGCAACACCCACCATTTTAATCTGTAGGGCCTTTGCTTTAACATTATATATAGTGTTTGGGGGTTCAACGTAATTTTCTTGCAAAAAAAAAAAAATATGTTTTCATGTAAACAAAAAGTGTCAGAAAGGGCTTTGTCTACAAGTGGTTAGAAGAGTGGGTGACGTGTGACATAGGCTTCTAAATGTTGTGCATAAAATGCCAGGACAGTTCAAACCCCCCCCAAATGACCCCATTTTGGAAAGTAGACACCCCAAGCTATTTGATGAGAGCAATGTTGAGCCCATTAAAATATTTTTTTTTTTGTCCCAAGAGATTGAATAATGAAAAAAAAAAAATATATATATTTTTTTTACAAAAAGTTGTCACTAAATGATATATTGCTCAAACATGTCATGGGCATATGTAGAAATACACCCCAAAATACATTCTGTTGCTTCTCCTGAGTACGGGGATACCACATGTGTGGGACTTTTTGGGAGCCTAGCTGCGTACGGAACCCCAAAAACCAATCACCGCCTTCAGGCTTTCTAAGGGTGTAATTTTTTTATTTCACTTCTCACTGCCAATCACAGTTTCGGAGGCCATGGAATGCCCAGATGGCATAAAACCCCCCAAAATGACCCCATTTTGGAAAGTAGACACCCCAAGCTATTTGCTGAGAGGTATTGTGAGTATTTTGCAGATGTCGCTTTTTGTCACAAAGTTTTGAAAATTGAAAAAAGAAAAAAAAATTTTTTTTTTTCTTTACTTTCTTCATTTTCAAAAACAAATGAGAGCTGTAAAATACTCACCATGCCTCTCAACAAATAGCTTGGGGTGTCTACTTTCCAAAATGGGGTCATTTGGGGGGGGTTTTGTGCTATTTTGGCATTTTATGGCCTTCGAAACTGTGATAGGTAGTGAGGAGTGAAATCAAAAATTTGCACCCTTAGAAATCCTGAAGGTGGTGCTTGGGTTTCGGGGCCCCGTACGCGGCTAGGCTCCCAAAAAGTCCCACACATGTGGTATCCCCATACTCAGGAGAAGCAGCAAAATGTATTTTGGGGTGCAATTCCACATATAACTATGGCATGTGTGAGCAATATATCATTTAGTGACAACTTTTTGAAAAAAAAAAAAAATCTTTTTTATTTTTGTCTTTATTCAATCACTTGGGACTAAAAAAAAAAATATTCAATGGGCTCAACATGCCTCTCAGCAAATAGCTTGGGGTGTCTACTTTCCAAAATGGGGTCATTTGGGGGGGTTTTGTACTTCTCTGCCATTTTAGCACCTCAAGAAATGAAATAGGCAGTCATAAATTAAAAGCGGTGTAAATTCCAGAAAATGTACTCTAGTTTGTAGACGCTATAACTTTTGCGCAAACCAATAAATATACGCTTATTGGCATTTTTTTTACTAAAGACATGTGGCTGAATACATTTTGGCCCAAATGTTTGACTAAAATTGAGTTTATTAGATTTTTTTTATAACAAAAAGTAGAAAATCTCTTTTTTTTTCAAAATTTTCGCTTTTTTTCCGTTTATATCGCAAAAAATAAAAATCACAGAGGCAATCAAATACCATCAAAAGAAAGCTCTATTTGTGGGAAGAAAAGGACGCAAATTTCGTTTGGTTACAAAATTGCATGACCGCGCAATTACCAGTTAAAGTAGTGCAGTGCGAAATTGAAAAAAGACCTCTGGTCCTTTGGCTGCCAAATGGTCCGGGGCTGAAGTGGTTAACAATATTAACCACTTGCTTACTGGGCACTTAAACCCCCCTCCTGCCCAGACCAATTTTCTGATTTTAGCACCCAAATTTAATTTTTATAATTTTTTTCCTACAAATAGAGCTTTCTTTTGGTGGTATTTGATCACCTCTGGGTTTTTTATTGTTTATTAAAAAAAATTAAAAAAGACCAAAAAAAATAATACAAAACCATTTTATATTTTGTAAATTTTTTTTTGCAAACAGGTATTTTTCTCCTTCATTGATGTACGCTGATGAGGCTGCATTGATGGACACTGATAAGGTGGCACTGGTGGGCACTGATAGGTGGCATTGGTGGGCACTGATGGGTGGCACTGATGGGCGGCACTGAAGGGCACTGATAGGTGGCAGTGATGGGTGACAGTGATGGGCACTGATCGCCACTGGTAGGTGACACTGATAGGCAGTACTGCTAGGTGGCACTGATGAGGCACTGATTGGCACCACTGGTGGCCATTGATAGGTGGCACTGATTGCTGGCACTTATGCAGATTCGTGGCAATGTGTGGGCACTGGCAGGTGGCACTGGAAGGTGGTATTTGTTGGGCACAGATGAGGCGGCTTCGCTGCTTCCTCTTCAGGACCGATGTCCTTTGCACTGAAGCCAGTGATCGGCTTTTTTTCTCCTCACACTGTCAGCATAAGGAGAAAAAGAAGATTACCGATCTTCTGTTTATATCACATGATCAGCTGTCATTGGCTGACAGCTAATCACATGGTAAAGGGCCGGGATCGATCTGTGATCACCCGAGTCTCATTGACTTGGTGATCATAGTGCGCGCTGCGTGTGCCCTGCAGTGGGCGCGCAGGGGGCGCATGGGGGGATGTCGATTGATGTACTCCCGGCAAAGTAGATCCGCGCTGTAGCCATCATTCGGCTATAGCGCTGATCTGAAGGAGTTAAGTAAGTTTCATAGTCGATCATTTTGAAGATTTCACTGCGTAGCAGTTGAGTAATTTATACTGTGAAAAATTAGTCTGGCTGTCAATATTTATACTTGAGGTCCTTGTCTTCAGTAAAGGTAGACATACATGCATAAGTCAATATGTAGTGACAGCGCTTGCTCTAAACAGACAGTGAGGAAGATCAAAATGTATCTATGTGAAGTGTAAGCAAATACTATTAAATAAATGTGCTGATACAATGTAACAAAATAATAAATAATAAATTGCCAAGTGCTATGTCTATATCTTTAATCATTTCATCCTTAAATCATATTATTTAATAAAGCCATACGTATCCAAAACATCCAAAAAGGTGCTAAAATAAGTTCAATATTAATAGTTCAAAAGTGTCTTGTGCCAACAGAAAGATATGCTTTAAGCCTAAAGCTGGCCACACATGGCTCCAGTTTCATCCAATCCAAAGCTGCCTGTTGGAAAATTGTCTGCCAAAAAGTGACCGTATTCTAATGCAGTCACCGTTAAGATATTCCGACAGCCGCAGGTGCTGTGGCTTTTTAAATACAATAATCAGCAGGTGAGATTCATCCATCCACACTGTTTTGATCTATGGATTCCCCCATCCACTAAACAGCATGGATGGATGAATCTATTGATTCCCCATAAACATGTATGGCTAGCTTTAAGGGTTGATAAAACTAGCCATTTAGTGGACCCGCTAGCATCAGACAGAACCGTTTTGCCAAGCAAAATATTTTGGGGAAGTTCGCTGTGATATCTGCTTCGTTCATGTTTGGTGATCAGCAGCTTCGGTCACATGCATTGGTAAAGCCTCATAAACTCTGATATTGTGTGTAGCGTTGCCAGCAGATAAACATTCCCTGTTTTCCAAAGACAGAGCAGAATAGCACCCATGAGACCCCTGTCATTAAAGGTAAAAATAACTGGAGGGTGGGATCTCAGCAGTGCCTAACATGATTATATTATAAGTATGAGAGAGTCTGCTTATGAAAAGAGGCCTCTATACTAAGTGTACTGTGGGATATCAATGATCTGCAGCATACATACACCAGACTGATAGGAGACAGCATTTTCTATGTGCATGACTAGGACACCTTTGGGATAAAAAAAAAATTAAATAAAAAAAAAGCTGCTAGCTCAGTAAACAGGTAATGGGGACACTTTGTAGTGTCATGGGCTTTTCTCCCCCTGTCAGAACACAATAGCTCAGTGGGGAAGATCGCCAAACTAACATTACATTTGTTAGTACAGTCAGTTTATTTTGATCAGGGTTGAATGAAAAAAAATCCCTGTGTATATATAGCATTAAAGTGTACAGTATGTAAACCCCAGCAATGAAATTCTTATTTTTTCTCTTTTTTGGTTTGCTAAATATACCATTGTTTTGTTATATCTGTTTGATAATTAAAAAAATATACCCATTGTTTGTGTCAGAAATCATGTGAGCTGATAAATTCCTGTGCTCTTTGCCTGGGCACAAGGAGGAACTATAGAGATTAGAAAGGGGGAGAGAGATGAGGAGTCTGTGTTCTCTGTAATGTATCAGGAATAGTAAGGGATCAACAGTTCATTTGGGCCCACCTCCATGGGATTGTGGTGACCACTCTTATTCTTTCTTCTCCACCTCCATGGGATTGTGGTGGCCACTCTTCTTCTTTCTTCTCTACCTCCATGGGATTGTGGTGGCCACTCTTCTTCTTTCTTCTCCACCTCCATGGGATTGTGGTGGCCACTCTTCTTCTCTCTTCTCCACCTCCATGGGATTGTGGTGGCCACTCTTCTTCTTTCTTCTCTACCTCCATGGGATTGTGGTGGCCACTCTTCTTCTTTCTTCTCCACCTCCATGGGATTGTGGTGGTCACTCTTCTTCTTTTTTCTCCACCTCCATGGGATTGTGGTGGCTACTCTTCTTCTTTCTTCTCCACCTCCATGGGATTGTGGTGGCCACTCTTCTTCCCCATTTTTTCTTCTCCCCTGGTTGAATTCAGTTGATGTGGTCCCTTTTAAGAATTTCTGTCCACTTGCCTAACTTGTGTCTTCCACAGGAAAACTTCTCCTCATGCCACTTTCATGAGTGTTTTGTGGTTCAGGCTTCTCCCTTCAAACCTCGTCTGAGCATCAGATAGCTGGACTCACAGCCCTTCCCATTTGTTGTGGCACTTTTTATATGGTTTGTCACCTCCTTGTTTCAAGAGAGGGGCAAAGTTGTTGTTTTCATGATTTCATGGTATTTATATGGCATTAACCGCTTCAGCCCCGGAAGATTTTACCCCCTTCCTGACCAGAGCACTTTTTGCGATTATGCACTGCGTTGGTTTAACTGACAATTTGCACCCAAATTCCTCATTTTAGGTCGATAGGTATTCTTCTACATATTTTTGGTAAAGAAAAAAAACGCAATAAGCATATATTGATTGGTTTGTACAAAAGTTATAGCATCTACAAATAGGGGATCGTTTTATGGCATTTTTATTATAATTTTTTTTTATTAGTAATGGCGGCAATTCCTCCCCCCCTCCGGTGCCACAATTGAGGGGCGAGGGGGTTGCAGATACCTGTATAATCCAGGTATCTGCACCCACTTCCGGGACTAGCTAGCCACAGCTGCCCGCCCCTATCCAAAGATGCCGCCCCCCCCCCCCCCCCCCCCCCGTTGTGTCTTGGGAAATATACAGTTACCAGGACACAACGGGGACCGATAAAGACGTGCAGCGCAACTCGCGCATGCGCAGTACGGAACCAGGCAGTGAAGCCGTTGCGGCTTCACTTCCTGATTCCCTGACAGAGGATGGCGGCGGGGGCAGCCGAGAGACGAGCAGTTGCTCGTCATCTTCTGCCGACATCGCTGGAACCTGGAACAGGTAAGTGTCCATTTATTAAAAGTCAGCAGCTGCAGTATTTGTAGCTGCTGACTTGTAATATTTTTTTGTGCGGGTGGACCACCTCTTTAATTGCTAAGTAATTAGTTAAATACTATTTATGGTTGGTACAGTAATATCTTAGTTAAAGTAGAACTATAAGCAAAACTTTTTTTCATTTTGCATAAAATAAGGGGGGGTTAAAACCTCTGTAATTTTTTTTGCCATCTGTGCCCCTTAGAGGACATTTCCCCGAATGTCCTGCCCATCGTCAAGACAGGAAGTGAGAGAAAATCCCTCCAAAGTGACATAATCCTTGGTTGTCACCAGGGTCACCGGAATTAATGCCCCTATTGGAAGATTTCCCCTCTATTCCTGTTCTGGGGACAACCCAAATTTTGAGATTTTCTTTTACATTCACTTTTGGTGATAACAGTAAACAGAACAAATAGAAAGGATGAATCTCCCTAATGGGGGCACAGACAGCAATAAAAACTGACAGGTGTACTAATCTCTGCCCACTCTATTCAAAGCTACAAAAAAGTTTTTTCTAAATGATGGGAGGCAGGAGTTCTTAATCATCTGACTGTTGGAAATTACTGCCACAACAGTCAAATGATCGGGCACCCCTCCCATCAAGTTGGGCAGCTCGGTCAATGTGCTGGGGGCATGCAGTTAGTGCGCACCTAGCATACCAGCGGTGCACGATGGACACGTATATTAAACCCATAAAGGTGTAGTGGCCATTTTAATACCAGGTGCTGCCTGCAATCTTGTGAAGTATGTAGAGCATTGAAATTCAGAACCACGCATACGTGTCAGAGAAGAAGGCAGTATATCAACAGTTATTTTCCCATATTTGAAGTGTGTTTAAACTAAAGAGATAAAACATAGGGAAATGTGCGTGTATTGCAGAAATTTATGAAATATGTTTTTTTTTATATGTTGTCTTCACATGTGCTTTAGGTTAATTAAATTAAAATACCTAGTTTCTTGTAGTCCTTCCAGCTTGCTATTGTCTCCTGATAATTGTAATTGTTACATGGGTACAGGAGTTGGAAGGCTTGCCAGGGCTTGTAGACATTTCTTTAGCAGTTTTTTTTCTCTGGGGCGTATAGAGAAGGCTTTACTTGAGCAGCTGATGCTGACCCGGGGCAGGTACGTACACTAGAGTCATGACCGCTTCTGTCTCTTTCTTGCATTTTAATTATGGTTCTCCTTTCTTACACATAATTGTGCATTAGGTTTTATCTTGTGAATCAATGCAGAGTTGTCCAGGGGTGGAAACAAAACAATCAGGCCTTTTGTTATTTAAAACAATGTGGTCATTTATTTCTAAGGCTCTGTTCACATCTAGGCATTTTTGGGTGTTTTTTCTGCTCTAAGTCTCAGCTCTAAAAAAAAAAAAAAACAACAAGACAAATATCATTCATTTCATTATGGCCCCTGTTCACACCTGAGCGTTCTGTCGCTTAAAGCAAAACGCCGTCGCTCAAAAACGTACATGAGCTTCTTTTTTGGCAGATTACAGACATTTTACTGCTTTTACATTGGTGAACCTTTGAACTTCAAGACACCTGTAAAAAAACGCTGCAAAAACGCCTGCAAAGTGCCACTGCAGCGGTGCTTTGCCGGCGGTATTGCCGCGCTGTCCCGATGATTTCAATTGGTAGGAGCGGTATAGGAGCAGTGAATACACCGCTCCTTCACCGCTCCAAAGATGCTGCTAGCAGGACTTTTTTGACCGTCCTGCTAGCGCACCGCTCCAGTGTGAAAACCCTCCGGCTTTTACACTGAAGTGAAAGGGGCCGGATTTTTTCAGGCGCTGTACATGCGCTATTTTTAGTGTGAAAGGGGCCTTAAAGAGACCCGGTCCACAAATCATTAATTTCATCAAAAATTTTCCCATAAGATTATATGTGCATTTAATGTATTTCAGGCATGTTATTGACCTGTAAAACCTCCATTGTGTAGACATTAAAAATCCCTGTTGCTAGGCTCCACTATCTTGTATGGGATGTCAGCAGCCCCAAGAAACTCAGACCTGTCACTCAGCTGACACTGTATAGTATTCCCCTGGCAACATTAACCATTTGGTGCCCGCGCTATAGCCGAAAGAAGGCTACAGCGCGGGCTTCCTTTGCTGGGAGGGTGTACATAGACGTACGGGCAGCACGCTCTGTGATCTCCGAGTCTTTGGGACATGGTGTCCCCCCCCCCCAGGAATAGATGGAGCCGGAATGAATTCAGGGGAATGGATGGAGCCTGAATGGGGGGGGGTGGATAGAGCTGGGATGGGATTGGGGGGTCTCTGCCTCACTCCCTCCTCCCCCACTCTCCCCGCACATCGCATGCAGCTGAGAAAATCTGTAAGGGGAGGAGGGAGCCGTGGCTCCGGTGCCCTCTGGCAGGTGTGACCCGGGTGTGGACCACCCCCTAGTGACGCCACTGGTTGCACTTATCAGTGCCGCCTATCAGTGCCATCAGTCAGTGCCACCCATCAGTGGAGCCTCATCAGTGCCTCCTAATCAGTGCCCCCAGGGCTATGATGTTCGAGCAGAGAGGGGCTGTGCTAGGGAATTGATTCTCTTGGAGTGGTCAACTTTTCTAGCAAGTTCAAAGGCACATTGCAAGTGAATACAAACATATTTGATGGAAAGGAAAAACATTGCAATTGAGCATTTAAATTACTTGAATTTTCTGTGCTTTTGCTTGCTGTTTTGATAACAGGGTCTCTTCAACATTATGTCCTACAAGAGAACTGAATGAAATTGAAAGAAAAAAAAAAATAGAAAAGTCTTGCACACGTGTACTTACTGTGTCTCCTTTGCACAGAGGATAATAATGTGTAGACCTTTTATAAACATTGCAGTGTTATGCCACATACACACGATCGGAATTCTCATCGGAAAAGCCTTGGATGGTTTATCCAACGGAATTCCGCTCAAGCTTGTGTTGCCTACACACGGTCACACCAAATTCTGACCGTCAAGAATGCGGTGACGTACAACACTACGATGAGCCGCGAAAATTAAGTTCAATGCTTCCGAGCATGCGTCGAATTGTTTCCGAGCATACGTCAAAATTTTGTGCGTCGGAATTGCCACAGACGATTGGAATTTCCGATAGAAACTTTTTCCGTCTGAAAAATTGAGAACATGCTCTCAATCTTCTGCTGTCCCAAATTCCACCAGCAAAAGTCCGAGCATACACACGGTCGCATTTTCCGACGAAAAGCTCTCATCAGTCTATTGCTGGCCGAAATTCCGACCGCGTGTACGGGGAATAAGTCATTCAAAATGAACAAGAATGCATCAGAAACACTTCACATAGCAGGGTATTAATATGTGAAAAAAGTTGTTGCACGTATAGTAAATAGCAGCACAGATTATTCTTTTAAAATTGTTCATTTTATTTAACCTATTTTTTGCACTATTATAAATAAATACTTGTGTTATTAGTGACATCCTGAATTTCTTACGGTGCGGAGAACTTCCTCCTCGAGAACGTGTGAAAATGGTGTACAAGGAGGCCCAGTACTACTCAGTTGGGCCCCTGCTTGACCTCTTGGACAAAATGCAACCACTTACTGGAGAGAAAGTCAGACAAGCATTTCTTGACTTGATGCCTTACTACAAAGGTCAGTACATATGTGTAACCTAACAATTTAGGATATAGAGCTTTCAGAGAGAAATGATAAATGCTCATAATCAAATTTGGTTTCTTTAGTTTTGCTACCTAAAGAGGAACATCACTCTCCCCCTCCTATTATATATATTTTTTATATCCCTGTTTCTGATCCTGGGTTGTGCACAATTCAGATACTCACCCACTCAGGGGATCCAATGTTGCCCTGCTGAGATCCACTTCTCTTCTGTCACTGATTGGGTCCTGCACTGCCATTTTCTTCTGTGACTTAATTTTCTGGATTCAAGCAGATGCCTCCCGATGACTCACTGCTAGACCCATTCCCCTCCTCTTTTTATGAATGGAAGACTATGATATGTGATGTGGATATACCAGGAAGCACCGGGAGCACTACACGTCATTCCAAATAGGGGGCGAGACCGGAACCCCTACACTGCTCAAAAACAGAAAAAATGGAAAAAAACTAACAGATATATATGTAGCGAAGTGGGGGAGTTTTGGAGAGGATAAAAGTTTATTTTCAAGGTGAAAATACCCTTTAAGTAACATTAAAAAATGTACTTGCTTTAACCACTTCAGCCCCGGACCATTTGGCAGCCAAAGGACCAGAGGTCTTTTTTCAATTTCGCACTGCACTACTTTAACTGGTAATTGCGCGGTCATGCAATTTTGTAACCAAACTAAATTTGCGTCCTTTTCTTCCCACAAATAGAGCTTTCTTTTGATGGTATTTGATTGCCTCTGTGATTTTTATTTTTTGCGATATAAACGGAAAAAGAGCGAAAATTTTGAAAAAAAAAGAGATTTTCTACTTTTTGTTATAAAAAAAATCTAATAAACTCAATTTTAGTCAAACATTTGGGCCAAAATGTATTCAGCCACATGTCTTTAGTAAAAAAAAAATGCCAATAAGCGTATATTTATTGGTTTGCGCAAAAGTTATAGCGTCTACAAACTAGAGTACATTTTCTGGAATTTACACCGCTTTTAATTTATGACTGCCTATTTCATTTCTTGAGGTGCTAAAATGGCAGAGAAGTACAAAAACCCCCCCAAATGACCCCATTTTGGAAAGTAGACACCCCAAGCTATTTGCTGAGAGGCATGTTGAGCCCATTGAATATTTTTTTTTTTAGTCCCAAGTGATTGAATAAAGACAAAAATAAAAAAGATTTTTTTTTTTTTTCAAAAAGTTGTCACTAAATGATATATTGCGCACACATGCCATAGTTATATGTGGAATTGCACCCCAAAATACATTTTGCTGCTTCTCCTGAGTATGGGGATACCACATGTGTGGGACTTTTTGGGAGCCTAGCCGCGTACGGGGCCCCGAAACCCAAGCACCGCCTTCAGGATTTCTAAGGGTGCAAATTTTTGATTTCACTCCTCACTACCTATCACCGTTTCGAAGGCCATAAAATGCCAAAATAGCACAAAACCCCCCCAAATGACCCCATTTTGGAAAGTAGACACCCCAAGCTATTTGTTGAGAGGCATGGTGAGTATTTTACAGCTCTCATTTGTTTTTGAAAATGAAGAAAGTAAAGAAAAAAATTTTTTTTTTTCTTTTTTTCAATTTTCAAAACTTTGTGACAAAAAGCGAGATCTGCAAAATACTCACCATACCTCTCAGCAAATAGCTTGGGGTGTCTACTTTCCAAAATGGGGTCATTTTGGGGGGTTTTATGCCATCTGGGCATTCCATGGCCTCCGAAACTGTGATTGGCAGTGAGAAGTGAAATAAAAAAATTACACCCTTAGAAAGCCTGAAGGCGGTGATTGGTTTTTGGGGTTCCGTACGCAGCTAGGCTCCCAAAAAGTCCCACACATGTGGTATCCCCGTACTCAGGAGAAGCAACAGAATGTATTTTGGGGTGTATTTCCACATATGCCCATGACATGTTTGAGCAATATATCATTTAGTGACAACTTTTTGTAAAAAAAAAATATATATATTTTTTTTTTTTCATTATTCAATCTCTTGGGACAAAAAAAAAAAAATATTTAATGGGCTCAACATTGCTCTCATCAAATAGCTTGGGGTGTCTACTTTCCAAAATGGGGTCATTTGGGGGGGGGGTTTGAACTGTCCTGGCATTTTATGCACAACATTTAGAAGCCTATGTCACACGTCACCCACTCTTCTAACCACTTGTAGACAAAGCCATTTCTGACACTTTTTGTTTACATGAAAACATATTTTTTTTTTTGCAAGAAAATTACGTTGAACCCCCAAACACTATATATAATGTTAAAGCAAAGGCCCTACAGATTAAAATGGTGGGTGTTGCATTTTTTTTTTTCCACACAGTATTTGCGCAGCGATTTTTCAAACGCATTTTTTGTGGAAAAAATACACTTTTTTTTATTTTAATGCACTAAAACACACTATATTGCTCAAATTTTTGATGAAATAAAAAATATGATCTTAGGCCGAGTACATGGATACCAAACACGACATGCTTTAAAATTGCGCACAAACACGCAGTGGCGACAAACTACATACATTTTTAAAAGCCTTTAAAAGCCTTTACATGATACCACATTAGATTCACGGAGGAGGTCTACTGCTAAAATTACTGCCCTCGATCTGACCTTCGCGGTGATACCTCACATGCATGGTGCAATTGCTGTTTACATATGACGCCAGACCAACGCTTGTGTACGCCTTTGCGCAAGAGAAGGGGGGGCAGGGGTGCTTTTTTTTTTTTTTTTTTTTTGTTTTTTTTTTTATTTATTTAGCTTTTTTTATTTTATTTTTAAACTGTTCCTTCCATTTTTTTTCTTTGTTATAATTTTTATTGTTATCTCAGGGAATGTAAATATCCCCTATGATAGCAATAGGCAGTGACAGGTACTCTTTTTTTGAAAAAAATTGGGGTCTATTAGACCCTAGATCTTTCCTCTGCCCTCAAAGCATCTGAACACACCAAGATTGGTGTGATAAAATGCTTTCCCAATTTCCCAATGGCGCGGTTTATATCCAGGAGGGGGGACATTCCCTCCCACTGCTTGTAAAAGCAGTCTAGAGGCTAATTACCCGCTAGAATTGCTTTTACATGAAAGCCGATCACTGGCTGAAAAGAATGATACCAAGATGATACCTAAACCTGCAGGCATCATTCTGGTATAACCATTCAAAGTCCAGCAACATACTGGACATATATTGTAATCTTTTTTTTTTCATGCAGCCTCTTGGCTGAACGAAAAAAAGAGATTGATTGGTGGGTATGCCCACCATTAGAATACCTCCCTTCATCCACCCACTTCTAATGATGGGCATACATGCACCATTTATATATGCCGATGCATGGGGGCATCCTCCCGCAAAAGTTATGCCGTGTACACACGGTCGGAATTTCGACCGTATGTACGTGGCATTAGGAGCCAATCGCTCCTCCCCCCCCCTGCTGCCCCCATGCTTCGGCATATATGCTCTTTTTTTTAACTGTGGTGGTGAAATCACCTCCTACAGCGTTGGAGTCGCGGCTTTATGTATCGTGGGAGCAAACGCTGTTGCTGTCAAGATAAATAAATCCGCGTTGCAACTGAATGGCGCACCTGAAAACAAAAAAATGCTTAACACTAAAACACAGTAAACAAAATTACATACCTGAAAAGCAAGCATGATAAAACATGATAAAACATAATAAAACATTGCAGAATAGAATGGAGTAAAAAAAGAGCAACAATAGAGAGAGAATAGAGTGAGAGAGAGAACAATAAAACGACAACTATTTTTTATTTTTTTATTTTTTTGAGATTCACAGGTAAAAAAGCTCCTGACTGAAGCGACTGAATCAAAACGCTACCACAAAAAAAATGTTAGCGATCGCAGGGATCAGGCCTGACTCTGCGAACGCTGCAGTTATGTGTGCTTAGTGTTTTGTAAGTGACAGTGATCGATCGATACTGCACTTGGGTGGGCTGGGCTGGGCGGAGGGGGAAAACGCAGGTGCTAGCAGGTATCTGGGCTGATCCCGCTAACAATGCGTTTTTTTTTTGGAACCCTAAACTGCTGGGACGCTAGTATAGATCTGATCAGATCAGATATTGATCTGTTCAGATACTGTACCACTAAGGGAGGTGTATGCTTTGCGCGTGGGTGTTTGCGGTACTGGCACTAACCTGGGGCGACGCAGACCTTATTTGACCCTAAAACCTAATTGATATCACCCGCCGGGCGATCAGGGGGTTAAACCGTTATTGGGTAATAAATGGCGGGTGCCCTGACAGTATAAAAAATAAAGCTAACTAACCAGCGTCACCCGTAACAGTAATATAAAAAAAAACTGGTTACCTAGCGACACTAATGCAGCGATCAGAAAAACGATCGCTTAGTGACACTGGCAAAAGGGGGTGAAAGGGTTAACTAGGGGCAATCAGGGGGTTAAAACCTTTATTAGGTAATATATGGGGGTACCTGACGCTATATAAAAACCTGACGGGGAACCTAAATAACGAAATAACTAACTGGCTAACCAGCGTCACCAGTGACAGTTATACAGTGATCACTGGTGAAAGGGTTAACTCTAGGGGCAATCAGGGGGTTAAAACCTTTATTTAGGTTGTAATATGGGGGTACCTGACCTATAAACCTATTTATGAACCTATATAAACATGGCGGTTACCTAAAAAAAAAAAAATGGTTACCTAGCGACACTAATGCAGCGATCAGAAAAACGATCGCTTAGTGACACTGGCAAAAGGGGGTAAAAGGGTTAACTAAGGGCAATCAGGGGGTTAAAACCTTTATTAGGTAATATATGGGGGTACCTGACGCTATATAAAAACCTGACGGGGAACCTAAATAACGAAATAACTAACTGGCTAACCAGCGTCACCAGTGACAGTTATACAGTGATCACTGGTGAAAGGGTTAACTCTAGGGGCAATCAAGGGGTTAAAACCTTTATTTAGGTTGTAATATGGGGGTACCTGACCTATAAACCTATTTATGAACCTATATAAACATGGCGGTTACCTAAAAAAAAAAAATGGTTACCTAGCGACAGCAGTGACACTAATACAGCGATCAGAAAAACGATCGCTTAGTGACACTGGCAAAAGGGGGTGAAAGGGTTACCTGGGGGGCAATCAAGGGGTTAAACCTTTATTAGGGGGGGGGGTAGGGGGCTACCTTGGACCTAAAACTAACTGCACTGACAGTTATTACAGTCACACTGACACTAAATGCAGTGATCAGTAAAAAAATGATCACTGCAATTAGTGACACTGTGACTGGGGGGGGGGGGGGGGTGATCTGGGGGGTGATCTGGGGGTGACAGGGGGGTGTTTTGTGTGCGTATGTGTACTGGTGTCAGTGTACTGTTGGTGCACTAACCTTTAGATGTTCACAGCTCGGCGTTCCGGTCACATAGACCGGCGCACCGAGCGTGACATCACTTCCTCTGCCTGTGTTTTGATTGACACAGACAGAGGAAGCATCTGATTCGCCAGGAGCGATCGCGAGGGGGTGGCCAGAAACCACTGGCCGTCCCCTCATCCCGGATCGCTCCTGAAGCGATCCCGACCGTCCCCGCCGGCCGGGGGGGGTCCGATCGGACCCCCCACGCGCCTGAAGAATGGCACGTACAGGTACGTGGTTCTGCCTGTACGTGCCATTCTGCCGACGTATATGTACATGGGGCGGTCGGGAAGTGGTTAAAGAGAGACTGTCATTAGCCATTTGACTACTAGCTAATCTGCTTCTCCCTATGTGAGAATTTCCAGGTATTATCAGCAGATGCCAGGGAAAGCAGGTGAGTATATAGTGGTCAGGGGGTCATTCCAGAAATACTTTCCTTACATGAGCACACTGTATCTTCAACCTTTGAACTTTGTACTTTTTCTTGTTGTCCAGTCAGTCTGTACTTCCTTACAGGTGGCTAGTTATCTGTAACAGCAAACTGGAGACTGTTTTAGACCCCTTTCACACTGGGCGGATTTCATGCACTTTAGTGCTGGAAATAGCCTCTGCTAAGCTCCTGAAAACCTCCTCCCATCCATTCAAGTGTGACTTTTCACACTGGGCGGTGCGCTTGCAGGACATTCTGAAAAGTCCTGCAAGAAGCATCTTTGGGGTGGTTTGGGAGCGCTGTATTTAGCGCTCCCAAAACGCCCGGCCCTTTTTAATGAATGGGCAGCGATTGGGAAGCGCCTGAAAAGCACTTCCAATGCGCCACAACGCGGACGTTTTTAACCTCTTCTTTGGGATTAAACGCACCCCGCTAGTGGCCGAAAAGCGCCGCTTAAATATTGCTAAAGCACCGCTAAAATGAGTGGCGCTTTAGCGCTGACGCAGCCGTGGTCCCAGTGTGAAAGGTGTCTGACTGTGTCTATTCAGAGTCAAATTTGCTTATTTTCTATTGTTAGGTGCCCAGAAATGGCTTCTTACAATGTCTAGGATGCCTTAGCTTTATACCTACTTTAAAAGTATCTTTATTGAAAAACAATGAATGTTTTGATTCAGGTCCAGTAGAGTCATTTGTCAACATCTAAATGAACAGAAAGTTAAAGAGTTGGATCATTGTGAATATCTGATGCACCTCGAATAAAATGTCTAGCCTATACATTCCTGAACAGCAGTAAGTGTATCTGGAGCCCCAGAACCCTCTCTTTCTTACACAAACTAGAAGTTTACAGCGACTATAATAGTAATTAAACAACCCCCCCTGGAAGATTTCATGATTTATTGTCATAGAACATAGAAGTGAATTGAAATAAAATTAAATTAAATGTAGTTTTGTTTGTTGTGAAATCTTTACAATGGGAGAGTTGTTTTATGTTTTTTATTTTTGTCATTGTCCTAATTTAAATCACTCTGGGGTGGGAGAGATTTACTAAAACTGGTGCACACATAATCTGGTGCAGCTGTGTATAGTACCAATCAGCTTGTAGGTTTTATTGCCAAAGCTGAAGTTAGAAGCTGATTGGTGAGCTGCAACAAGAAGTTTCATAAAGCGCTTAGACCCAGGTGTATTGTTCAGTGTGGATGTAAGAGAGAACAACAGTCTCTCAAATTTGCATGTAGATAACAGCCTCTAAAAGTTCCATGGTTAAAAGTGGGTTATTGAAACATCAATGGTAAAAACTTACATGAAGTCTGCCAACCCAGAAAGCGAGTCTCTGTCCACAAGTCCCAGTGGCTGAATAGCCATGCCTATCCTCAGATGGAAGGGTCCTGGGTGTATCTCTACGCTTGCCAGTGATGCCAAAGCTGATTGGTAACTATGTACAGCTGCCCCAGATTTCGTGTGCACCAGTTTTGGTAAATCTCCCCCCCCCCCCCGCGTGATTTCAATTATGACAATGACAAAAATAAAAAACATAAAATAACTGCCTGGATAAGTACACACCCTGTTTAGTACAACACACCTTACTCATCATAGGTGCAGCTAATTATTTTCTAAAGTCACACAGGGGTATATTTACTAAAACCAGAGAGTGCAACATCTTTTGCAGCTGTGAATCGAAACCAATCAGCTTCCAGTTTTTTTTTTGTCAAAGCTTAATTGAACAAGCAGAAGTTAGAAGCTGATTGGCTACCATGCACAGCTGCACCAGATTTTGCACTCTCCAGTTTTAGTAAATCAACCCCCATCATCTATGTGGCGTCAAGAGGTTTAAAGAGATTGTAGTAAAAATGCATGCTTTTTTGGAAGGTCCAACTTCTGGTGAGTATTCTGGCATAAAAGATACCATGAATACAAAGAGCACTCCAGTGGCTGAGAACCCAATCACCATACATGCAACAGCTGTTGCCTGGGTGTTTCATCAGTCATAGTTTTATGAGAAAGTGGCACAACAAGCCAATAATATCTACATCTCACAAATATCTGGCCTACAGCTTGACAGAAGTCACATGAGAGATTCTGAAGTCAGCTGAAATAAGATTCTATTATGTGATGAGATCAGAATTGAGCTTCTTGGTCATCCAAACACTGCATATCATGATAAACACACCTTTCGTACTGTGAAACATGATGGTGGCAGCATAATGCTAAGGCTGTATGGATGTTTTTCTGCAAGAGACCCTGGAATGCTTGTGATGGTAGAGAGTAGGTTAAATGCAGCAAAATACAGGAATTTTGTAGAAGAAAAAAAATACAGTCTGCACAGGAACCATGAGCCTTTGTAAGAAATTTGGCTACCAGCAAGACAGTTACTTCAAGCATAAAACCAAAATTAAACAGGAATGGCTTAGAAACAGCAAAGTTCATGTTCAAAAAATGGATAAATTGAATCCAAATCTACATCCAATACAGAAATTTTAAGTTGGACACGAAAAAGGCAGTTTACTTATGATTTCCATGAAACCTAAAAGAGCTAGAGCAGTTTTGCAAAGAGGAATGGGGCAAAACTGGTATAACCCCAATCACAGACTCAAGGCTTACAGTACATTACTTCCTAAACACTAACTTGAAGGGTTGTAAAGTTATATTTTGTGTTTTTCATTATAATTAATGTCAATCCTGGAAAAGAGATTTGTTTTCACTTGTACGTTAAAGATTTGTTGATCAGTGTGAATCATGTATTGCTGTAGGCCTTTTTAAAGAGTGTATTGAAGGTTCAGTATCTCAAAGCCATGTTTTTAGAATTTGCAAATCTGAGTATATTGATTGGATTTAAATGTTTCTAAAACATTTCTTTTAAAGATCACTTGGAGCGCATCATTGAAATTGGAAAGCTGCGGGCTATCCAGAGAAAGGCACGATTTGCTAAGCTGAAGGTCTGTGTCTTCAAGGAAGAAATGCCGATTACCCCTTATGAGTGCCCTCAATTTAATGCACTACGATTTGAGAGGAGCGAGACTGAGTCAAAGCACTTTGAGCACCACTGCGAGGTAGATGTGTCTTTTGGTCCCTGGGAAGCAGTGGCAGATGTATATGATCTTCTGCACTGTATAGTTGGTGACCTGTCTGAGAGGGGCATCGCCGTGGAACACCAATGCATTGGAGTGTGTGACAAGCACCTTGTTAATCACTATTACTGCAAACGTCCAATCTATGAATTCAAGATCACTTGGTGGTGAGATGCTGCAATTATGGCATGAAAGACCAAACTGCACCTTGGACCAAATAACTTCTGAAATGCACTGCAAGTGTGACTCACAGACTGTTAACCATGTATATCAATATTTAAAGTGTACTAAAAACTCCATACAGTACAAGAGCTGTAGTGATGCCTTCTCCAGAGTTACTGGGCAAGTTAAAAGGTTGTTTGCACTAAAATCACAAATACTAATTGTTTAGTATGAAAAAAATAATCTTTAATTTTGTATATATACTAGAGATAAATTTGTAAGAATTATTTAGTGGTGTAATTCGTTGTCCAGCTGTTTTAGGCTGGCTCCTTATTTTTATTATGTACCATATAATGTATTTAATAATGTATTAGCATATAATGACATGAAGTATATAGGAGGCACTTAGGATCTATCGAGGCATTTGCAAACCAGAGAAAATGGGCTTGCGCTCTATATATTTAGTCATTTGGTGCAGTAATAAAAGTCAGACATCCACACATGACTACAAATTCTAACTCTACATTTGTTAATACAAGCCACAATTGAGCATGTGTAAAAAAACAGCTGTCATCTGAATACGGTGTGGTTTGATATGTTAATTTTTAGCCCCAGTATGTCAAATGAATATTGGCTTTTTTTTGTCATGCAAGGCAACCTGCTCACTTATCAAATGTTTGCAATAGTGCATGAAAACATATTAATGGAGTGGTTTCTGATTACCTATGTCACTATAAATAACTATACTTTTTACAGTTTCATCATTGGCATTTATGATGATATCATTATAATGATGTCATTGGAGACTTTGTTTACTTGCCACACATTCCTTCTAGTTGGAGGGCCAGCCAGGTGCTACATAAGCTTCCTGGGAGGTCTCCATACAACTGCTTTTAATGCACCAATCTCATTGAAGAGTGGCAAAGCAATTGGCTGGGATTTAGCCCAAAAATAAGGGCTCCAGTAACAAAGTAAAACTAAATTGAAGAGGGACATGTAAGGTCATAGCAGGCATCTTGAGGTGCTTACACCTAGCCTTGGTTCAAATCTATGCATGCGTGGGTGCATGTGTAGGGCAACCCATTTATTTAAATGGATTGCCCTACCCACGAGAAACATAAGGAAAGACGTCCCTGACCCTTGTGTAAAATTGCCTCACACAGAACTGTGGTTGCCGACTCATTGGGGGTGTAAAGCTACCCATATACTAGAAGGTCATGTCTGTTTGATCCAATAGATTAAGTGATTGTACAGTGACATAGTGCATTTGCTATTGCAGTCATCATACAGCAGTATCTACAACTCTGGTTATTTTGGAAAGTGCTCTTTGCTGAGCATTTATCAGTCAATAACGGGAGTTATTTTTGGTCTGTGTATGCATCTTTTTCACTTATACAGGAAGTGCAAAACACAAATATAGTATAGTATAGTGCAATATCACATAATGACCAAATTATCTCTTCCTATCTGTCTGAATACAGTAACTGAGGTTTGATTAGTTAGTACAGGTTACCATTATTTCCTCTTTATTATTGAATTTTTAGGTACCATAAGCATATGCCATATTTTTTGCCGTGGTCTAATACAAACATTTATCAAACTGCAATGGCAAGAAATAAGTGCTGTAAAACTGTGCTACTCTAAATAATAGATTAGTTTCCTTATTACAAAAAACTGTGAAAACATATACTGTATTCTATGTAATGCAAGACCATGCTGCATGTGGATACACACAAAGACAGACTTGTGTAAAGACACTTATATTTACATACTGTATTTATTTCATGTAATTTGGGTAAGAAAATTGGATGACAAATGTTAAAGATTTACACTCGAACTGACATGTAAATTCCTTTGCCACATTTAATCTGTATTTATACTGGCATTTTTTTTTTTGTATACATTATAGCTGCATAGAAAACCAATCGTAGGTGATGGCAGGCTATTATATATTATAGAATAATTGCAATGTGAAATAGAGTGCCCTCTTGACATACTGGATGCACTGAGATTACTGTGCATGTGAAGTGTCAGCTCAGCACAAAGTGTGCCTTAGAAAAAACAGCCATTCCTTTATGGTCACTCTGCTATTCTGAGTAAGAATTGGCTAGACATTCCTTCCTTTTACAGTATATACGATCTCAGGTTTTGATCACTTTATATCTGTTGTAGCTGTGTAATTTCTTTCTTGTCCATTGAGGGACACCTACAGGAGTCCAGTGTCTAATCAGACACTGGCAAACAAATAATTGTAGGCTGCCCTAGGATGCTTCAGCTTTTTGCTAGTGTCCTAGAAGGATGGACAGACTTCAGCTCTGCTGAGAAAAGTTTAACTAGTCATACCTAGCGTTTTTTCTTCAGTTTTATTCTCCTTCTATCAACTTTAAAGTTATGGCACTTTTTACAGTCCTTCATGCACTGTAAAAGTTTGCTGTGGAGTGCTTTCCAGGTTCAGCGCAGTAGCATTGCCTCAGCACTTGTCCTGTCTCTAAAATCTTACTCTGTTGAGTAAGGCCAGTTAGGCTGAAATATTGGAAGCTACCTCACAATTTCCACTGCTGGACGCCTTTCAAATTTCCTGCAACCACCTGTTTTACAGCAGTTAGGGTTAACACAGTGACTAAACACTGAAGCCATTTGCTGAGTGGAGTTTTGTGCACACTTTCCTGCCATTCAGCATAGAGGAAGTATTTATATGCTTCTGCTGCTGCTGCTTCTGTCTGATCCTGTGTCCCCTGCCTCACACGTTGGGCATAGCTGCATCCCTGCTATGCAGTTGAAACATGTCTAGAAACACAGGGCACAGCCATTATGGTTTCTGAATCTGAAGGAAACAACCCCTAAAAACTAATTTCTAGTGACCCGGTAGTTGTAAGGTTTACAAGATCTGAGCTTCCATCACCTGCATTGGTTAAGGCTGGGACCCCTATCCTGCTGTCAGGGGCCTCTACTGCATTCAAGTCCTAATGGATGCTAGCTGCAGAAGTGCCTTGTTGCCATCCTGGGAAGAGTTTCTGGCCTTAGAACAGGCAGGCTGAGCTATCGATCACTGTGACTATCTCTGACTTGGATTCAGACTGCCAACAGTTTTTCTCTGAAGAGACTGTTTTTGGTGCCATGCTGTTTCCATCTGTTGCCTCAGAATTACAAGGGGTAATTCTGAACCTTGGTGCAGTGCATACTACCCTGCATTTTAAGGATCAGCCTGCTGTCTCCAGCATTGGGTCTTTCAGAGCTCCTCCCACTGCAAAGACCTTTCAGCTACACTGCTGTCTGAGGTATTCCTCTATGCAAACTGAAAGTACGCAGTAGGGTCCTGGGCTTCACCTGAAAGTGTGTTGGAACTGTTTTTTTTTTAACAGAAGTGTGTTGCAACTGTTACCCTTACAGAGGAAATTTGTTAAATGGTGACTTTTGTCCACTGTGGATCTGCCAGTAACCCACCTTAACACAATTGCTAAATCTGTAGAGGGCATGTAAAACTTTAAGAATTCTTATGACCAGCAGTTAGACTCCTAGTTTGCTCTGGTAAGTTTTGCTCTCCATTTTGTATTGGCTGTAACCCTAATCTGTCAAACCATGACAGAATGGGTCAGATCCCTCAAAAAGGATCTCTCCACCACTGGTGTAGATAACTTTTTGATTAAGCATTTTCGGATGAAATACGGACATACATGCATGCCTATGGGATAGCGGGTGTCAGCGGATGAGCATCCGCTGACACCCGATATCGTCCGTCTCCGCTATGGTCCGATTCTGCAGACGGAGGAAAACCCTATTTTTTATTCCGTCTGCAGAGCAGATCGGATGAACACGGACAGACGGTCCGTGTTCATCCGATCCTCCATAGAGGAGAGCGGAGATCGACCGCCCTGTCATCCGCCGGCTCAGCGGGGATCAGCAGAGCGATCCCCGCTGAGCAGCAGATGTTCACGGGGCAGATCATTATGGATCCGCCCCGTGTGAAAGGACCCTTATCTGGAGCCTTCTGTTGTGATGGCTCGTTGCAAGCACAAAAACTTGAGTTCCACATGGGTTTGACATCCATACAGATACCCAGAGGACTCTGGTTAAGGTGCTGGGATACTGATGCCATATCCAAAGATATACTCATGATACACAGCACTCCTTTAAATTATAAAGTACATTACCCAATATTCCTTCCAACATTAAAGTGCAATATTGAAATCACATCACTTATAATACACTTGCATGTAATAAAACTCATAGAAATTTCACATACTAAAAGTGCTTAAAGTATATCCTTGATACTCCAATGTGTCACCACCACCGCCACTCAAGATAATTTACCAGAAATCCAGGACCCCCGAGTTGAGTGGGTCATTATATGCCTTATTCCCTCAGGGGATCAATTATCCAGGAATCAGGACAGCTACACACTCTCCATTACAGTCATGTAAAGCCCAAAAGAAAGAAGAGCTCCAATAGTGTAAAACAATAAAAAAACACAGGTTTTAATGCTTACATTGAACAATGCATTCCATCCTGCACCCGGGATTAAACCCATTTACCCAATTCTAATCAAACACACACACCCACACAGGTTGAATTGGATGGACTAGTGTCTTTATTAAGTCTTACAAACTATGAGTGTCTCTAACCACTTCCAGGTGTACTTTGTGGCATGATGTCCAGGATGTCCCTGGCAAGTCTCACCTAGTGATATTGGTTGTCTGGCCAGACATTCTCTTTAGACACAGAGTTATTTTGCTTGTAGACCAGCTGGTCTTTGTCACCTAGACATGTTTTGACCCTAGGTCCCTTCTTGTTACCTGTTCCTTCTAGGGTTTTCCCCTAATATTTTGTTATTAACAAAATATGCCACATTCCCCTTTAAACCACTATGTATAAAAGATGCTCAACAGCAGCATAATTTGTGAATAACACTAGATATCTTCTATTCAGATATTTTGCAGGCAACTCCCTAATTTTTTAGTTATTATTTTCGTTTTGTGTTTTTTTTAACACGGAGTGCACAGTTAAAACGTTATATAGAACCTTTCCAATATTTTGTTGTCCACATCAGGTTGTGGGTCTTCTCTTCCCTAATGGGAATTTGTTATGGTTTCACCTTTTTTTGGTGGGTTTTGATTGATCACCTTCTTGATAGTTCAGGTTCAGGTCCCCTTCAGTGTGGAGTCCTTCCTTCTGGTGGTGACCAAAATCTTGAGCATCAGGTTAATTCTCTGTGTCTGACCTCTAGTCCTTTTGACAGGTTCCCCTATCTGGTAGGTGACTTTTTCTAATCAGATTAGTCATCAGCTCAGATTCGCCCCCAGGTGGCACCTAGGCAGCAGGCAGTCTCCAGTTCTTGTGTTGAGCTTGTTAGTGATTGTTGCTCTGTTGCCCATCCCTCAATTGGACTGCTTTTGGATGTCCAACAGTATTGGAACTCCTCTGTCCTCATTGGACTCAAAGAAAACAATTTTACGGTGAGTGAAAAAATCCTATTTTACATGGCTTAGGTAGGATGTTCCTTTCTTCCAGTGTTATTATTATTATTTATTGTATTTCTATAGCACCAACATGTTATGCAGCACTGTTGTTTTCTTTCTACATGGACACTAATGACTGGTACACGCTATAAGAAAATCAGGCAAACATTTTCATCCGAGGAATGATCGTACGATTTTCTGATGAAGTGTAATTCCCGAAGGGACAAACTCCAGAATTTTTCTCGAACAGGAACAAAACAAATGATTTTTGTTTAATGTGTACTGTTTTTGTAGGATTTTCATATAAGAAAAATCAGAACCGAAAGACTGCACATGATCAGAAACAATGAACAAAAAAAAAAGGGGAGGGGATCTTAGAGCATTCTGTGGAAACATGGGTCTGATATGCAGGCACCTGGAGTGTGATTGGCACATAATATTGTGTTATACAGGTGCACATTTTTTGGTGTTTTGCAGATGTGGGCACTGCTTCCCCTCCAGTAGGTACTATGTACTCTTAAACCTAGTACTAGTTCTCTTTAATAAACAGTAGTAAAAATAAATCTGTAAAAATATATCCAAATACCGCAAAATAATTAATAAAAAAAAAACAAACAAACACACACAGAACTGCTACAACAGTAAACAATATAGTCCTTAATTCATTCTACATTATTTAAGGTATGCTCCTCCAATATTCTTTCCCAGTGAATTGAAAGTAGTGATAAAGGTGTAGTGTGTTTAGTTTTCATGCCAGTCTTATTTGAATTGATTTTTAATATCCAGTACTGGACACATGCCAGTTTTCAGTCAACTGCAAAAAAATTGCCACACTGCTGATGCAACCTACCACCAACAGTTTTTCTCCAAACAATTAAATAATGAAATGATATAACCGGCGGTGGTGGTGGCAGGTACCTCCATCTGTTTCATTGATTTGTGATTAAAGGGTAATTAAAAGTCTCTGGAATTTTTTCTTGTGTCTGACTAACCTAATACTGGCCATACACTATACGAAAAATCGTTCAAACCCATTTTCAAAAAAACAAACATTCGGCTGTGAGAGCAAACAAGAGTGCCATCATGTAATGACCGCTAAATCATTAAATGGACATAAATTAATCTATTTTTTGCTAGTTTTATATTTACCTAGTTCAAACAGTTTGGACGGGAAACACATTAACCTTTCAATTTATGTTTTATGTTTTTTGTCTTTCAATACGTTCGTTCTGCAGAAAATTTCCAAACTTGTCCCTCATTTTTTCGGCTCAAAAACGTCCCACCCGATTTGTGCCCATTAACTGGCTGATTTTTTGTATAGTGTATGGCCAGCATTAGACTATGATGGTTAAAAGTGAAAAAAATACTATTTGTTATAGTATGTATTTTTGGGGTTTTCTTAAACGTTTTAATAAAAGCACAAGGTGTACTGTTAGAAATACAGTATGATGCAAAATGTCAGTAATGCTTTGTCTAGAGACATCTGTGTTCACACAATATTACATATATTTACCACATGTAATGTTTAGTAATTATGACAAGTACTAAATAAATACATTCTGCTGCATATGAGTCAATGATAATATTCTAATATATGTGTCCAGAACTGGCAATATTGAATTTCAGAAACTGTATACTATTCACTCTGTATCAATATTTTTGCATTACCTTAGATTTGAAAAATTTTTAATAATAGGAATTTAAGTTGCTTTTTATCTATCTGTAGAAGCCTCTTAGTAAAGCACTAAAATCAGGGGAGTGGTATCGCCCATTGCAGTAAGATCGATCCAATTACAACTCCTTTTTTCTGTGTGTTGACAAAATTAGAAAAAAAATGATTGCCCAGTCAGTACCTTGCATTGATCTGGTGATCAATGTAATTCTTGAACGGGACTGTTGGAAAATTTTTGCTCGATCAGCTCATGCAGTGCAATGTACAATATTCTGGCAGTGGAAATGAGTCCCACTGTCAGAATACAATAGCGCAGTGGGGAGGATTGCTTCATCCACCTCCAATGTCTGAAAGGGGGAACCTATTCTTTTTTTTTTTTGATCAGCCAGCTGGCTTTAAAAAAAAAAAAACACAAATAACCTATAGGCAGCTTTAGTGCCAGAAATTAGAACTGTATTTGTTACACTACAGCAACTGGGCCAACTGAAGTATCAGTAAAAGGTGGGACTAACCCTTTAATTTTATGATCATTACAAACTGTATGTCAATTAAAGGAGATTTGGATTTCAAAAACTGTAACAACTGTATAGATTAAGGCAGCCTTTTTCAGCCAGGGTTTCTTCAGGGGTGCCTTGGCAAAATGCCTAAAAATTGCCCAAAAGTTGTATACCAGACAACAGGTGGATCAAGCCCCTCCCTTTTAGTTACACAAAGGAAGAGGTTTTCATTGTGCACCTTTACAACCTTCTATCTGCCACCATCCTAACAAGCAATTACGTCATCAGTTGATAAGGACATTGGGCCCTTGCACAGCATTCTTGTTTGCTCTCCCCATCCCTCTCCATCAGCACTGGGGTCACATTAGCTGAGTAAGGGAGAGAAATTCAGGGAGAAGAGAAACGCTGGGATATTAGTCAGTACCCATGTGCAAAGGTGAGTTTGCTTTGGAAGAATAAATCACCTCTAAGGTTGGGTGTCCTATGTGTGTGAATGTTGGTGCATCTGTGTCCTAGCATTGGTAGGACACAGGTGCCCTCTAAAGGAAACCACCTAGTGACTTTCTGTTGCTAGGATGTATGCGACTTCGCAAGGAAGCCGCCTAGTGTTCTTCATTGCTAGGATGCAGCTGTTCAAAGAAATAGCCTAGCATCCTCTATTGCAAGTTTACTGTTTTCGGCCCAGCTGTATGCATGGGCAAAAGAAAACAATACACCTACGCTCAGATCAATAAAAAAAAGAACACTGTGTTTTTTGCAGCTGTGTGCATGAGACCTTGAAGTGCACTGCATCAAGGCAGTGCACTGGTTTTGAATAAGCTGGCAGCACACCTTATCATGTGGGAACAAAAAAAAGGGTAGTGACCAGGGCTTTTTTTTCTGCCAGAATGCAGCGGAACACCGTTCCAGCACCTATGGCAGCCCTCTCTGCTCCGACCTGTCATGTACCACATTAGCCGGTAGAGAATGTTTTCTGCGTAACTTACTTCCTCTACCGGCTTCTCTGTACTAGCCCATGTGAGTCCTGCCCTTGATTGGGTCTCAGCACTGCAGCTGCTTGTGGCCATCCAAGAGGCAGCTTACATCCCCGCCTGCCACTGCTACTCTGACAGTTTCGATGGGCGGAACACTCCGATCGTCACTCTACTATGAGGAGTTTAAAATAAAAGAGCCAGCGCATACCATACAGCAGTGGCGGCTTTCCAGAAGAGGTAAGGGAGCTGTGAAAGGGGGGAGGAGAAGAGCTTTTGGGTGAGTAAACATGTGCAGAGAGAACAGTGAAAGTGGGATGTTGGGGAATCTATACAGATCAGCTGTATAGAAAAACTTGGTGGGGGGGATCTGTGCAATAAAGAGAGCTGGGGGAAATTTTAGCAGAGAGGAGAGCTGAGGAGGATTTTAGCAGAGAGGTGTGTGGGGGGGGGGGGGGTTTCGCAGAGAGGAAAGGTGGGGAGGGATTTTAGCAGAGAGGAGAGGTGGGGGGATTTTAGTGGAGAGGTGGGGGAGATTTTAGCAGAGAGCAGAGGTGGGGGGATTTTAGCAGAGAGGAGAGGTGTGGGGGGGATTTCAGCAGAGAGGTCGGGGGGGTTTTAGCAGAGAGGAGAGGTGGCAGGATCTCAGCAGAGAGGTGGGGGGGGTTTAGCAGAGAGGAGAGGTGGGGGGATTTTAGCAGAGATGTTGGGATTTTAGCAAAGGAGAGGCGGGGGGATTTCAGCAGAGAGGTGAGGGAGATTTTAGCAAAGAGGTTGGGGGGCAGGTTTCAGCAGAGAGGTGGGGGGATTTTAGCAGAGAGGTGGTGTGGGGGAGGGGTGGGGGATTTTAGCAGAAAGGAGATGTGGGGTAATTTATGCAGAGAGGAGAGCTGGGGGGGGTAGCATTTGGCGAGGAGAGCTGGGGGGTTAGCAGAGAGGAGAGCTGGGGGGGGGGTGGGGATTTAAGCAGAGAGGGAAGCTGGGGGGTGCAAAGAGAACTGTGAAAGTGTGTGGGGAGGGGGGATTTATGCAGATAGGGGAGCTGGGGGCAAATTAAGTAGAGAGGAGAGCAGGTGGGGGGAGATTTGTGCAGAGAGGAGAACTGGGAAAGGGGGAGATTTGTGCAGAGAGGAGAACTGGGAAGTGACGGAAGTCCCGCGGAATCTGGGAAGGTTGGGAGGTATGCCAGTGAATTGGAAATGAATGGCAATGCATTACACCATGATTCTCACATTAGTATGTGTTGCCGTAAAATTTGTATTTTACTGCGTGTTTCCACAGTGCCCATGTGTAAACAGGCCCTGATATCAGCTGTACCCACCCAAAGACTACAGTGTAATGTAGCGATGCAGGAGGGTGCATGACTTTTTACAGTGCTGTTTATAGCCTCCTTCTCAGCTACTACAGTGGATCCCCCTCATAAGAACCCCTGAGCAAAGGATTCCCAACCAACAATAATGGAAAATTGAATTCAAATACTTACCATAATTTTCCTTTCCAGACGAGCTCCATGGCAGCACAGCTGGGTATAGGCTCCGCCCCCATGCCTCCAAGACTTAAAGCGGTTTGGTACTCTAAAATACTACTTCATCTAATTCAAAGTAGTTACCAATGCTGATGAACAAATGACCATTAAAAAAAAAAAAAAAAATTATTTTACTTACTGTACTGATTTTTGCTATGGCTTCCGGTCTGTCCTCCCGTGGGAGTAGGCGTGGTTTCGGGCTCTCCCCCGACTCCGCAATGACCCCTGGGAGCTTTTTTGCATTGTTCCCATGAAGCCGTCAGCATGAAATCTCTTGAGATTTCGGCCGGGAGACTGTATGGCGCTGCTCGCTGAGCGAAGTGAGCATGCGCAGGATCGAGCGGTGAATGCTGGGAGCACAGCATTCACCGCATCCCGGAAGTAAATGCTTGTTGCCCACAAGCAAAATGGAATCGTCCAGCAAGCAATTTTAAAAGTTCTCCAAGCGGACGGAATCGTCGATCGGTGGGGAAAAGAACCGCAGCAGGTAAGTGACATGTTATTTATGTCTTTATTTCACTATGAACAGAAAAAAAAAAAAAAAAACATATTTCGGCGGAATCCCGCTTTAACTCATATAAATTTGAGCCCACCAAGCTGGGTGGGATCTATGCTGCCATGGAGCTCGTCAGGAAAGGAAAACTACGGTAAGTATTTGAATTCAATTTTCCATTTTCCTGACGGCTCCATGTCAGCACAGCTGGGAACTAAGTAGCCAAAACAGGGGAGGGATAATGCTACACACTACTCAATTTTGACAAAAAAAAAAATAGAAGTCAGGATGCCTCTGCCAAACAGTACTCCCCAAAAGGAACGTAGGAGTTCCTCATGTGTGATATGGACTCTGAAGGTCAGTTCAGGCACACATTTGAGTATTGGCATGAGTACCACCCTGTCTCGGAAGTACACGAGTATGGGTTCTTTAAACCCCAAGGCCACCAATGCTGACTCTTCGGGCTGATGTAATTGCCACAGTAAAGCAGTTTTCAGTGAGAGGTACTACAGGGTGATTAAAGGCATTAAAGGCTGGTTCCCCAGATGAAGACACGTGACGTGTCGTAACGCGTAGGGAGTGGCCGTAGGCAGACGAGCAGAGAGAAGTAGTGAACATATGTGAACATATTACAGCGCACACATTCAAGAATAACATTTCATGCAGGGCTAGTTAAAAACACCTGAACATATTCAAAAAATATGGGGGTTTGGTCACACTATATGCTTATATAGTGCTAAGCCCACTTACTGCGACAAAGTACCCCGAATTAGTGGGTCCTACCCTAGTAATAGAATGAAAGATCCTGTGTCTCAACCATGGGAGCCAAACTCCTCTATGTGGGAGAACTGAAGGTATTCCTCGTATGCACTGGTGGCCACTAAATAAGAGGTTATGAAGAGGGGGAGGGGTGCTATAACCCAAAAAAACCTGGTCAAGGTTTATTACAACATACAAAAACATATTTGAGAAGCACACCCTAATGCGTTTAGATTCAAGATGGTGCTGCCATAAGACCAACGAACAATAGTGAACATATTACAGCGAGTGAAGAACCAATGTGTAGCGCTAACAAAAAATAGGGGGGGAGGGGAGGGGGGGAGAATGGGGAAGGGAACCTTGCAGAAAAAACATGGAAGAGAGGTTTAGGGGGCCCAATGGTCCATTCCCAGGGCATAAATGGCGAGCGATGACATAAAACTCCTAACATACAATGTGAGGGGGGCAACATTAAACTATACTCCCGATTCTATCCCACATGGTTCTATAGCGATTCCCCCACTCTGGGTTCAAGGGGGATGGCAATCGGGTTCTCCAAAAACATAAAATTCACAATAATAGACAGACTTGAAGACCCCGAGGGCCGCTATCTCTTTTTGAAGGGGAAGATAGGGGAGAGTGCGTTTACATTTATTAATGTCTATGGCCCAAACAAAAACCCATCAAGATTTCTGTCACATATTCTCGGGCGGTTACCAGGATTTAAGTCGGGTGAAGTGGTTTTGGCTGGCGACCTTAATTTTTATTTAGATCCTGAATATGACAGCACGTCGCGTGCGCGGGGCCCGAGCTCAACACAAATGAAAAAATTTCAGCGGAAGATGTCCCAGAACCAGTTAATCAACGGGTGGCGAGCGACACACGCAAAAACGAGAGATTATACTTTCTTTTCCCCGGTCCACGGTACCCATTCTCGCCTGGACTATTTCCTTATAGATCATAGACTTCTGGAACGAGTAATCTCCACTCAGATAGAGATCATGACCCTATCAGATCATGCCCCGGTTTCGCTGAGGATGAGGATCCCCGCACCTCAAAAACCCCCCTTCTCGTGGCGTCTAAATGATCGACTGATTCTGGAAACCGAGTCTGCCGACACTGTGAGAAGGGAAATCAAATTTTTTTTTCTACAAAACGATACGGGAGATGTCTCACCCGCAACTCTCTGGGAGGCCCATAAGGCCTATATAAGGGGTATCCTCATCTCCATCGGAGCCAGGAAAAAAAAAGAAAATAAAACTAAGATGCTCGAGATTACCAACGAGATCCAGAGGTTGGAAAGGGAACATAAAAGCAATGGGACACACAAGCAAGAGACATACCACAGGCTGAACAATAAAAGGGAGGAACTAAAAATGGTCTTGGAGTTAGAATCCAGAAAGTGGTTCCACAAAATAGACAAAGAGAAATATCAGTGGGGGGATAGATCTGGAAAACACCTCGCAAGGATGCTTAGAAAAAAAAGGGAACTGAATTTCATTGAAAAAATCCAAAACGAGTCTGGAGAAATGTTTTTTTCGTCCAAGGCTATAGCAAACGTTTTTAAAACGTACTATGAAAGACTGTACAACGTTAGACAGAATGAGCAGCAAAATCCGGCCTCTACTGCTGAGGGGAGGGACTTTTTAATGAATTGTGCCCTCCCAGCCCTGTCAGATGCTGATAGACTTATCATGGATAGCCCCATTACCGAGCTCGAAATCTTAGAGGCTCTGGGAGGCTCTCCGAGTGGTAAGAGTCCGGGCCCAGATGGCTTCACATTGACATACTTAAAGAAGTTTAAAGACATATTGGTCCCGAGACTGTGTCGATACTGGAACCATCTGGGAACGGACTGTATTATGGGGAGAGAGGCCCTTGAGGCTTCAATTACTCTCATATTAAAGGAAGGTAAAGATAGGACCTTATGTTCAAGTTACCGTCCGATAGCTCTTTTAAACACCGACACTAAGCTATACGCAAAAGTCCTAGCCAATAGACTGAAGGATAAAATGCGGGGGTTAGTTCACCCGGACCAAGTTGGGTTTGTCACTGGGAGAGAAGGCCGGGATAATGGGGTCCGAACCCTTCTGCTGCTCCACGCTGCCAGGCGGGCGAAGGTCCCCAGCCTGCTCCTGTCGATCGACGCTGAAAAATCGTTCGACAGGGTAGACTGGGGACACATGATGGGAACTTTGGAGGCAATGGGGTTTGGCCCCAGGATGTTGCAGTGGATATGTGTGCTGTATAATCAGCCCCGAGCCTCTGTAAGGGTAAACGGGATGCCCTCCGGGGGGTTTGTCATGGGGAATGGAACACGCCAGGGGTGCCCTTTGTCCCCCCTTTTGTTTGTTTTGTCCCTGGAACCCCTTCTGTCTGCTATCCGTATAAACAAAGACATAACAGGGATCAGAGTAGGAGACAGGGTCCATAAACTTGCGGCCTTCGCGAATGATGTTCTCTTTTACATCACCAATCCCAGGATCGCTATCCCCAACCTGTTGTCAGTCCTTAAAACCTTTGGGAGACTTTCAAATCTAAAAATAAACCTTGGAAAATCAGAAATATTGAGCATCAATATAAAAAAGGAGGAGGCAGACCTGTTAGCAAATGAGTTTACTTTCCCGTGGAGAGAAAACATAAAATATCTGGGGATCAGACTGGCGGAGACAACAAAAAAAATATACTTAATAAATTATCTCCCCTTGCTAGACGAGATAAGAACGGAATTGCACAAAATTTCGTTACGACCACTCTCGTGGATAGGCCGCATCAACGCACTGAAAATGACGGTTGCACCCAAAATAAATTACAAATTCCAGATGTTACCTATTGCCATTCCCAAGGTGTTCTTTAAGACCCTTAAACAAATTATCTCCAGGTTTATTTGGGCCAATAAAAAAACGCGTATCGCTGCCTGTATACTTAGCCGAGAGAAAAAATATGGGGGACTGGCAGTCCCCAATTTTGAAAAATATTATCGAGCGATTGCACTTTCACGGGTGTTGGAGTGGGTGAAAGGGGGGGAGGATAAAAGATGGATTAGTTTAGAAAACACAATGAGTAATAGGGATTTAGGACACGATATTTGGAACCCACCTTGTTTTAGGGCTCTTGTAAGTAGTGCACACGAGATAACTACGGTCACACTAGATTCTTGGGATAGTTTTCACAAAAAAAATAAAATAAAATTCAATTCTTCATTAATATACTTAAAAAACAACACTATGTTTGCACCAGGGGGTAGAGAGTTAGGGGGGAAATGGATTAAGTTAGAGGGGGCACAAGTGAGGGACATAATAAAAAAAGGGAAAATTTGCACATACCAAGAATTAAGTTTGCACACAGAAATGTTTGAAATAGACCTATGGAGGTATGCACGACTAAAACACTTCGTGGAGAGTCTTCCCGTGCCAATCTGCGAGGAGGGCAACTACACGCAATTGGAGAAACTCACCCTCCGGGAGTCCACGAGGAATAGTATCTCTCGTGTTTACAAAATTTTATTAAGCGAAGATGTGTGTGACGTGCCTTCATACGTCAAGAAATGGGAAGAGGAATTAGGGATACAGTGCGGCAAGAATAGGTTAGATAAAATACTTAAAACAATTCACAGCCCGATATTTCCCATAAAATCGGTGGAAAATAATTTTAAATGCCTCGCAAGGTGGTATATAACCCCTGACAGATTGAGCAAATACCAGGCCGAAGCATCCTCGAAGTGCTGGAGAGGCTGTAAAGTTAGGGGTACGCTTGCCCATATTTTTTGGGACTGTCCGGCGATTAAGGAATACTGGCAGGGAATCCTGGACTTGATTCTTATTATAACAAAGGAAGCAATCGTAGAAGATCCCTGGGTGTGTCTGTTCCATGCGACGGAGGTTCCACGGAAACAATATATAGCTTCTTTAGTTCCGGTCTTTTTAAATGTAGCAAAATGCTTAGTGTCGAAAAAAATGGTGGGAGGCATCCGGCCCGACACTGAGGGATTGGATTCACAGTGTGAACGAGATTCAACGGATCCAAAACGCGGACGCGACTGTGGGAGGGGCCGATCTCGGTGGCAAAGAGAAATGGAAGGGTTGGGATGACTTTAAGGACTCTTGGAGATACCTTGCAGTGGTAACGGGTTAGGCTATCCCTTCTCATTGTGTGTGGGGAGTATTTTCCTATTACCGGGAATGCAGGACCGGGTCCTCTTAGAGAGAATGGGCAAGGTTAAGGGGGTGGGGGGGGGGGGGGCGAGGGAAGGAATAAGAATGTAAATGTATACTAAGAATGAAATTTACTGTCGGGTTCATGTTCATGTATTTTGAAATATTAAAATAAATAAAGATTTAAAAAAAAATAAAAATATAGGGGTTTGGTCACACTATATGCTTATATAGTGCTAAGCCCACTTACTGCGACAAAGTACCCCAAATTAGTGGGTCCTACCCTAGTAATAGAATAAAAGATCCTGTGTCTCAACCATGGGAGCCAAACTCCTCTATGTGGGAGAACTGAAGGGATTCCTTCTATACACTGGTGGCCACTAAATAAGAGGTAAGGAAGAGGGGGAGGGGTGCTATAACCCCCAAAAAAATGGTCAGGGTTTAATACAACATACAAAAACATATTTGAGAAGCACACCCTAATGCGTTTAGATTCAAGATGGTGCTGCCATAAGACCAACGAACAACAGTGAACATATTACAGCGCACACATTCAAGAATAACATTTCCTGCAGGGCTAGTTTGGTCACACTATGTAGTGCTGAAAAAAAGAAAAAGGTTCTCCCTTGGTGGTGGGGTTTTTAGGCAGCAATAGCCGTCTGGTAGAAGTAGTCAGACGGTTATATGGAATGATAGACCAGAATCCATCCAAATCAATTTACAATGTTTATTCAAAATTTAAAAGAATAGGATGACACATAAAAAAAGGAGTGTAAAAACACAAGCCCATACAGAGTAAAAAATACAAACACAATACACAGAATAAAACCAACGAATATTCCCTAACACCACTACTAATAGAGTCAAAGGCAGTGATTATAGGGTGTGACAAAAAACTGACGCGTTTCGACCTGTTGTCTGTATCGGTCTTCCTCAGAGCATTTTTGTCAGCTGGAAATGAAAAGACATTGTAACAACAACTTCTCAGTTATATGTTTCTGTATATTTATACTCATGTCCATATCTATTATTTATATATTCTTATCGATATAGTTACCGGTATGGGTGTAGTGTGTGGGATAGTCTTCTGCATGGGTATTTGTAAATAAGTCCCGTCGTTGTTCCTGGTGGCTACCAATTCCAACTTCCTATTGGTGAATCAGGGTGCAAAGGGTCGTCCAAGCCGTATATGTCTTACGAGGAGTCACACATTCGGACTGGCCTAACGGAGGAGACCCCTGAACGGGCCCCCGGGGGCACGGAGGGCAGGGGGGGGGGCCAAGATGAGGCGGGGAGAGACCGAACAGTTGGACACCCACGGTAGCAGACTCCTGGAAAGTACCAAAGAGTCATTAAGGAGCACATCTATATACAGTAGAGGCAAAGGGGAGAAAGAAGATGCTCTTTATGAGAGAGAGTCCCTCAGGCATGGTTGGAAGTGGCACCTTTCCATGCTTTAGGAGGTGTGGCCAAAGTCATTGGCCTCAGCCTCCTCAGGGTCACAGTTCACCTCGCATGTAGGGTGTGTCACATTTAGTAAAAAGATAGATGTTTGTGGATATTAGATTGTAATCAGAGAGGAAATGGGTAATGAAATAAGAATATGTCTAATAATAAGGAGACAGAAAAAGGGGTTGGGAAGGGGGAATGAAGGAGAGAGGATACGGATGGGAAAAGGGAGAAAAGAGAAAAGAAGAGAGGGGGGTGACTAGGAAAAGCGTACGTGTATGGCGCGCTTCATACACATAGCGGAATAGGAAAAAGGGGACTAAGGAAAGAAGGAGGGGGGGGGGGGAGGGGGGAGGGAAATGGGGGGAGGAAAGTGGGATGATGGGCTAGCCAGGCATGAAGTAAGGGATGTAAGCCGTAGTGTGGAGGTGAGGGATATGGTATGTGATGAGGAAAGCAGTGAGCGTGTGAGGGCAGGTGGACACGTGATGAAAAAAGAAAGGGGGAGAAAAAGAAGGGGGAGGTGAAGGATAGGGGAGTGGGAAAAAGGAAAACAAACACAAAAGAGCTGGGGGGAAAAGGACAAACGAAGGTGTGTGGAGTGATGGTAAGGGACATTTCCGGACGTCGTGCGCATGTGCGGCCAGTAAAGGCCAAACGAAGGAGTGGGGAAATGGGTGAAGTGAACATATAGTGAGTTGTGGCTGTACTAGCCTGGGGGAGTGAACACACAAGGCGTACTTGATTGTCCGCCATTACTGGCCATGGAGGCCCGGTGGGGACGCCGCCCCCCGGGGGAGGGAAAGAGAGGGGGGGGGGGGGGTGGAGGGAGAGAGAGGAAGGGGGGGGGGAAGGTGGGGTGAGGCGGGGGGAAGGAGGGGGGGGGATGAGATCAAGAAAAGACAAAGAAAAGAAGGGGGATGGAGAGGAGACAGGAAAAGGGGGGGAAGGGGGATAAAAGGGGGGGGGAAAGGGTTGGGAGAGTGACTGAGGAAAAGGGAAGACATAGACTATATGCTGGTGATTGTCATTACCTTCAATATAGTGGAGGGAAATGGGGGGAGGAAAGTGGGATCATGGGCTTAAGGGATGTAAGCCGTAGTGTGGAGGTGAGGGATATGGTATGTGATGAGGAAAGCAGTGAGCTAACAATGAAAAAAGAAAAAGGGGGAGAAAAAGAAGGGGAGGTGGTTAGTGGGAGGGGAAAAAGGAAAACAAACACAAAGGTGCAAAACAGCCTTGAGAAGAAGGGATCAGTGAGGTAAAAAGGAGGGGCCAAACAGGAGTGGGGAAATGGGAAGTGAACATATAGTGAGTTGTGATGTATAGAGTGGGGTATGTGTCTATAGATGAGAACACGGGAAAAAGAGGGGGGGGTGGAGGGGGGAAGTAAGGGGGGGTAAGGAGGGGGGGGGATGAAGTCAAGATAGTACAAATTTTTGGGAGGTTGTATACAGAGCACTATAAGAAAGTTCCCAATTAGTGTTGGGAGGGTGAGCACCTGATACTCACTGAGGGATGGAGTCTCTGATGAATCTAAAAAAAGAGAGGGGGGGATATGCTGGGCCAAGAGCAAGAGAAAGTTCCCTTAGAGGGTGAGATGATACTCACTGAGGACTGGAGTGCATCTGGGATATGCTGGGCCTCCTGCGGGAGTGAGGTGCCATTCTCAGACATGCCTGGCTTATAAATGTGTATTCCTAGTGCTGATTGGTTTGGGATGATAGTGGGTGGCCGAGCGGGTCCCGCCCCCACCCCCACCCCCGGAGACCGCCGCGACCAAACGGCGTCCCGACCGGGCCTCCATGGCCAGTAATGGCGGACAATCATGTCCGCCTTGTGTGCACTCCCCCGGCGTTCTCTGAAGGCTTGGGCCCTGCATCTGCATCATTTCCGTCGCAAATGCGTGACATCATCGACGTGCGCGCATGTACGGGGCCCCGCACATGCGCACGACGTCCGGAAATGTCCCTTACCATCACTCCACACACCTTCGTTTGTCCTTTTCCCCCCAGCTCTTTTGTGTTTGTTTTCCTTTTTCCCACTCCCCTATCCTTCACCTCCCCCTTCTTTTTCTCCCCCTTTCTTTTTTCATCACGTGTCCACCTGCCCTCACACGCTCACTGCTTTCCTCATCACATACCATATCCCTCACCTCCACACTACGGCTTACATCCCTTACTTCATGCCTGGCTAGCCCATCATCCCACTTTCCTCCCCCCATTTCCCTCCCCCCTCCCCCCCCCCCCCCTCCTTCTTTCCTTAGTCCCCTTTTTCCTATTCCGCTATGTGTATGAAGCGCGCCATACACGTACGCTTTTCCTAGTCACCCCCCTCTCTTCTTTTCTCTTTTCTCCCTTTTCCCATCCGTATCCTCTCTCCTTCATTCCCCCTTCCCAACCCCTTTTTCTGTCTCCTTATTATTAGACATATTCTTATTTCATTACCCATTTCCTCTCTGATTACAATCTAATATCCACAAACATCTATCTTTTTACTAAATGTGACACACCCTACATGCGAGGTGAACTGTGACCCTGAGGAGGCTGAGGCCAATGACTTTGGCCACACCTCCTAAAGCATGGAAAGGTGCCACTTCCAACCATGCCTGAGGGACTCTCTCTCATAAAGAGCATCTTCTTTCTCCCCTTTGCCTCTACTGTATATAGATGTGCTCCTTAATGACTCTTTGGTACTTTCCAGGAGTCTGCTACCGTGGGTGTCCAACTGTTCGGTCTCTCCCCGCCTCATCTTGGCCCCCCCCCCCTGCCCTCCGTGCCCCCGGGGGCCCGTTCAGGGGTCTCCTCCGTTAGGCCAGTCCGAATGTGTGACTCCTCGTAAGACATATACGGCTTGGACGACCCTTTGCACCCTGATTCACCAATAGGAAGTTGGAATTGGTAGCCACCAGGAACAACGACGGGACTTATTTACAAATACCCATGCAGAAGACTATCCCACACACTACACCCATACCGGTAACTATATCGATAAGAATATATAAATAATAGATATGGACATGAGTATAAATATACAGAAACATATAACTGAGAAGTTGTTGTTACAATGTCTTTTCATTTCCAGCTGACAAAAATGCTCTGAGGAAGACCGATACAGACAACAGGTCGAAACGCGTCAGTTTTTTGTCACACCCTATAATCACTGCCTTTGACTCTATTAGTAGTGGTGTTAGGGAATATTCGTTGGTTTTATTCTGTGTATTGTGTTTGTATTTTTTACTCTGTATGGGCTTGTGTTTTTACACTCCTTTTTTTATGTGTCATCCTATTCTTTTAAATTTTGAATAAACATTGTAAATTGATTTGGATGGATTCTGGTCTATCATTCCATATAACCGTCTGACTACTTCTACCAGACGGCTATTGCTGCCTAAAAACCCCACCACCAAGGGAGAACCTTTTTCTTTTTTTCTATTCAACCTGGGGTGAGCAGCTATCTGCAGCTCTTGATTGTGTCAACCCCCTTCTTTTCCATACACAACCGGGTGGTTAAACACCCCTTCTCCCGTCCTTGACACACTTGAGCTAAAAACACAAGCCCAATTATATGTTTTTGACTGTATGAATTAATGTACTCTTGATTTGTTCCAAACAACTGTGTTACCCACATTAATTGAAGTGTTCAATATGAGTCACTTCCAGGGCAATGAATGGATCAACCTCATAACAAGCTCACCATCTACCCTGCCAAGAGTACAGCTTAACATGCGGTTCACCTTTATGTATATTTGGTGCCTGTGTGCTTTCTTTATTGTTACTATTTGTTCTCTGTTTATTTCTATTTTTAAATAAAGAGAAAGAACATCAGAGAATAAGGTACTTTCAAATATAAGTGCTTCCATTGTATCACGTGTATAATATGGACATCCCACTATAATTGAGTCGGATTGTTCCAAATAACATAGACCAAACTTCTAACCATATCTGTTTCTCTGTTTAAACATATATTTTTTCAATCTTTTTTGTATTTGACCACCATTTCCTTGTTCCTCCTCTAGGTGGCACCACCCACTCCGCCTGCTTGTGTCAGGGCCTCTGGACGTCCAGGTCCGTTGTATCTTCCCAGCAAAGGTGAGGGAGTGGACTTCTAATTTTGTCCCTCCCTCTATCCTCCCCCTACAGACGTCCAGGCTGGTCCTGGGCGTCCCCGGGGGGTTGGTCCCTTGCTGGCGGCATCCTCCGACATTTCCGGACGTCGTGCGCATGTGCGGGGCCCCGTACATGCGCGCACGTCGATGACGTCACGCATTTGCGACGGAAATGATGCAGATGCAGGGCCCAAGCCTTCAGAGAACGCCGGGGGAGTGCACACAAGGCGGACATGATTGTCCGCCATTACTGGCCATGGAGGCCCGGTCGGGACGCCGTTTGGTCGCGGCGGTCTCCGGGGGAGGGGGAGGGGGCGGGACCCGCTCGGCCACCCACTATCATCCCAAACCAATCAGCACTAGGAATACACATTTATAAGCCAGGCATGTCTGAGAATGGCACCTCACTCCCGCAGGAGGCCCAGCATATCCCAGATGCACTCCAGTCCTCAGTGAGTATCATCTCACCCTCTAAGGGAACTTTCTCTTGCTCTGTATACAATCCCAAAAAGGACTTCGAATGAAACCTTCCCCCTCCTCTACTTCCCCCCTCTCTTTTTTATCTATAGATTCTATCAGAGACCTCCTTGCTTGATCTCCTCAAGGCTGGTGCACCTTTGTGGAGAACCAGGTGCATTGTTAGTCTGTGGCCTAAGTGACCCAACACTATATTGAAGGTAATGACAATCACCAGCATATAGTCTATGTCTTCCCTTTTCCTCAGTCACTCTCCCAACCCTTTCCCCCCCCCCTTTTTTCCCCCTTCCCCTCCTTGTCCGTCCTCTCCCATCCCCATCTATTTATTTGCTATTCTTGATCTCATTCCCCCCCCCTCCTTCCCCCGCCTTACCCCACCTTCCCCCCCTTCCCTCTCTCTCCCTCCACCCCCCCCTCCACTTCTCTTTCCCTCCCGTGTTCTCATCCCCACCATCCCCCAGGCCAACACAATCCAAGTACACATACCCCACTCCCCACACTAGTACAGCCACAACTCACTATATGTTCACTTCACCCATTTCCCCACTCCTGTTTGGCCCCTTCCCTTTCACCTCACTCTCACCTTCCCTTCTTCCTTTTCCCTTACCATCACTCCACACACCTTCGTTTGTCCTTTTCCCCCCAGCTCTTTTGTGTTTGTTTTCCTTTTTCCCACTCCCCTATCCTTCACCTCCCCCTTCTTTTTCTCCCCCTTTCTTTTTTCATCACGTGTCCACCTGCCCTCACACGCTCACTGCTTTCCTCATCACATACCATATCCCTCACCTCCACACTACGGCTTACATCCCTTACTTCATGCCTGGCTAGCCCATCATCCCACTTTCCTCCCCCCATTAGCCTCCCCCCTCCCCCCCCCCCCTCCTTCTTTCCTTAGTCCCCTTTTTCCTATTCCGCTATGTGTATGAAGCGCGCCATACACGTACGCTTTTCCTAGTCACCCCCCTCTCTTCTTTTCTCTTTTCTCCCTTTTCCCATCCGTATCCTCTCTCCTTCATTCCCCCTTCCCAACCCCTTTTTCTGTCTCCTTATTATTAGACATATTCTTATTTCATTACCCATTTCCTCTCTGATTACAATCTAATATCCACAAACATCTATCTTTTTACTAAATGTGACACACCCTACATGCGAGGTGAACTGTGACCCTGAGGAGGCTGAGGCCAATGACTTTGGCCACACCTCCTAAAGCATGGAAAGGTGCCACTTCCAACCATGCCTGAGGGACTCTCTCTCATAAAGAGCATCTTCTTTCTCCCCTTTGCCTCTACTGTATATAGATGTGCTCCTTAATGACTCTTTGGTACTTTCCAGGAGTCTGCTACCGTGGGTGTCCAACTGTTCGGTCTCTCCCCGCCTCATCTTGGCCCCCCCCCCTGCCCTCCGTGCCCCCGGGGGCCCGTTCAGGGGTCTCCTCCGTTAGGCCAGTCCGAATGTGTGACTCCTCGTAAGACATATACGGCTTGGACGACCCTTTGCACCCTGATTCACCAATAGGAAGTTGGAATTGGTAGCCACCAGGAACAACGACGGGACTTATTTACAAATACCCATGCAGAAGACTATCCCACACACTACACCCATACCGGTAACTATATCGATAAGAATATATAAATAATAGATATGGACATGAGTATAAATATACAGAAACATATAACTGAGAAGTTGTTGTTACAATGTCTTTTCATTTCCAGCTGACAAAAATGCTCTGAGGAAGACCGATACAGACAACAGGTCGAAACGCGTCAGTTTTTTGTCACACCCTATAATCACTGCCTTTGACTCTATTAGTAGTGGTGTTAGGGAATATTCGTTGGTTTTATTCTGTGTATTGTGTTTGTATTTTTTACTCTGTATGGGCTTGTGTTTTTACACTCCTTTTTTTATGTGTCATCCTATTCTTTTAAATTTTGAATAAACATTGTAAATTGATTTGGATGGATTCTGGTCTATCATTCCATATAACCGTCTGACTACTTCTACCAGACGGCTATTGCTGCCTAAAAACCCCACCACCAAGGGAGAACCTTTTTCTTTTTTTCTATTCAACCTGGGGTGAGCAGCTATCTGCAGCTCTTGATTGTGTCAACCCCCTTCTTTTCCATACACTATGTAGTGCTAAGCCCACTTACATGGAGCAGAGAGAAGGACGCGAGAAGGCGCTAAAAGTGCCCGGTGAATTTTACTTTAACCCTTATATGCCTGTTTATGTTTATACTTATGTAAGTCCACCTTTTAAACCCTTTAATAAATTATTAATTTACTCTAACATACTACATTAGTGGAGGCTTCCCTTTCTCCCTTTCCTTTTCTTGGAATGATGTCATTGTGACACTAAGCGTTTTAGGTCCATAGTCCAAGGGCACTTAAAGGAGAAGGATTTGGCTGGATTACCCACTAGGATTTGCTGACCTCTGATACCTTTATTTTGGGGATATGGGATACCCCTGAAAGGCGTTTCTTAATCAGTCTTAAGGTGAGAGTTCTGAGAGACCAGAAAAGGATACCAAAAATAGATGAATACAAGTGTGAACATTCACAACATAGATAAACGCATAGATAAACGCTCTGACACATTTGGAGATATTCTGGAGCATCTATTGGAGAACTATCATATTGCTGCTTGATTGATTTAGTGTGGACTTTTATTTACGCCACCATAATATCAAAGACTTATTAATTTACTTATTTATTTATTTGGACTATTTATTATTCATCTATTTATTCTGGGAATACCTCATATTTATTTATCGTCATTCAAGACATTACTGAGTCTCAGGGGCGTAACTAGAAATCACAGGGCCCCATAGCAAAAATGTTGTATGGGCCCCCCGCCCCACACACAAAAAAAAATTAACTAATGCCAATGAACAACAGATTACCACACTCATGTGGCACTGTACCCAGACAACAACTTATATTAATTTTGAACAACAAAGTATGCTGTATGCAGCCCCTGAACACACATTGCTGACCTCCATGCCTTCTAACCAATTTCTGTTCTGTTATATAAAATTAAATAGTTCAACTCACCATAATGCAGAATCAGTGGGAGCCCAGAGAGTGTGACCTGCCACCCTCCCCTGCCACCAGATGCAGATTGTCACTTGTCACACGTTGCGGAATGTCCACTTGCCACATCCCGGATTGTCACTTGCCACACATTACGTATTGTCACTTGCCACATCGCCTGCCACCAGATGAAGATTGTCACTTGTCACACGTTGCAGAATGTCACCTGCCACATGTTGCAGATTGTCCACTTGGCACGTCCCGGATTGTCACTTGCCACGTCACCTGCCACCAGATGCAGATTGTCCACTTGTCACACGTTGCAGAATGTCACCTGCCACACATTATGGATTGTCACTTGCCACATCTCAGATTGTCACTTGCCACGTCACCTGCCACACATTACGGATTGTCACCTGCCACGTCACAGATTTTCACTTGCCACGTCACCTGCCACACATTACGGATTGTCACTTGCCACGTCACCTGCCACACATTACGGATTGTCACTTGCCACGTCCCGGGTTGTCACTTGCCACGTCATTTGCCACACATTATGGATTGTCACTAGCCACGTCCCGGGTTGTCACTTGCCACACATTACGGATTGTCACTTGCCACACATTCCGGGTTGTCACTTGCCACACATTATGGATTGTCACTTGCCACACATTACGGATTGTCACTTGCCACATCACCTGCCACACGTTGTAGATTGTCCACTTGCCACATCACCTGCCACATGTTGTGGATTGTCCACTTGCCACGTCGCCTGCCACCAGATGCAGATTGTCACTTGTCACATGTTGTGGAATGTCACCTGCCACATGTTGCGTATTGTCCACTTGCCACATCCCGGATTGTCACTTGCACGTCACTTGCCACACATTATGGATTGTCACTTGCCACGTCCGGGGTTGTCACTTGCCACGTCACCTGCCACATTACAGATTGTCACGTCACGGATTGTCACTTGCCACGTCGCCTGCCACACATTACAGATTGTCACTTGCTGTGTCATTGAGTCAGTGACAGCTGATTATCAGTCAGGCAGCAGCAGAGAGATAATGTCATCTCTCTGCTTCCCGGCTGCCTGCACAGTGAGGGGGAACAGCACTGCAGGGATGCAGGGTGGGCACCGGGCAGTGAGAGATGATGTCATCTCTCTGCTCCCCCGCCCCAGATCCCTAACTGGCCAGCCCGCTCATGCCCCTGGAGCCGCCCGCTCTCACCCGCGGAGCCGCATGCGGGGCCACCTGCGAACACCCTCGGAGCCGCCTGCGGGGCCACCCGCGGAGCCCCCCGCGGGCCTGCGGAGCCACCCACGGACACGGGGAGCCACCCGCGAACATCTGCGGATCCACACGCGTCCTCAATGGGCCCCACTTGGCTGCGGCTTGGCTGTAAGTAGATAATCCAAGGACTGTAGGAAACACTCCTGGAGCACCAAAGAAAATTTGCCAGATTCTCTTTGGAACCAGGCAACTGCCTGCAACCCCAAATGGTGAGAGATGCTAGAGTATAAACTAACCACATCACAACTCACCCATCTATAAGTGGTACACCATTGAAAATCCTGTAATTTGCAAAGCAGCTGCTTGGTGTCCCTAAGGTAGCCCGGCAGATTCAAGACAAGAGGCTGTAATTGGCTATCTAGCCATTTACCTAGGCGTTCATTTAAAGAACCTATACCAGCAACAATGGGTCGCCCTGTAAGGGGAGTAAATCCTTTATGGACCTTAGGCAAATGGTGAAATAGCAGCATGATAGGATACTCTGGAAAGAATAGCTCCTTCTCACTCTGAGAGAAACTACCTACTGACACTGCTCTATCTAGTAAAGTTGACAGTACTTTCTTGAAAGGCAGTGTGGGATTTGATGTGAGTGATTGATACGTCTGTCTATCAGAGAGTTGGCATAAAGCTTCCTCTTTATATGTTACTGAATCCAATACAACTATACTCCCTCCCTGCATTTCTGATAACTATACTCTTATCTGCTGACAGTGTCTTGAGTGCTAATTTCTCTGCACGAGTTAAATTATGAGAAGTAGATCCCTTGTGACAAATGCGGGCGAGACAAATTAAATCCCTCTCCACCATAGTTTTAAAGAAATCTAAATCCCTTCCCCTCGACTCCACCGGATAAAAATCAGACCTGAGTTTAAACATGATATTATTCTGTATATCGGTGGGGTTGTTGGGTGAGGGACTAGACTCCTCGGCTAGGTCAATCAAATCCTGCAACGCACAGACATCCATAAATATTTTAGGTGAAGGGGGAGAAAAGGACTCACCTATACCGCAGATGTCAGAAGGGACCGGGATTTCTATTGGGGGAGACTCCAAAAAGTGTTTCTTAAGGGTTAAAGCACGTGAAAATTTATTAACATCTAGGATTGTCCCAAAGAGATCGAAATGTCTATTCTGACAAAAATTGAGACCCTACATAAAAGGCTGTTTTCTTCTTCTTTCAGAGTTCTCTTGGAGATGTTAACCACATTGAGGGTTATCTCTTGGTTTTGCCTCGTAGGGCATAATGAGTGTCCTTTGAGGTGTTGGTGTCTCTTGCCGCCTCTCCTGGTTTTCTTATGGAAGCACCAAGCAGCTGCTTTGCAAATTACAGGATTTTCAATGGTGTACCACTTATAGATGGATGAGTTGTGATGTGGTTAGTTTATACTCTAGCATCCCTCACCATTTGGGGTTGCAGGCAGTTGCGTGGTTCCTAAGAGAATCCAGCTAATTTTCTTTGGTGCTCCAGGAGTTTATCCTACAGTCCTTGGATTATCTACTTACTCACAATTTTTTCATGTTTGACGGGGGCTATTATCTCCAAAGATGCGGGGCCTCCATGGGAGCGAAGTTTTCACCTTCCCTAGCCAACCTATACATGGGTTGGTGGGAGAGGTCCCGCATCTTCGGACATGATAGCCCCCGCCGTATGGACACTGTTTTTCGGTCGCTACATCGATGACCTTCTGTTTATTACATCGGATGAGAATGCTAATTTAGACATTTGGCTTGCTTATTTCAATGAAAATTCTTTGAATTTGAAATTTACAGGAGCTTTACCTACAAATGTCATGGAATTCCTGGATGTGAAATTCACAGGATGGTATAGTGGCCACAGGTCTCTATAGAAAACCCACTGCGGGAAATGCACTTCTTCGGGCAGATTCTGCACACCCGGGTCATGCCATCAGAGGAGTCCCATATGGAAAATTTTTGAGATTGAGGCGCTTATGTAGCACCCCTGGAACATTCCAAGTAAAGGCCAAAGATATGGCCCAGAGGTTTGAAAACAGAGGATATTTAGCAACCTATATCAACAAAGCACTGTCTACTGCTAGTGCCATCTCTAGAAACACACTGTTACAAGAGAAGCCCAGCAAAAAGAATAAATGCAAATCTTCTTTCTCCCAGAATAGAGCTCCGGTCTTCTCTACACCACAGTTCAGAATTTACCAAAATAAAAAAAGTGGTCATGCGATATCTCCCCATATTACTTAATGATCCTTCCTATAGCCAAATCCTCTTGGGAGGAATCAAAACAGTCTCCCGGAGAGCACCTACTCTGGGTAGTTTCCTATCACCTAGTCTCTTCTCCACAGAATGTTCAGAATCTAATTAAAATTCTCTGCAACCTGGCAAGACTGGACATTGTTTAAAAACTCTCAGTCTTATAAATCAACCGTCAAACAGTAACATGTTTTATTTATAAAGAAAAAGCTAACACATATCTTGGGGTAAAATACTTTATTACAAGTCCTACTATCATTAAAACTGCATCACCCCCCCCCCCTTTTTTTTCCTTACCCCCTCTCATCCTTATATATCCCAAACTGAATATTTATAACTTGACAATCATCATTTTCATATAAAAAAAAAAAAAAAGTGGACTAATTACTAATTACGAGCACTAACTAAATGTTTTTTTCCGTTAAAATATGGGTGCCATTTCCTTCTGTAAATTGTACTTTACTTCATCTAACAACTGTTGTTAAGTTCAACTGTTTATTCCTGTACTAAGTTGTATTATGCCTTTTTTATTCACCCAATAAAAACTTGTGAAACAAAAAAAAAAAAAGAATCTAATTGGCTTTATTTTGAGGGGAATTTCAAATGTGGCAAACAAGGATGTGCTTACTGCATCCACATTAAGAAGGGCCAATTTATACAGTCCTGTGCCAATAACAAAACTTTTGACATTTCCTCTTTTATTAATTGTAACACTCCATTCTTGGTATATGTGATCACCTGTACCATCTGTCAAATTCAGTACGTAGGACGTACTACACATCGACTAAAAGATAGAGAAAAATAGGTCGACCAATGTAGCCAAACATTGGAACACTGTGCATCTCAAGAATGTTTTAAGTCTCCTCATACAGAGCATTGAGAAAATTGTCGCCCCAAAATGAGGGGGCGACAAGTTTCGAATGCTCTGTAAACTTGAGGTTTACTGGATATTCTTTTTGGACACTAGAATTCCGTCAGGCTTAAATTTTGAATGGGATGTTTCCCACTATTATGATTAAAACTGTTCCTGACCATCTTTACTAGGCTATACAGTACCCCGGGATATATATTTCACACACCTTTCTTCCTTTTTCTTTCCTTCTTTTTCTCTTCCTTTCATTATATCTATTATTCTCTGGGGCTATAACATGTTGACATATCGGGTGTTGGGCCAAGCCAGTCTATGCACATTTCTTTGCATATATTGCTCGTTCTAACATGAGATGTTAGCATCTTTATGTATATCTGCTTTCCTTGCATTGGAATCCTATTGAGTTTTTAAGTCATTTTTTACAAAAAAAAAATTTGATATATTTTTGTGGTAAGTCAGGTTGAATGGGGGAATGGCGGGACATTTATTTATTCATTTCAGTTCCGCCTACCTTCCCATTCAAGTTTCACTGAATATGTTTAGTTGACGGAACTAGTCCAATGTTTCTTACACATCTTACACACTTCAATAGGAAGTCAGGATATCCTCAAATAGGTAAATCGGTCTACTTCAATATACATAGTTTGACCATCGGGATATGTATTTATGTCTGCCATTGTGCGGACCTCTCCCTATATATATACCCATATTGGCTATCATCTTTGCCCTATTCATGTAGTTGCGATATGTGTGTCAATACATGGCCCGATATGTATCGGGATATGTATTTACGCCTGCCACCTTGCGGACCTCTCTCTCTATCTCTCTCTCTCTCTCTATATATATATATATATATATATATACCCATATTGGCTATCACCTTTGCCTTACTCATGTTGTTGCAACATGTGTGCCCATACATGGCTCGATTTTGGGATGTTTTTTTCATGTTGTTTTTTATACCGCTTTTCATGTTGCGATTAATCACACATACATTCATACTCATATCGGCCATAATTTCCTTTTCTCATTTTGTGATGGTAAGGGGGAAAAATCAGAAGTAAAGGGGGGGGGGGGGCAGGATATTTATGTATATACATATTTACACTAGTTTTCTTTTTTTTTTTTCACGGGAACAGGGCCCACATGGACCAAGAGGTTACAACATAGTATATGTGCAATACAAATAAAATTCTTCTCATTATGACAAACATAACATCTTTAGCATTAATGAACACTTCTTTGGAGGTATACAGATGTATAGTGGCACCAACTATTGTTGTTGCATATGAAATGAAATATCTGTACCGCTCTACTCGGAGGCAGAACCGATTATTATGAGTTTGGTCTTTATAGAAAGCCTCCGCTCGTATGAGGGGGTTTGAAGCATATCTCATCCTTGAGTGCAATCTAATTTTGTCTGGTAGTATGCAGAGAACGGAATGTGTTAGTCCCGTGAGTCCGGCTCCCTTTTTTTCTTTTACATTTCCCCTTTTGGGGGGGAGAAATTAGCATACAGAAAGACACTAGTTAGAAAGAGAGGGGGGAAAAGAAGGGAAAACAAAAGAGGAGGAGGGGTAAAGGGAGGGAGGGGAAGGGGATGGGGGGTACACCCCACGACCATGGAACGCTGTTAGAGTAGTGTTAGAAGATGAGATCAATTATGTATTGACATTTACTTATAATTCCCAGGGCATTAAGTAACGGATTGTTTGCTTAGGTGGTATCCACCGACCTTCTCAGGGCCTGCCCCTCCTCTGAGAATATGAACATAGACCAAAGCTGCCATGTCTTGGTGTATGTCTCCTGTCTCTTCTGTTCGGTAAGAACAAGATCTTCTATTGTCCTTATTTCCTCCACTTTTTGAAGCCATAAGTCAATGGACGGGGGAGAGCAGACTTCCAGCAGAGCGGGATGCAGGCCTTGGCTGCATCTAGTAGGTGACGAATCACCAATTTTTTATATTTCCTGTCAGGGGTGTCAGTCGCATGAAGGAGGAAGATTGCCGGGTCTGCGGGAATGATACTTTCTGTCATTTTTTGTATCGTCTCATGTATTACTTTCCAAAAATGATTCAGTTTGGGGCACGACCAGAAGATGTGTAATAGGTCTCCTTTCTCTGTCTGGCAGTGCCAGCATCTATCTGTTGTTGTTGGAAAAAATTTGTGGAGTATGGTTGGGGTTCTATACCAACGAGACAGGATTTTGTAATTTGTCTCTTGAGTTTTGGCGCATATTGAGGATTTATGAGTATATTTGAGGATAAGCTGCCTTTTAGAGTTACTGAACTGAATCCCCAGATCTTGTTCCCACTTAAGTAGGCCCGGCGGGACAAAGTCTTCCGGGGGGGTAATCATAAGCGAGTATGTCAGTGAAAGGGTATGTGGTAGGTTGCCTGAGTCATTACAGAGTTCCTCTAGTGTTGTAAGTGTTTGGTTATCTCCTGTCGGGGGCTGTATCGTGTTAAGGAAGTGTTTCAACTGCAGTGCTCTCATAAAGTCTAGTCGGTATGGGCCTGAGGGGTCTGAGAGTTCCACTACTGTTTTCCAGCTCCCTCCAACACTAAAGTGGGAGGCTTGGTGTATGCCCACCTCTAACAGGGACCGAAAGGGGCCGTCATTAATACCTGGTGTGAAGAGGAGGTTGCCCAGTATGGGGTATACAGGAGAGTTCTGGGAGGAGAGAGATGTCTGGGAGATGATACGTGCACAAATCTGGGCTGTGTTTCCTATTAGTGGGTGTTGTTTGACCTCCAATGGCAAACCATTGAAGCACCATGGTGTGCCTCGTAAGGGGACTATGCTTTGTGCCTGTTCCATGTGAGCCCAAAGCTTGGACTCCTGGTGTCTGCACCAGTCAAGTAGTCTCCCCAGGTGTGACGCTTGATAGTATACTCTAAGGTTTGGTAGTGCCAGGCCACCACGTCGCTTGGGAAGGACAAGCAGTGCGTTGGCCAGCCTAGGTCTTTTCTTGGCCCAGATGAAGTCCTTAAACAATGTTTGAGTTTGTTTAAAATAGCTATTTGGTATTCGAATAGGCATGGCTTGCATCAGGTAAGGGAATTTCGGGAGTATAGACATTTTTAGTATATTGCAGCATCCCAGCCACGAATGAAGGCCGGACTGCCACGTGTTCAGTAGCATTCTTACCTTCTTTAGAAGGGGTGGGAAATTCAATTCGTATAATTTTGAAAGTGAATGAGGGATGTATGTGCCCAAATTCTTTAATGCATTTAATGTATTTGTCCACTTTAGCTTAAAGCTGGATTGGAGGTGTGTAAGTTGGGTTGGTGGTATGTTCATACACATCGCTTCCGATTTACTAAAATGAGTTTTAAGATTGGAGAGCGATCCATATATTGTAAATTCCCGTAGCAAATTCGGGAGGGAAACTGTCGGGTTGGAGAGGAAAAACATTAAGTCATCTGCGTATGCTGACACTTTATATTGGGTTTGTTTTATCGCAATTCCTGTAATGTTTGGGTTACGCCTAACATGGCAAAGAAAGGGTTCTAGGGATAGCGCGAATAAGATAGGTGAGAGTGGGCAGCCCTGGCGTGTTCCATTTGTAATTGTGAAGGGGTCTGAGAGGATCCCATTGACCCTGACCCGTGCCGTCGGTGTTGTATAGATCGCTGAGATCCAGTTCATCATGGTATGTCCTAGTCCCATATGTTTCAGTGTGGTATACATGAAGGTCCAGTTGACCCTATCAAAGGCTTTCTCAGCGTCTGTGCTGAGAAAGACACTTGGTGTATTGGTTAGGGTGGCCTGATGTAGCAGGTTCAGAACTTTCGTGGTGTTATCACGCGCTTCTCTAGATGGGACAAAGCCTACCTGGTCTAAATGTATGATCTGTGGTATGTGTGATTGTAGTCTAGAAGCCAATATCTTGGTGAACAGTTTAAGATCCGTGTTCAGCAAAAATATTGGGCGGTAACTCCCCCCAACTTGAGCCTGTAGGGTAGTGGTATGTAGTTTGTTTCCTTTACCTAGGTCGTTCAAAAGTTCGACCAAATGTTTGCCTAGTACTGGGAGGAAGGACTTATAGTATTGGATTGTGAGGCCATATGGCCCTGGGGCTTTCCGCTGTTTGGTGTTTCCTATGGCCATCTGCAGCTCAGCTAGGGTTATAGGTTCCTCTAATGCCGCGTACACACGAAGGGACTATCCCGCGGGATTGTCCGCTGGACTCAAGTCCACCGGACAATCCCCTCGTGTGTGGGCGCCGGCGGACTTTTTGGCGCCAAAAGTCCGGCGGACTAGGTTTTAAGTTTTGTTTTAAAATTGTCCAGCGGACAATCCCGCCGTTAGTAGGCTAGTCCGCCGGACTTTTGAAATGAACGGCTTGCCGCTCATTGGAAAGTCCGTTCATTCCCGCTGACTTTTTCCAGCGGATTGTCCGCCGGAGAAGTCCGGGCGTGTGTGGGGAAGTTCCGCCAGGCTAGGTCCGGCGGACAAAGTCCGAACGTGTGTACGCGGCATAAGAGAGAACAGGTTTCAGTTGGCAATGTGGGCATTAAGGAGTCTACTACATATTCCTCGATGCGTTCTGCAGAAGGTTGGGTGGTGCTAAGATTGTATAAGGTTCTATAATAGGACTTAAATTCTTGGGCAATTTGCTGGGGTAGGGATTTTTTCTGTCCCGTTGGGGAATGTATATGTGGGATATATGATGCAGCTGCTTTGGGATCGTAAAGATTGTGCCAGTAACCTGCCACATTTGTTTCCTGACTCGTATATCCTCTTGCTGGAGATTTGTAATGCCGCCTTAGATACAATAAGGACACAACTGACTAACCTACTACAGTTTAAAGCTAACTCTCCCCCCAATGCCCTGGTCAGTGTGCATTTGTGTTTTGCTTCTAGTGTCTGTAGTTTGTCCAGTAGTATCGTAATTTGAGCTGATCTCAGTTTCTTAATCCTCGCACCGTTTTTTATCAGCACCCCGCGGATCGCGGTCTTGTGTGCCTCCCAGACTAACCCCTTGTCACAGTCTGCTGTAGTGTTTGTGTTAAAGTATTGTGTGATTTCCTTTGTGATGTCAGCTAGCGTTTCGGGATCCTGGAGGAGGCTCTTGTTAAGTCGCCAAGACTGTTTCCTTTTCGCATTGTAATTGGACAGTGCGTATCGCATTGTTATCGGGGCGTGGTCCGACCAGGTAATAGATCCTATAGCTGTGTCTTGCACTGCCTGGAGCTGATCATGAGGTATGAGAAAGTGGTCTATGCGCGAGTATGCCTGGTGTACGCGGGAGAAAAAAGTGTAATCCCGTTTGCCTGGGTGAAGGAGACGCCAAACGTCTATCAGTCTTGCGTTGTGAAGAGCGGTATGTATTATTTTGCGGGTCCCTCTAGTGGAGGAAGATGTGCCTGTAGATGTGTCTTCTGAAGGGATCAGTTGGATGTTTAAGTCACCTCCTACAATAAGTTGGCCTTCTGCAAAGTTCTGAAGCATTTCTAGGTGTTTTTTGATAAAAGAGTCTTGTTGACTATTTGGAGCGTATAAGTTTGATATAGTCACCTTCGTCTGCCGATCCAGAACCCCTTCAGAAATAGGAACCTCCCTGCTGGGTCTGCTCTCACTGCGATCAGAGTCCACGGTACTCTCACCGCGATTTGGATAGATACCCCCCGGGATTTGGCCTCCGAGTAGGTAGAGTGATATACTATAGGGAAGTGCCTGTTTTTTTAGAATCGGATACTTATCCTCCCTAAAGTGTGTCTCCTGTAGGAGTACAACGTCTGCCCTCATGCGTTTCATGTCATGCAAAAGCATCTTTCTCTTTTCAGGGATGTTAAGTCCCTTGGCATTTAGGGAGACAACTTGTATTGCGTCCATGGTCGTGTGATGCTGGTGGGGTGTGGGTATGTGGGGGTTGGGGGTGTAGAGAGGGGGGGAGTAGGAGAGGGATCAAAGATCAGGGGGTAGATATAGGTGTAGGAGATCAGAGTTCGGACTCAGATTGGTCCTTGAAAGGTTTGAGGGTAGAGATGTCCTCAGCAAACACCGCTCGGCAGTGTTGTGACCTAAGGTTGCAGCAGAACTGCTGTAGTAACGCCTACCAGGCCGGCTGGGAAAGTGTTTGCCTAAGTAGAGTTGTGTCTAGCAGGAGACCGTGGGTGGAGCTGCCGCCCTCCCCAGGCCCCCAAAACCGAATTTCAATGTTGCTGTGCGATTATGATGTGTGGTCATCTGAGCGACAATAATGTTTCCATACAGAGAGTACTTCTTTATGTGCAGAATAAAACATAACAATACTTATATGCAGCACATTCTAATAATTGCTTGTAGCACCATATCCTGGCTCAACTATTCAGCAGGCCGGCTGACAACATATTAAACTGAACTGAGTTGGTTTAAACTTCCCAGCTTACTAACTAATGCCCCCCGCACCTCCCCCGGACGCCTCCAGACAGCAATGTGCATACATGACGGGTGCCATCCGGTGGCCCAGTCAAGATTCGCTGCGGCGTCGGGAAGGAGGGGAGGGGGGCCCAACATCAAATAACCCCCCCAAACCCCCCCGCACCCCCAAACTGCATCAAACATCCCCAAGCCACTATTCCCATCATACCTCTAAGTTTTGAGAGTAAATAGATGGAGAGCCACCTTGCCGTCACATTACCACCCACCTAAGAGCATAGCATATTCCAGCCTGCCACCCCCACTTCTGTAGTTTAGGGGTTTCCAGCACAGTAACTCACACAGCAGATCTCCTTGGGGGGATTCATCTGTTCTCCAGAGTTCCTCTGGTCATGTTCAGTCATCTTCCGTGGAGTCCCTCCTGTTTCAGGAGCGGAGAGTGTTAATGTGTCAAGGGAGTTCAGAGACGTTCCTGCCTCTCGCTCTAGGGGAAAATACCCCGGGGGGGGGGGACATAAAAGGTGTTGTGGGGGTCTTCCTAAGTGCATGGCCTCACAATAGATGGGGTCGCTGTAGTGTGGTAACCCCCACCCCATTATTGGTGAACCGTCCATCACACTGAGTAGGGGGGAGCAGGGGGAGTTCAGACAATGTCATTCTCCAGGGTGAGAACTACAGGGCGAGGGAGACCGGCCATCGATATCAAAAAGCTGAGCATGCCCAGCTTCAGCAGTGTAGGCTCCAGTGGTTACTGACTACGTATGAGTCTGAGTGGCAAAGTGGCTTCCAGCTCCAGGGGCATAGGTAGGGCGGCCATCATACAGCCAGAAGGCAAACCATCAGACGGGGCATCCAGGGGGGGAAGGGGGGTCGGACAAGCAGCCTAGACGCTGGGGAATAACTGGGTCAGCCGGACAAAAAAGTAAGTAGAGTAATCATACCAGGTTTTGTTGCGCGATTAGGACGATTGTTTCATCTCTGATGTCCAATCGGGCTCTTCCTCTGGGCCATTAAGAACGTGCAGGCTGGTTGGTTCTGTTTTCCGGGAAGGGCCCGCTCTTCCGGCGGGCTTTGGCAGTCTCAACAGCCAGTTTGGCACCTGGACCGGATCAGTTCCCAAGAAGGCAAAAAATGCTGGGAGATCTTGAGGTGAGCGCAGGGTGAAGGAGGAGTGTTCAGAGCGCAATATCACCGCCAGGGGTATCCCCAGCGGTATGTGCAGCCATTTCTCCTGGCTACTTCAAGAGCCGGTCTCAGAATCGTTCGGCGTTATAATGTAGCCCTGGATAGTTCTGGGAGCACTTGAATATGTGCCCCATCGAATTCAATTTCTCCGTGATCCCAGGCTTTGCGGAGCAGGGTCTCCTTCAGAGTGTATCGATGGAGACGGCACAGAACATCGCGGGGACGCTCCGGGTCCGTTGACTTGGGGCCTAGAGTGCGGTGGACTCAGTCGAATTCTATAGTGGGAGGTGGGTCATCCAGTAGGCTCCGGAGGATGGCTGTAACTGTTACGGCCAGGTCTTCAGAGCCTGTAGCCTCCGGAATACCCCGCAACTGCAGGTTGTTGCGATGGCTGCAGTCTTCCATTTCCTCTAGGTGTAACTGCATTTCTTGAGCCTCCTTCGTGCTAGTGTCCTGGGCTCTTTCCAGTGTCTGCACTCTAGAAGATAGTGAGGAGAGAAGGGATTCCCCGGATCTTCTATTGTGTGCAGTTCTGCCCTCACCTCCTGTATATCTTTGCTGTGTGCCTCCTCAATCCGCATGATCAGGGATTCTATATCTGCCCTGGTCGGTAGTGCTTCTATGTCTGCACGTGTTGGCAGGGCTCGGAGCATGACTCGCAGGTCCTCGTCCAGGTTGCCCTGATGCTGGTAGGGCCCGGCCATCTCTGGTTGGAATATAGCTGGTAGTCTTGTAGAGAATTCCTGGTCTGGTGTAGCCGTCGTGACTGCAGAAGCTGGGATGGTGCTGTCTGTCTCCGTGCGGGCCGCACGTGGCGTGGATGGTATGGCGCCGGGAGAGGGCCGCTGTTCTCTGAAGAAGCTCGAAATGTCGGGTTGAGAAGCCGAATTTCGGTTGCTGCGGGCTGCCGATCGTGTCCAGTACCTGTTAGGGTTGCTCCTGCCGTGATTTCTAGATAAAATCGCTATTTAAAAGTCCATTAGGGTCGGGCCGGGAGCTCCTCCAGAGCACGTCTTTACTCGGCCATTGCTAAGCCACGCCCCTTACACTAGTTTTGTATTCTTTTTGCTTTATGTCATACTCCCCTCTTTCAAGTTCTTGTTACTTGACTGTCTTAGTAATGGGAGCCGTGCACCAGGTCATCTTTCAACTATCCATATTAATTTACCGATTGTTATTTTACATAACCTCATTGCGAGGTACTATGTTATAAAAATTCACCATCTTTGGGTAGTCAGTAATATTTCATATTGATGACCTACTGGGATTCTGTCTCTTAGGCCCCTTTCACACTGGGGCGGTTTGCAGGCACTATTGCGCTAAAAATAGCGCCTGCAAACCGAACCGAAACAGCTGTTGCTGTGCGCTTGCAGGACATTTTTGTCAAAATGTCCTGCAAGCCGCATCTTTGGTTCGCTGTAGGAGCGGTATATTTACCGCTCCTATAGCGCCCGTTCCCATTGAAAACCCTTTTTCGGCCGCTCGCGGGGGGTAAAACCGCCCCGATTGCGGCCGAAATGCACCGCTAAAACAGCGCCCCCAACGCCCCAGTGTGAAACTAGCCTAACGGTTGCTTTTCTCGCCCGATGACATACGCATGATTATTGTTCATGCGTTCTTTTTACACCTACAGACCAGTTGGCTCTAATGAATTGGGTTCAGGTTTTTAATCATATATATATATATATATATATATATATATAAATCTTTTAATTTTTTATTTTTTCATATAAATTTTAGCGCCATTTTTTCACTTTTCATTTTTATGAACCATACTGTTCGGGTCAATATGGACTTGAAATAACAACCGTGGAGCAAGCATAACCCTGATTGTTGCGCTAATGTTTTAGTTTAAAGTTTTTATGTAAAAATTTGTGACATTTAACTTTATATGTATAAACAGTGTTTGTTTTATATGTTTACTTCTTGTGCTTTATAACACAGTAAATATTTTACCCCTTTCAACATTATATCATTATTTATAGTCTAATTGTAGGTATTTTGACATTTCTCTTTCTTTCCTCTGTGATAGTACAACAACGTTATGAACACTTCTTTATTCATTTTAATACCCATATATTTCTAGACACAATGCAGCACATATATATATATATATATATTTACATATATATATATATATATATATTTTATCTATTTGCATCCTTTACATTAATTAGAACAAATTATATTAGTTTTTTTCTTTCACTGCTCACTTTATTCACATGCTGTTGAATAGTATTACATTATTCATATCACTTTGCACTTATGTGGTCCTAGTAATATTTATATTTATTTTTATTGTGTACACATTTTCCTTTGTCTTTTATTATTACACACGGACATTGGTCTTTTTGCATGTTTCTTTGCATTTTTTGCATATACACACAAAACATTTACATATCCCTTTTTACTTTCATTTTTTGCACATATATCAAACTATTAATAAAGATATGTATTTATTTTCATACACTTTATCTTTGTTTTAGTTTTTGGCTTCTGCTCACTAATCAAGTGATCAAGAGTTTGGACTGATTGTTCGGCAACACATGTAGAGACCTCACTTTAATGACTCTTTCAGCTGTTTCGAGTTTTCTTCATCAATCACTCAGTCTTGTGATGTACACCTTTTACTATATATTTGATTTTCATTTTCAATGATTGCTAGCTATGAGCACTGATTCCAGTGTAAAACGTGTCAGCACCTTTGTATCACTTTTTGCTGTGGATTATATGATGTGATCTTAATTTTTGCAATAAAAAGCACAAGAAAGTAATTCTTCTCGGAGTGCGGCTATCCAGAGTTTTTTCCTACTTCCTTCAACCACAAAGTTGCCTATAATTTTGTAATGTTGAAGAGGTGTACTCTTCCAGCCCTTCTACTCTAGGAATGAGGTCCATTGTTCCATATTTCCTTTTAAAATATTTTATTGTTATGAGTTAAATATAGTTCAGGTTTACAAAGAAAGATAATAACATTCTTGTATATATAAGGTAACAGGCAATTGTAATGCATCACATAGGCGATTATGTTATGAAAAGTAACGCTCAATATATTGTTCCATATTTCCTAATTAAAATAAGGAGTCCAAATTATGAGAACACAGCAATCAAATTTCGGGTTTTCTTTAGTTATGCGATGGTCCGGGTCAATCTTACAAATGTTCTAAAATTCTAATTTGGTGGAAATGTATGTTTTTGTCTAATGATTTCACTGTTTTATTGCTAACAAATACATACCTGTTACAGATTTTCATTTCCATTGTTAACTGGCTAGTTATTCTGCTCCAAAGTTTTCTAAATTGAAGGATTTGTTCACATGGGGTGTACATAACGCCCCCCACACAGGGATATTCAGGAGTTGTGTTCATCTCTATACAGGCGTCCTATTCATGTCACGACACAGGCCACCCCCAAATGTGACATCCATTGTGGGTGCACAGCCCCAAACTTACACGGGGGGGGGGGCTTTTTTGGCGTTAATGTATTGTGCCAATTCATGTAGCGTTTGTGACCATCTTTAATCCTGACAGCAACTCCTGCGACAAATTCAGGTCATTCTAAGACCACTTTCACACTAGGGGCTGACTGTGCCTTCGCGGGAAAATGCTGCTAGTTTTAGCGGCGCTTTACCGCTGTTTAAACTGCGCTTTTTGGCCGCTAGCGGGGGGGGGGGGGTTTAACCCCCAAAAAAGGAGTCTAAAACTCCCGTGTTGTGGCACTTCTTAATCGCTATTCAGGCACTTGGGAAGCGCTGCCCATTCATTGCAATGTGCAGGGGCGTTTTGGGAGCGCTAAATACAGCGATCTCAAACTGCCCCAAAGATGCTGCTGGCAGTACTTTTTCTAACGTCCAGCAAGCACACCGCCCGAGTGTGAAAGAACCTGGGTGACATGGGAGGCAGTTTTCTTCTTTTTTTTTTTTTTTACAATCAAAGGTGCTTTATTGTCATATAAAGTAAATACAGTATACCAGTTGACATAGTACAGAACACTTCATGCTAAATAACCACATTCAAGTACAGGAAGGCAGTATTAAGGCGCTATTTCTATCGCTAAAACGCCTGAAAACTGCCTCAGTGTGAAAGGGATCTAAAATGCACCACTATTACATGCAACAAATAAAAAAATAAAAATACCAACAGCTCGCATATTATGAAAGTGGAGCTAAATAATCACTTGACCTATGGAAGATTTACCCCCTGCATGACCAGGCCATTTTTTGGGAGACAGCACTGCGTTTCTTTGACGATTGTGCGGGCGTGCGACGCTGTACATAAATGAAATGTGTCATTTTTTTCCACTAATAGAGCTTTCTTTTTGGTGGTATTTGATCGCTTCTGCGGTTTTTATTTGGTGCGCTACAAACCACAAAAAAGGCCAACAATTATGAAAAAAAAAAAATATAAAACACATCCAATAGAAAAAAATCTAATTTCTTCATCAATTTAGGCCAATATGTATTCTGCTACATATTTTTGTTAAAAAAAATCTCAATATGTGTATATTGATTGGTTTGCGCAAAAGTTATGGGATATTTTTATTTATTTTTTTACTAGTAATGGCAGCGATAGGTGACTTATAGCGGGACTGCGATATTACAGTGGACAATCAGACACTGTTTTGGGACCA